>OU343217.1:14793165-15005784 GCA_910596185.1 Chrysanthemum makinoi
AAAAAAAACTTGTATTTTTTAAAAAATATTTTAAAAAATGTGTTTATTTTTAAAACTTATTTTTTTTTTAAATAATTTTAAACTTATTTTTTTAATTTTTTAAAAAAAAAAAAAAAACTTTTAAAAAATATATATATATATTTTAAAATGTATTTATTTAAAAAACTTATTTTATTTTTTAAAATTATTATTTTTTATTTTTTAAAATGTAAAAAAAAAAAAAATTTTTCAAAAATTAATCCATTTCTCCAATTTCTCCACAAAAGGGATGGAAAACAAAGAGTTACAAATTACAAAGAGGTGATTTCTTGAGAATTCCAAAATCTCCGCCCATTTGATTTCTCTACCTACCAAACAAGAGAAATGAAATGATTTCCTTTTCTCTAGTCTCATTTCTCTGTACCAAACACACCCTTGGTTTTTTTAATACATATTTGATCTACATTTCCTTTTACACATATTTGAACAACAACCTTAATATATTTATAAAAAAAAGTTTGATTACTATGTTGGCCACATCTCCTATAGAAATACAAAAAACATGTTGATCTGATAAGAATGATACAATATTAAAACTATACATGTTTAGCAGATGTGCTGAGACTTAGTTATAACGTGCTAAATGTGACCTGTTAATTAGGCTTCTACATACCCACCTATCTCAATAAAAATAAAGTGACATCTTATGGTTTTAATAACTATGATTGTTATAACGTGCTAAATGTGACCTGTTATTATTGTTTATGTTTTTTTAGTTGTTATTCATGTAAGTTTTTTGGGTGTTTGGAATATTATAGCTATTTTAAGATTTACATGTAAAATTACTTTAATGATCACATAATCAGAAATGTTGGATTATTATAGCTATTTTAAGATTTACATGCAAAAACATGTTTTTTTAGATTCATTGTCGGTCAAGATTTAAAAGCTCATTAAATTTTGGTATTTGAGTTTTAGGATGAAAATTAAAGTGGTAATGGGTAAAAGCTGATGATAACTAAATTAAATTTTGAAACAACAAAGCTTTTAGTTTTTTTACTGCAGGAGATTTCATGTCTTTCTCTACTAAAGGGGTTTTGACGACTTTCTCAACAAAGCTTTTAGTTAATCGGTTAAAATGGATAATTATTTATGTTGTCTAAAACGAGCAATGACAAGTGACAATTCATCGAGACTTTTTTGTTCACTTTTGTTAAAAAAAATGATTACAAAACAGTTAGTTAAAATACCAAATCAATGTAGAACATTATATATGTGAGTTCACAAGATAAGAGTTTGTTGTAGTTGTATGTGTGTTCTATATAAGCAAAACCTCAGGTGATATATAAACTTAATAAATAACATGTGGGAAAGTCTGATTGATATACTCATTCTGTTATGTTTTGATATACTCATTCAGTTATGGCTAATCTGGTGTTTATCCAAATTTAAGATCTGATTATGTTTGTTCTGTATAAGCAAAAGGTGAATTTATAATTACACTTCAATGATATTCAATGCAGGTTGAGAATGAGGTTGGGAATGTATATGGATTGACCGGGAAGCCATACGTGGATGCTGGCCTTGGCTACATGACTTAGGCTGCAACATGGCTTTATGAATGGGTACGGGTATCCCATGGGTCAAGTGCAAGCAGGACAGAACCGTTTGGTCATCTTTGTTTGAACCCATTTAACTTGGTAACATTTAAGCTTCAGTTGAATAACCACTTGATAAGTTTTAAGCGACGATGGAGGAACATATTCTAAAACGCGTAAACTAATTTTTCTTGAGTTATAGGTATACAATGGATAGTTTTTGAATCTTTATTTTGGAAAATTTGAATAATTAAAGATCAAAGTTGCCTGATGATACTAAAACTCCATAGACATCAACACAAGTCCTAATTTCTCACCATTTGTCAAAAAAACGAAATTGACATTATCACATACATATCTTCAACATTTTAAGATACCATCCTGGATTTTTTATACCATCCAGGATTTTAAAGAGATTGCTGAAGATTTTTTATACCACCCTGGATTTTGATTTCAAAGAGTTAATATAAACTTATAATTTTGCTTTTACAGGCTTCCAAGAAGTGATAACTAAAGAGATAGCCGCCGTTGAGACCTAATTCTTTAAGAGGGTAATTGGGTAATTGATTCGTGCTAAACCGTCAAGTTATCTCACACAAGCTAGCCACTTGTGAATGGCTAACCGTAAGAAACTTAAAACAGTTCAGACACAAAATGCAATGAAGATCAGGAGAATATAATGAATTCGTTAAGTCCCACGGAGACTCAATGGTGTGTAAACCTGATCGATGATAGAATGATCACTAAGGATAGTGATCGTAAGGATTTGGATTGGAAATTACACTGATTGAATGGAGATATTTGGACACGAATTGGAAAGCAAAAACAATCAATAACAGTCAAATACGTACGTTTAAAACTACGTAAACGTACCAAATTAAAAATTGAGATCTAAGAAATAAAAGACCTAAAAATATGAAAATGACATTTTTGAAATCCTAAAAATAAAAGAAAATTATTAGAAAAGAAAATTATTTTATAACTATTTATTTAATTATTATTAATTAAAAACTATTTCTAACTATTTAATAATAATCTAAAATAAAAGAAAATATGAAATAAGGCTAGAAAAATAAAATTATGCTTTAGAAAAATCTAAAATATTATAAAACTTATTTTAAAACTAAAAATATATTTTTTTACACTTTTTATCTATTTATTACTAATTAATCACTATTTAAAATACACTTAAATACTAGAAAATATAAAATAAACCTGGAAAAATGAAATTTCAACTTGGAAAAATCTAAAATATGATAAAACTAATTTTAAAACTGAAAAGATATTTTTTATGCTTTTAATTATTTATTACTAATTATTTAATACTTTTAACTATTTAAAATTCTAATAAATACTAAACAGATTATGAAAATTATGAAACTTTTTCTAAAAATAACTTAAGGTGACAGAAAACTAAGAAAAATATAAAACTAGATTTGCTTATTAATAAGCTGAAAAGAAAAATCAAAAAGCTAATTCTAATTAAATAAACGCTATCACTATATTTAAATTGATGTTTTAGTGGATTTTATTTTTGAAAACTATTTAACTACTTAAAAGATGAAACTTTTACAAAGACAAAAATTTTACAAACTAAAAATAAGCTATTTGATAAGCTTATGAGCTTAACAGATATGCTTATGAGCTTATTTTGGAGAAATAAGCTCAAACAAGCTCACAAACTGAAACAAAAGCTAAAATAAGATACAATAAGCTACAAGCTACTCAAATTAAGCTAAAAGACACAAACAAGCATACTGATAAGCTACTAAAAAGATAATAAGCACTTATGATCAACACAGAAATGGGACAAGGTTTAGGCTTATTGCAGCCCTACCAAACAAGCTACAAAATGGAAACTTAAGCTTGGAACTTCAAGATGGCTTGGTTGGATTTCCAAAGAACCAAGTTATACAGGATTTGACCAACAATTAAGCTCTGTGTGAGCTTTTTATTTAGCTTGTAACCTGGTGCAAGTGGCACTTTTTCAGAACAGGTACTCAAAGGAAGTTGGAAAATAAGCACTTAATAAGCTGATTAAAAGTAAACTAGTATTTTTCTAATTAAGTTTAGCAACTAAACTTTAATACCCCAAAAGATTTTAAGCTAAAACTCAATATTAAACTCACACTAAAATTATATATTTTATTCAAAAACGACCAAATGAAAAATTTGACTTTTGATAAAACCAAATGAGTTGACTACTATGAACTTTGAACTGATTCTATGCACTGATTATGTTGTTTTAAGGTGAAATAAGACTGATTTGATCAATGATAACAACTTATGAACTCAAAATCATGATCATATATCATTAAGATCCAACAGTTAGTGCACAAGATAGGATCAAAAAAGTATTTTGACTTTGGATGAATCAAGGACTGGTTTTTATGACTTGCTTGAGTTATTAGAACCAAGTGTGATATAAAACAATAACAAGAAGCCACTCAAACAACCTCTAACACAGTTTAACTCACAAATCCAAACAAGACTTGATATAACTGTTTTGATGATTTTCAAAGCTAAACACAAATTAAAACCATGAAACTGATTATAGGCCTTATAATATCATTACATGAGACTGAATAAGCATTAAATAAGAACAATAACAACATAAAACAAAGAAGTACCCAAGTTGAGCAAAAGGCTTACAAAATGAGTCCAAGCACAAACTGAGAACCAAAGATCAAGATCACTCCTATAGGCTTACCACTAAGCCACTAACCCAAGACCATCCACAATCTACCTCGCTCCACTGTGAACACCATTTCCATGGATTTTTAATTTTCAACTATTTATTTTGTATTTTGGTATTTTTCTTTTTGCTTCTAAACTGGATTTTAAGGTATCTAATAGCTTTTATAAGCTATATAGGAGCTTATGTGGCTTATTCAGTCCATAAGAACATCTACAAACAATATTTAATCATTCATGAGATTTTCAAAATAAGGAAAATTTGCATAATCTGAAATATAACTTTATACTAGAATTGATGTTTCACAAAAGCTTAATTATGTAATAAAAACTTGAAATACAGAGTTTAATAAGCTAAAACATACACTGAATTTAAAAATAAGCTTAAAATGACATTAAGTAAACTAAATTATGCTAGATATTTTCTCCCATTGCTTCTCTTCCCTTTATAATCAACTTTTTGACTCTTGTTGACCTCTCGATAGAATCCCACTCATTTCCGACCATTGAATCTTCAAGAATCATCATATCCGTCCAAGTGTCATTTTGGCGCCAAAAAGTCTTAAGCGTGTTTTGATATTAATGGATTTTAAAGATGGAGGAGGGGACAAGGTAAGGTGGGGATGGATAGGAGCAAGTGGAATGTTGAAAAAGATGAAATACAGTACTGTTTTTGGATTTCTGCATTGAGAGGGAGATGAATGTGGTGGTATATTTGGCGCGTTGACTATTTTTGACCGTTGTATTAGTAACGGTTGGGGGGTCACAATTGGTTATGACAGGGCATAAGGTAGATGTGGACTGGCTCAAGTGGAGAGGCCAAGGTTCAAGGGTCAAGGCATTGTGCTTGGATATTGGATTGGGCCAACAATATTGCATATTGGTTTTGGGCTTGATATAGGATCCGGTTTGGATTTAGCTTATAAATACAAGGACCAAAATTGTAATTCCACCAAACTTTGAGGACTGAACTTGACACTTTTCCAAAGATATCAAAAGGACCAAACTTGACAAACTTTGATAGAACAAGGACCCTTTTTGCATAAAATTCCATTTTAAAATATCCAAGGACCAATTTTGCAATTTTTTAAACTTTAGGGACCTTTTCTGCCATTTGACCAAAGAATCATTCAAGGACCATTTTTAACAACTTAGAATATTTCAGTGACCTTGAATGATAAACTCCACATTTTGAATTCCGTGGACTAGATTTGACAATTTTTGAAACTTGGGGGACTAAAACTGCCAATTTTGCAAACTTGATATGTTTTTCATCTGATTTTGATATTTTTGCATTTAAAACACATAAAACACTGATTTGTGATATTTTCATCATTTTGATGCATTACTGAGTGTTTTCATATGATTTTGCAGTTTAGATTACAAAAATGATGAGTATTTAGACACTCATCAATCCCCCACACTAAGATTTTGCTAGTCCCTAGCAATGTTTTAGATCTTTTAATGGATTTTAAAAACTCTTTACCAAAATCCATCACTGGAGTAGCCATTGTTTTGGTTCAGTAAGAACCTTGGTACAACGATAACCAAATGATTTTGAGCAAATCATAAGTCAAACGGATTTGATTTGTCTTTACCGAAGCTTTGCTCTGGACTAGCCAACTCTTAGATAAATTATCAGAATTATCTTTGGTGAGCTGATTACCAATTATGGTTTTTCCACTGCCTTTACCACAAGCCATAAACTTGCGGGCTAGCCAACTCTTCACTTTTAAGGATATGGTGAGTTGAATACCATACAATTTTGGGCAAATTGCAAGCCATCAACGGATTTGATATATCTTTACCAAGAGCCGTTTGCTCCTGGATTAGCCAATCTTTTTGTTTATTAGACATGGTGGACTGATAACCATATCGAGTAAGTAAAACACTTACTCAAAAAAATTTTGGCCAAAAATGGGGAATTGATATAATTACATGATAAAAATCGTGAGAATTCCCCCCCACACTAGAAATGAATATTGCCCTCAATATTCAAAGTACCGGCGGTGATGCCGAAACATAGAACGTAAAAGGGAAATACTACGGCCATTATTTCGAAAGAGATTTTATTATTATTATTATTATTATTTTTTTGATTTTATATACAACAATGGGGAAAAACTCCCACACTAGGTAGTGGTGGTGAACAGAAAGAAGACAAATATGGGTGAAAACCCATATGGTGTGTGCTAATGTTTTTGATTACCGAGTCATTAGCTTGACTCGATCCCCGCATTTATTGGTTCATGGGGAAAGTTTGTAAATCCGGGACAACCACAGAGGAATGTCCCTCCAAAGTAGTGCTTTAATCGATGACCATTCACTTTAAAATTTGGACCATCGAGTTGAGATAACTCAATGGTACCATAAGGATAAACCTTAGCGATAGTAAATGGACCCGACCAACGGGACTTGAGCTTTCCCGAGAAAATCTTCAATCTTGAATTGAAAAGAAGGACTCGATCACCAACGTTGAAAACGCGGTTCTTGATTTTAGAGTCATGAATCTTCTTTGTCTTTTGTTTGTAGATCAAAGAGTTCTCGTATGCTTGATCACGAAGTTCATTTAATTCATTCATTTGAACTTTTCTGTGATCACCAGCTGTCTGAATATCGAAGTTTGCATGTTTCAAGGCCCAATATGCCTTGTGCTCAAGCTCTATCGGAAGATGACATGCCTTCCGCATAACTAGCTTGTATGGAGTACACCGATGGGTGTTTTATAAGCTGTACGGAAGGCCCAAAGTGCCATCCGTTTATCCACAGGATGCACGATTTTCGCCTACTGTCCTTTCAAGAATTCTTTTAATACCACGGTTAGAAACTTCCACATGCCCACTTGTTTGGGGGTGGTATGCGGTAGAGAGAGACGGTGGTAACACCATATTTTGCATGACACGATCAAATTGGTCATTGCAGAAATGTGTACCACGATCACTGATTATAGCTCATGGAGTTCCAAACCTAGCAAAAAGAGATTTTAAAATTTTCACAACAACTCGGGCATCATTGGTAGGTAAAGCTTTTGCTTCAACCCATGTTGACAAATAGTCAATGACCATGTATGTATTTTTTTCTAGAAGATGGAAATGGCCCCATAAAGTCAATACCCCAGATGTCAAAGATCTCACAAACTTGAATGGCATTTTGCGGCATTTCATTTCTTTGCGAGATATTTCCATGACGCTGACAAGCGCCAGGTTTTGACAAATCTGGGCATCCTTGTAAATTGTGGGCCAATAAAACCCGAATCAAACACCTTTTGGCGTGTAGTTTGACTATGATGGCCCCCGGGTCCAGCATGGCAAGTGAGAGAATGTCAATAGCTTCCTGTCCATAAACACACCTTCGATGACTTGATCCGCAGATTTTGAATAAGAAGGGGTCGCCCCGAAATAATGTTTAACATCCTTGAAGAATTTGTTCTTCTGTTGGGTCGACATCCCTTACACTATGAAGTTACCCGCATGGTAATTTTGTAAGTCAGCAAACCATGGGGTGGTAGAATTTCCACGAAAAGAAACCGCATTGAGTTTCTCGAGAGGAAATGTTTCGTTTATTTCCTTTTTCTCGAAAACATCTTGGTGAGGGTTTTCTAATCTGGACAAATGATCGCAGACTAGATTCTCCCTTTTATCACGTATGATGATATCAAATTCTTGCAGGAGGAGAATCCAACGGAGCAATCTCGGCTTTGCATCTTGTTTTGCAAAGAGATATTTGAGAGCCAAATGATCCGTATACACCCACGATGGTCAAGATTAAGTATGGCCGAAACTTCTCAAATGCATACACCACGGCTAATAGCTCTTTTCGGTAGTGTAATGAGTTTGAGCTTCAGTCATAGTTTTACTTGTGTAGTGGATAGGCTGAAAATGCTTGCTCTACGCTGCCCTAAGACTGCACCGATAGCAAAATCACTTGCATCGCACATGAGCTCAAAAGGCAAATCCCAGTTGGGAGCAACGAGAATGGGTGCTTCAGTAAGCTTTTTCTTCAATGTTTCAAAAGCTTCGATGCACGCTGGTGAGAAGATAAAAGGAGCATCCTTTTCAAGAAGATGGGTCATAGGCCGGGCGATTTTAGAAAAATCTTGTATGAATCTACGATAGAAACCGGCATGACCTAAAATACTCCTAATACCTTTGACGTAGTAGTAGATGAGGTAATTTAGCAATAACATCGACTTTTGCTCTATCTACCTCAATCCCGGTTTTGGAAATCTTATGGCCAAGGACTATGCCTTCTTTGACCATAAAGTGGCTCTTCTCCCAATTTAGACAAAGATTGGTGTCTTCACACCTTTGAAGCATTTTTTCTAAATGGGAGAGACATGTTTGAAAAGAATCCCCAATGACCGAGAAGTCATCCATAAACACCTCCATTGTTTACCCGATCATGTCGTGGAATATGGCCATCATACATCGTTGGAACGTGCCAGGAGCATTACATAAGCCAAAGGGCATACGTTTGTAGGAAAAAGTTCCGTATGGACAGTGAATGTAGTTCTCTTGATCCCGTGGATCAATGGGAATCTTAAAGTAACCCGAGAAACCATAAAGGAAACAATAGTATTCATTCCCTGCTAATCTCTCAAGCATTTGGTCCATAAAGGGTAGAGGAAAATGGTCTTTCGGGTGGCGTCATTCAACTTACGATAGTCAATGCAAACACGCCATCCCGCTACTAAAAGTTGGAATTAACTATTATCTTCATTTGTGACAACAGTTATGCCACCCTTTTTCGAACACGTGAATTGGGCTAACCCAAGGACTATCTCGAGATCGGGTAAATTAATCCTCGCATCAAGAAGTTTGATAACCTCCTGTTTGATAACATCATGGATTTTTGGATTTACTCTTCTCTGATGTTGAACTGCTGGTTTGAAGTCATCCTCCATTAAGATTTTGTGAGTACAAAATTCAGGGTTGATACCCTTAATGTCGGAGAGTTTCCAAGCAATTGCTTGCTTTTGTGACTTTAAGACCTTTATGAGAGCAGCTTTTCATCTTACTCAAATCTCGAGCATAATGAGGTAATTATCATCACCTTCTAAATGCATACTCGAGATGAGGCGTAAGTCCTTAAGTTCGACGTCAGAAATTCTTCTTTTTCTCAACCGACTTGACTTCCTTTGTTATGAAGCTCGACGGAGGGAGAGGAGGAGAAGTGTCATGATTTAACAATTTCTTCGAAGAATATCTCCTCCGATTAATCTCATTTGAATTAAATTAGTGTGAGGGGTTGATGATGGATCATCATTAAGCAACTTCTCAATGAGAAGTATGTCCCCCTCAATGTCAATTTGAGCGTGATCAATTTCCCATGGAACAGAATCACTAGCCAAGTATGCTTCAATCTCTTCCAGGATGAAGTCTCTTCCCTCAAAAGGAGTGATAGAAGGAGTGGAATTGGCTATGATAGGTTGAGAAGATGTGGTGGGATCCCCACCACAGAATTATGAGAATAACCAAGAACTTCTTGAGAGTACTCTTCGTGAACAACATCAATGATATCTATTCGGTTAACCGAATCAGAATCATAGTTTGCGGAGTACCTCGAAGTTTGATCAAGGTTAAAGGTGACAGCTTCCTTACCAACACGTAATGTGATTTCTTGCTCAAATACATCAATGAGAGCACGGCCCCTTCTCAGGAATCCTCGACCAACAATGAGAGGAACCCGATGATCGGCATCAAACTCAACAACCACGAAGTCAGCTGGAAAATGGAACTTTCCTACTTTCACAAATACGCCCTCGGCAATGCCAAGAGGACGGATATGGAACGATCCGCAAGCTCGAGAGTCATGCATGTAGGAGTGAGTTCCGAAGAGAAAGTTTCTTCCATATCGAATAAGGCATCGATTGATGCTTGCACCAAGATCTGCTAAGGCAAAGCATTCAACCATTCCCGGAAATACACAAGGTAAGAGAAATTTTCCAGGATCTCCAAGCTTTTCTGGAAGTTTTTCGTGATAACAGCAGAGCAGCTTCGTTAAGGAGTTTTTGCCATTTCAAAAAACTTTTTCCTTGTTGCTTAACATGTGTTTGAGAGTTGATGCAAACTTGGGCATTAGCATGATAGCATCCGCAAAGCTTATGTCAAAATGTAACTCTTGGAAAATTTGGAAAAATTTGTCCATTTGATGACCGGCTTTCTCGCGGAGCTTTTGCTCATTCAAACGGGATGGGTAAGGAATAGAAGATTTGGATTTCTGGTTTTCAACGGGAGCTACTGGAGGTTCAAAAACAACTCCTGGATTTGATTTGGGTTTCTGGACAACTTGAGGTTGGACTACCGAAGGTGGGACGTGTGCGGTATTTCGTGGGCTTGAATAATGCACCTTGTCCGTTGTATCCTTGGTAACTTGACTCATTTCTCCTAGTGGAGGAGGCATTGGAGTCAAAGGTCCATTGTGTGTCTTAGGTTCACTTTCCACTACCTTTGGGAGAAGAAGAAGAGGTAGTAGGAATAGCAGGTCCATCATATGAAACACCACTTCTGGTTGTGAACGCCTTTGCATCGCCGTTCGGGTTAGCATCGTTGCTCGGAAGTTTTCCTGAGCCCGAGGGTTGATCATTTAAAGACTTCTTAAGATCGCAACTGATGACCAACAACCTGCTCATTTCATCTTGGGATTTCATGAATTGCTTCAACAACTCATCGATGATGGTCCAGCTTGGAACAATGGCGGAGGTGGATTAGGAAAATTCTGGCCTCTAATGTTAGGATTAGGGCCTTGATTTTGAAAATTTCCTTGATTAGGATTCATATTCCCATGAATTTGATTCCCTCGATTGAAATTGTTTTGATTAAGGTTCCCTTGATGTTGGAAACCTTGATTTGGTGCAGGATAGAAATTACCTTGGTTTTGATAACCTTGGTTCATTCTAGGTTAGTTCTATTCGGTTTTGCATGTTATGATTCGTTAAAACGGTGGTGCCCGATTAGTGTTAGCACGGTAGTGTGGTTCATTTTGAGGACGGTATTGATTACCTCCATGATGTGCGTACCGCTAGAGCATTGGCTTCAAATGGACTACCATCGGTGGCGTGACAAGTTGTAGTATGCAGGGCCACCACAAGTAACACAAACTCGACTTTCTTCACTTCACCATGCGCTGGTGTTTGTGTGAAGGTCACTTTTGGTTAGCAAGAACCAAAGCTGAACAATATCTCGTGAGTTTGTCAATCTTAGCATCGGTGCTAGATGTACCTGGGAGATGAAGAAGAAGGTCCGCATGAGACCTGATATGTCTTTGCTCGGAAAGGGCGGACCTGAGACTTATTCTCAATAATTTGCAAGGCTTATTTGGTGGTCTTGCTCAGAAATTACCTCCGCGAGGCATTCAAAGAATCTTGATTGTCTGGTTCGACCATTGTAGAAAGTATCCATTTGCATTAACTCGGTAAAACCGTGATGGACACTTGCGAGCAACTCTTTGTAACGATCCCATGCCTCCCGAATGATTCATCAAATCGCTGAAATTTCATTATCTCATTCTTAAGACTTGTAGTTCGGGATGGAGGATAGAATTCGTTAACAAACTTGGTAACTAGATCCTCCCATGTCTCAATGGAACGAGGGGGTTGTTTCTCAAGCCAATTCCGGGCTTGTCCCTCTAAAGAGAATGGGAACAAAAGAAGCTTGATAGCTTCATGTGGGACATTCTTGTACTTGATGGTAGATGCAATCTTGTTAAACCATCCAATGTGTGCATGAGGATCATCCCGCTCAAAACCATAGAATTGGCTTTGGGTTACTAGATTAAGCAACCCGGTTTTAAGCTCAAAGGTATCACCACGATGGTGGGACAACAATGGCATCTCCAGTAACCCTCGATGGGTGCTGGAGAAGCTCATTCATCGCTTGTCTTCTGCCATTACGACAGGTGGTGGTGGTGGTAGACGCCCCAGCCACGCTGAAGGAGCGAACGCCCTCTACGCCTACGAGGAATCTTGCCAAGTTCAGAAAGTGGACTTGTAGAACTGGAAGAACGAGTGCGCATGCACTAAGTATAAAAATCAGTTTTCAAAACAAATGCGAGGCAAAACGACAAGTGAACTTAACCAATAATCTCAAATGAAATGGCTTCTTTGAAAAAGGTACACCAAATCACAAGGACACAAAGGCAAATTTTAAATCTGTTGTTCGAACTTATTATGGTCACACCCCCAGTTAGTAGGTGTACTGCCTTGATTTGCGGTGGTTGATTTTATGTATATATTAAGTACCACTGAAAAGACGTAGGTATAGATTTGTGCTGATGGGTTTAAAAACTTGTGGACAATATTTTTGATCGCTTCGTTTAACCAAATTGTATCTCTTTAAGAATCACCTTAAAGGAAACACAAGCTAGAAAACGTTACGATTGTTTTGTTGTTTTATATTTTGTTTGGTGTTGTTAACACTTTAGGAAAAGTGCTAATGAACTTTTTTGAGATTTTATATCTTTACACAAAAAACTTTTTACAAAATGTGGTATATGTGCAAGAATGGGTCTGAAAAAGGTTTAACACACGCTAAAGCCTCCCAAGGCATGGCGCCAAAATTTGATTGTGCTAAAACCGCAGTTATCTCTCACACAAGCTAGCCACTTGTGAATGGCTAACCGTAAGAAACTTAAAACAGCCAGCAAACAAAATGCAATGAAGATCGGAGAATATAATGAATTCGTCGTTAAGTCCCACTGAGACTCAATGGTGTGTAAACTTGATCAGATGATAGAATGATCACTAAGGATAGTGATCAGTAAGGATTTGGATTGGAAATTACACTACTGATTGAATGTAAAGATATTTGGACAATTGAATGGAAAGCACAACAATCAGACACAACAGCCGTAAATACGTACGTTTAAAAACTACGTAAACGTACAAAATTAAAAATTGAGATCTAAGAAATAAAAGACCTAAAAATATGAAAATGACATTTTTAGAATCCTAAAAATAAAAGAAAATTATTAGAAAAAGAAAATTATTTTTATAACTATTTATTTAATTATTATTAATTAAAAACTATTTCTAACTATTTAATAATAATCTAAAATAAAAGAAAATATGAAATAAGGCTAGAAAAATAAAATTATGATTTAGAAAAATCTAAAATATTATAAAACTTATTTTAAAACTAAAAATATATTTTTTACACTTTTTTTATCTATTTATTACTAATTAATCACTATTTAAAATACACTTAAATACTAGAAAATATAAAATAAACTTGGAAAAATGAAATTTCAACTTGGAAAAATCTAAAATATGATAAAACTAATTTTAAAACTGAAAAGATATTTTTATGCTTTTTAATTATTTATTACTAATTATTTAATACTTTTAACTATTTAAAATTCTAATAAATACTAAAAAGATTATGAAAATTATGAAACTTTTTCTAAAAATAACTTAAGGTGACAGAAAACTAAGAAAAATATAAAACTAGATTTGCTTATTAATAAGCTGAAAAGAAAAATCAAAAAGCTAATTCTAATTAAATAAACGCTATCACTATATTTAAATTGATGTTTTAGTGGATTTTATTTTTGAAAACTACTTAACTACTTAAAAGATGAAACTTTTACAAAGACAAAAATTTTACAAACTAAAAATAAGCTATTTGATAATCTTATGAGCTTAACAGATATGCTTATGAGCTTATTTTGAAGAAATAAGCTCAAACAAGCTCACAAACTGAAACAAAAGCTAAAATAAGATGCAATAAGCTACAAGCTACTCAAATTAAGCTAAAAGACACAAACAAGCATACTGATAAGCTACTAAAAAGATAATAAGCACTTATGATCAACACAGAAATGGGACAAGGTTTAGGCTTATTGCAGCCCTACCAAACAAGCTACAAAATGGAAACTTAAGCTTGGAACTTCAAGATGGCTTGGTTGGCTTTCCAAAGAACCAAGTTATACTGGATTTGACTAACAATTGCCTCTCAGTGAGCTTTTTATTTAGTTGTAAAATCAGTACGGTGACCTTTTTTCAAATTAAACCAAACTAAACCCACCAAACCATTCACCATTACCTATCTATTTTATGACCAAATGAAGACTTTTGATCCAACCACTTGAAAATAATCGGGATTATGTTGTTTTAAGGTGAAATAAGACTGACTTGATCAATGATAACAACTTATGAACTCAAAATCATGATCATATATCATTAAGATCCAATAGTTAGTGCACAAGATAGGATCAAAAGGTATTTTGACTTTGGATGAATCAAGGACCGGTTTTATGACTTGCTTGAGTTATTAGAACCAAGTGTGATATAAAACAATAACAAGAAGCCACTCAAACAACCTCTAACACAGTTTAACTCACAAATCCAAACAAGACTTGATATAACTGTTTTGATGATTTTCAAAGCTAAACACAAATTAAAACCATGAAACTGATTATAGGCCTTATAATATCATTACATGAGACTGAATAAGCATTAAATAAGAACAATAACAACACAAAACAGTGAAGTACCCAAGTTGAGCAAAAGGCTTACAAAATGAGTCCAAGCACAAACTGAGAACCAAAGATCAAGATCACTCCTATAGGCTTACCACTAAGCCACTAACCCAAGACCATCCACAATCTACCCCTCTCCAAATGTGAACACCATTTCCATTGGATTTTTGAATTTTCAACTATTTATTTTGTATTTTTGGTAATTTTCTCTTTTTGCTTCTAAACTGGATTTTAAGGTATCTAATAGCTTTTATAAGCTATATAGGAGCTTATATGGCTTATTCAGTCCATAAGAACATCTACAAACAATATTTAATCATTCATGAGATTTTCAAAATAAGGAAAATTGCATAATCAAATATAACTTTATAATTGGAATTGATGTTTCACAAAAGCTTAATTATGTAATAAAAACTTGAAATACAGAGTTTAATAAGCTAAAACATACACTGAATTTAAAAATAAGCTAAAACGACATTAAGTAAACTAAATTATGCTAGATATATTCTCCCATTGCTTCTCTTCCCTTTATAATCAACTTTTGGACTTTTGTTGACTCTCTGAGAATCCCACTCATTTCCAGCAATTGAATCTTCAAGAATCATCATATCCGTCCAAGTGTCATTTTGGCGCCAAAAAAGTCTTAAGGTGTTTTTGATATTAATGGATTTTGGAAGATGAGTGTGGAGGGGGACAAGGTAGGGTGGGGGGATGGATAGGAGCAAGTGGAATGTTGAAAAGATGAAATAAGTCTGGTTTTGGATTTCTGCATTGAGAGGAGATGAACAGTGGCTGGTATATTTTGGCGCGTTGACTATTTTTGACCGTTGGGTATTAGTAACGTTGGGGGGTCACAATTGGTTATGACAGGGCATAAGGTAGATGGACTGCTCTGGAGAGGCAAGGTTCAAGGGTCAAGGCATTGGGCTTGGATATTGGATTGGGCTAACATGATTGCATATTGGTTTTGGGCTTGATATAGGATCCGGTTTGGATTTAGCTTATAAATACAAGGACCAAAATTGTAATTCCACCAAAGTTGAGGGACTGAACTTGACACTTTTCCAAAGTTATCAAAAGGACCAAACTTGACAAACTTTGATAGAACAAGGACCCTTTTTGCATAAAATTCCATTTTAAAATATCCAAGGACCAATTTTGCAATTTTTTAAACTTTAGGGACCTTTTCTGCCATTTGACCAAAGAATCATTCAAGGACCATTTTAACAACTTAGAATATTTTAAGGACCTTGAATGATAAAACTACATTTTTGAATTCCGTGGACTAGATTTGACAATTTTTGAAACTTGGGGGACTAAAACTGCTAATTTTGCAAACTTGATACGTTTTTCATCTGATTTTGATATTTATGCATTTAAAACACATAAAACACTGATTTGTGATATTTTCATCATTTTGATGCATTACTGAGTGTTTTCAGATGATTTTGCAGTTTAGATTGTACAAAAATGATGAGTATTTAGACACTCATCAGTAATACTATGTTATCTTGATAAACATGCTTTTTAATACTGATAATTTATGAATGATCCTGTTGTGAGAACACACAAGGTATGTATTTGGACATAAATCACTCATTTTTCAATACTGTACTTTTACATAAGTTGCTTGGAAGGAGATTAACAGTTTTAGTGGCAGTTTTGGATGGCTTCCTGTTTACCATTTTAGATTGAAAATAAAAGTGGCTAATCGTGTAAAAATAAGCAATAAAACAATCCTTGAGTCTTTGGAGTCTTGTTGTTAGCTTTTTTTTATAGGTTTAGGAATGGTTACACTACCGGGATGGGGAGCAGAAGAGCTTGAGGTTAATATGGATCAGGAACTTGCGCTTATGAACTTAAATAAGTATATGCTCAATATGATAAGATCAAAAGCTACAAAAGACTAAGCTTTTCCAAGTTCAAATAAGCCCATAAACGCAAAAAATAAGCTCTTGTGTCTTTAGTAGTTGTAACTAATTCTATTTCATTTTTGGGTTTTTGTAGAAACTTGCCTTAGATGGAACTTGGAGGCGGGATATCACCAACCGTTAGTGCACTCAGTAGTTTTAATTTTTTAGTAACTCTAAACTTAATAGTTTTCGTGGAACTCATGATTTTGAAGTATGAATGTTTTTGGACCATCACACGTTTACTTATGTGTCACTTGGTTGATTTATTCTATTTTGGACCATCACACATTTGTTACAGGGACTTTATTTTAGGGACGATTGATCTTTTTTTTGTTAGATTATAAAATAATGCTTATTACTACTTTGAAACTCTTAATTGATGTATTAGATAGTGAATAGCATTAGGTTTTGGAATAATTTCATTTTAGAGTCATCAAGTGTTAGGAATTGGATGCATGAAATAGTTTGATAATCGAAACCTGCATTTCAGGTGAGATTTATCTATTAACACCAAAAATGTTTTTGTAACAGACATGACGTATTAAGAGAAAATGGACAAGGGTTGCAGCGTGGGATGTAGATCATGGAAGATGGGCAAAGCAGAGAGGAATGATAGGGTGGTTTTGATGAGGTGCACGGTGAATTAAGGTGCAGCGCATATGAAGCAACAAGGTGTTTGGGAGTAGTATAATGAAACAAATCATGAAAAAGGTGGGTATCATGTTATTTTGATGACTGATATTGCGTATTCAACAATTTCTTCAAGAAATATTTTACTCTTACTTGATTTTACGCTTACATTAATTCATATGGGATAAATTTCATTAATATCCATTCAAGTTGACCCGTGAAATACATCATGCAAATTGACCCAACAATACACGAGTGAGTTAAATTTTCATCTTTAATTTTTTAGTTTTGAAGCCTTGGATCTATGATTTGCTTTCCTTTGATTCATCAAACGGGTAAGAAATAGAGTAGCATAAAAAGAAACAGGTAAAATAGGTTAAAGGTCGCATAGATAGCCTGTGTTTATAAGCTTTCTTAAATATATTATTGAGGAGTTTGTCATTAAAGATGAAATTGCTAAGTTTTGAGTGTATTTGTAGCTAAATTACACATTTGTTATTCGTTTCGGATTGCTTATTAAATTAACAATTAAATTCATTATGGTTTGCTTATTTAAACTGCTTAACATATACACAAGTTCTCTTATTGTTTCACAAAAGTGCTTGGCTTATATATATGTCGTTTGGTAGCTTATTGAATCTACATATAATATATTATATTTTTTCATTGGCGTTTGTAACGTCTCCGGTCTCTCACACTAAAATGCTAAAAAATGTAATAGGAGATCGTTGCTGACAAAGAAATATCTTCGTACATTGCTTATGGAGAGACAACATATGAGCAAGCCAACGAACTCATTACAACTGAAGAAATAAAGAACAATATAAGCATTGTAATGTGAAAACAAGTGTGTAAATATTGAATAAGTATATATAAGTCATGTTTAGATCCCGTATTAAGAATTTCTTTTTATTTGTATTGGATTTGAAAGGGTTAAGTGGCTAACAAAGTCATTCGAACTATGTGTTTCTAAACATATGTTTCTTATACATATCTTTAATAAATTGTTTGAGCTACGTTGATGTTAATGATACTAATATTTGGTTGGTTAGTTGAGTTTATGTTAGTTTTTAGTTTAATTAATGCTTAATGGAATAAATTAGTTAGCAAAGGCTCATTTATAGTTTTCGTATTTGGATTATCAGGTGGTTACTTATACATACAGGAGAGTTAAAGGATAAAAAATTATTATTTGGATGCTCTTACTATACGGAGCAAGCTTAGGTACATAACAATATATGGGTTGGAATGGGTCGGTATATCGTTTGCTATAAAAATGACATGGGATCAAGTGGGTTAAAGTGACTGGTCTTAGAGCTTCTATAACACTTAATAATATATCTTCATGGTAAATTTTGTATATTTCAACTTTTGCAAGACGTGGACTCACATGAATAAAAATTTTACTGGATAGGACGACGAAAGGGGTGCACAAGAATCTTCTGCAAGAGTATAGGCATCATTTGACAATATATACAACTTTCAGGTAAGCCCTTGGATATTGCTAAAACTTACCCATATCGACCCATATAAAAATATACATGCTTTGACCCAAAATGCTTATTCTTGCCCACTAATTTGAAGCACAAAAGATTAAAGATGTTAATTTTCTTCGAATGCTTCAAACGTTTTAGCATTACCGAGTTGTTTGAGCCATAGAGGGGTGTTGTATTGTTATCGAGTGTCATATTTATAATTAATTGGTAGAAACCACCACCTCTTACACCATGTTCTGAGTGTGTTTTTTACGATTCACTTTTGTTAATTATGATGTTATATCAAAGTTTTCCGTTTTAGAACTATAATGTCATATGAGATAATTATTCACTTTGTAAGTATAGGTAAATCCTCTTGAAATGGAGAAGAAGTACACATCAAATACCATCATTAGAGAGGTATTTAAATTATACATAAACTATATTGCAATAATGTCATTTGAGTATAGTATTCACTATGCTCTGGCTAAACAATAAGTACCAGGCGTCGACATTGAAACCAAGGTTGTCAAGATCGGGATCCTACCAGGATCGTTTTCGTCTTTGCAAGATCGTGATCGTAAGATCGGATCGGGATCTTAAGATCCTACTCTAATGTTATTTCTTAATTCTTTATGTAATTCTATACAAATCTACAAATTCTAATACATTATAACCATAAAATACTATGAATACTTCATATAAATGTTGTCCTAAATTATGATTATAAAATGTTTAAAAAGATTAACATGTTGTTTTTGAATTCTACAAACAAACAACCCATAAATTTGTAGTTTTTTAGTTTATAATCCGAGAAAAGTAAGATCGGATCGGATTAGATCGTAAGATCGTATGGTCAAGATCGGGATCCTATAAGATCTTAAGCTTGCAAAGATCCTATGTAGGATCCGGATCGTTTTTGCTTTGCAGTATCGTAAAATCGTAAGATCCTAAGATCAGGATCGGGATCCTGACAACCATGATTGAAACCATTGATAATTTAGATAATATATAAACGAATTTGTTATCAATGACCTTAGCCAGGGCAGTTGGGCCAACGATGATTAATGATATTATCAAAAAAAAAAAAAAAAAAAAAAAAGACTATTATTATGCCTATTGAAGCTCAATACTAATACTATCATGCCTATGTATATATATTAGGATGGATTGAAAATCTCAGGTGTTCCAAACCACAGGCTTGCTTTAAAAGTCGGAGTGTCGATTATGTTGTTAAGAAACATAGACCAATCAAATGGTTTATGTAAGGATGAAGGCTGAATATACGTAATAAACTTTTCTCAAATTACCCAATACACGTAACAAACTTATTTTAATCTCCGCATACGTAATATACTTTCAAATCTTTACCAATATACGTAATATTGACAGGTTACTACTTTAAAAAGTTACAATAATGGTCCCTGCCATTTGCGTTGGCTTTCACCGTTAGTCCTTTGACATTTTTTCACTTAAAAAAGTTACAGCAATGGTCCATGTGGTTTGCTTTGACTTTCACCGTTAGTCCTTTGACTTTCATCTTTTTCAAAGACGTTTTTATACACGTTTTTACACATTTTAAACATGTTTTTACATACGTTTTTATATACATTTTTTTACACATTTTTATACACTTTTTTTACACATTTTTATACACGGTTTTATATGCGTTTTACACATTTTTTATACGCTTTTTAAAAACGTTTTTATATCGTTTTACACAATTCTATGCCCGTTTTTATATACGGTTGTATATATGTTTTTCACACATTTTTATACATGTTTTTTTACATGTTTTTATACACGTTCTTTACACATTTTTATATACATTTTTACACGTCTTTATACACGCTTTTTAAAAATGTTTTTATATACGTTTTTAACACAATTCTATGCACGTTTTTATATATGGTTGTATATACGTTTTTCAAACGTTTTTATGAACGTATTTTTACATGTTTTTATACACGTTCTTTACACATTTTTATATACATTTTTACATGTTTTTATACACGTTTTTCACACATTTTTATACACGTTTTTTACAGGTTTTTATGCACATTTTTATACACGGTTTTATGTACCTTTTTTTGCACGTTTTTATAGATATTTTTAAAAAACGTTTTTATATATGTTTTTTACACGATTTTATGCACGTTTTTATACACTGTTTAATTTGACTTTTACCGTTAGTCCTTTGACTTTCATCTGTTTCATACACATTTTTTACACATTTTTATACATGATTTTTACATGTTTTATACACATTTTTATACACCTTTTTACACAACTTTTTATACACGTATTTTACATACGTCTTTATATACGTTTTTTTACATGAATATATGCACGTTTTTATACTGTTAGGTTCCCAAATATGCAACACAAGTATCAATAGAAGAAATAAGATGGAGAAGAGATCGGTTGAACAAATATCCAAACACACACACACGATATACTTGGACGGTTATGCATAGAGAGTGAATGAAAGAAATAAATTGAACAACCAACCCTCAAGTGAGGGTTTACAAGAGGTATTTATAGGAGGGAAGTTAGGGCAACACTCCTAGTTCCCATCCTTTTCCTTATTGGACTAGGCCTAGGCTTATGGGCCTTCTACATAAGCCTAAGGCTAATTACTAACATAAAGGCCATATTAAGCTAACTATTACATTTGAGTCACTAACACTTGAATTAGGTTTAGGAGTGATTCCAACAATCTCCCCCTAAGTGTTGGTGATGAATGAATGCTGACGGTGAGATGTAATAGTAGCTTTGACTGCCTTCTTCACATTCTTCTTTCTTGTGAGAAGAATTGCCTTGATTTGAACAATCTCCCGGTGTAGAAAATTGTTTACTTTAAGCAGTTACGCTTTGACGTCATCTTTATCTTTGTTCTTTGATCATTATTCTTTGTGATGGTAGTGATAGTATGTTGTTGTCTGCATCAAGTCTGCTTCATTGCTACAGTGTCTCCACGTCTTTCTCCAACATGCTCACACGCTCTTTAACGTTGGATTACAGTTGATGAAGTTCTTTAAGTCTTTAAACTTTGTAGATTCTTTGTTGATGAAGAATCATTCTGACTTAGTGTTGCTTTTGATAATGAGAGAACTTCCATAAATGACGTTGTTGGTATGAACATGTGGAAATCGAACGATCAATCCGCTCCGAGCTTCCATAAGAAGTAAACATAAGAAAGGTTAGTAATAAGCGGATTCCGGCACTTACAAGTTTGAACTTCGAGAGTGAAAACACAACTCTAATTCTCACAAAGGCCGTTCGAACCGAGTCCCACAAGTGAGATAAGCGATGTACCGAAGTACATCTACGATTTAGATGATCGTTGAGGTACACGAAGCATCACCCACGTCAGAGACCATTTGAGACACACCTGCGTAATCCACGGGGAGTTACGAGAGTGACTGTTTGTCGAGTTGATGTTGACCACGGCAAGGAGTTTCCATTCAATCACTGAGGATCACAATTGTGAACCTCTCATAAATGTCCTCGACAGATTGCTAAGATCTGTGTAGGACTCGATAATGTACCACTGAAGTTCTTATTGTTGAACGACAAGTGGTAGAATGTCAAGTGTACCTAAGAGATCTTTTGATGAATCTCGTGGCTCTAGACTCAATAGTGCATTTTGGTTTTCCTGAGCGGAGACTAGGGAGAGGGTCTCCTTCTTCAATACCAGCAATCTCTAAGAGAAAGCCAATAGATTATGTAGGGTTCCCTGTGAGAATAAAACAAGCTTCTGTTGAGAGAAACTTGAGTGGCTAAGAAGGTTTAGTGCATGCGTCACCGGGTCCATGACGACTTTTAATCTTCAATACCGGTGTCATCTAGTGACAACCAAGAGCACATGAATTGAACCCTTGTTGCGCCCTAAGTTGAATAATCTGGAGGGCTATTTCTTTCACCCTTTTCTTTGCTTTTCTTTTTAATTCTTCAACTCCTTCTTTCTCCGATTCTCATTTTCTCCTTTTTATGATCATACCTAAGGACTTCTAATTCTAACTATTGGTGGTGTCCTTGGGTAGATCCTCATTTCTGGCGGATCATAGGACGGTTATTCCTAACCTTAATCACCTTATAACTCCATTGCCATAAAACCATTTTCATGAAAATCTCTCAAAGTGTTTGTAAATGAAAACATGTTTGAACACTTCTAGAGTTTTAGTTTTTCAAAAATACTCCCCCTCAACATGTGCTTAAGAGTTTTGACAGAAATCTGCATAGTGAGAGAGGAGCGCGCACTTTTTGATTTGATCGACTCAAGATAGACAATTCCTTGCGAGACACGATTACGTTGCATAGTTAAAGAGATACATTGTCAGCTTTTAGGTGACAACTAGCTCTAATAACTACCTTGAAGATGTGGACAACCTCGAAAGGTTGTCAAACCCGTCAAAGTTCATGTCTATCAAGAGCTTCTCGAATAGGTACAATTTACTTGGATAAGTCTTGGAAGACAAATCTTTTCAATGTATGACTGTTTAGTTCCCGTCAATTCATGGGTTGAAGTCTTTTCGCATGAGGATTCATTAGCAAAACACAACATATTTCTTATCACATAATTTTTCTCCCCCTAAAAAATGGCATATAAATGTTATTTTTGAAGAAATGTTGAGAACAAATATGACCATTTTGAGTTTTGTGGGAAGATTACACAAAGAACATTTAGTGAACAAAGTTTGTAAGTCAAATACTCCCCCTCAACAAGTGATATAAACGGTTGAGGTTTTGAAAAATAATAAGGGGAAGTACTTGTTCTTTTGAGCAAAACCGTGAAAAGTGAAAGGTTTGATAGGTTTTACTCAAAAGTAAGAAGATGTCGCTCCTTCTATAAGGATTGTGGCACTAAAGCGTACCACAGGGTCCTTTATTTACCAGTGCGGGTTGTACACTGTTATGTGTGCACAAGCCATTCACATATATAATCACGCATCCAAATTATATGAAATAGAAGCGAGTTCAAGGGTACCAAGAAGTCCATCAATGTTTCAGGAACCAGCGATCAGTATGCGTTGATAGCGGCGAGAGCAATGGGATGACCGCCACAAAGCTCTCCAGCGTTCTGAACTGATCCCTTCGATACAACCTTTCATCAATCATGGTGATGATCCTCTTCACATCCCGTCTTTCCTTAGAATTCCATCACTTTTTAGACCCAATTCCTTCATGAATATGCTTCAACCTATAAGCTAATTCGTCCCTAACCTTCTTCAATGTGTGATCCCCAAACTTGTGAAGATCTCTACACGCCATCAAGCAGTTGTGTAGTGTTTCACTATGGTAAACCACTCCAATGGTTGGTGATGAGTGTGTATTGTGAAAGCTGGTTAATGTCGGGAAGATCTAGCTGAGGTGGAGTGAAGTTGACACGGGTGTGATATGATTCAACTGCAAGCTGGAGATCTTCTACACGTTCTCTGATGACTATGCGTCTGATGAAGATAAGCAAGGACTTGATGAATTCACGTTGTACTTCAGTTGAAAATTGTCTCATGCGACCCTGTACTTTGGCCAGGTACATGTCTTCAATGTCGTTGATAGACAAATTCTCAAAGTCCGCTTCAGAGAATGCATAATACCTTTCGTCTTGCCTTTTGACCACAATATTCTTGAGGAAAGTGTAGTCCCATTTAGATGAAAGATCAACATGTTTGATGGCCACGATACTCTTAGTATTGAACACTTCATGTTGAGACTTCGAACCTTGCAACGTAGTAGATTCTTCGCGTTCGGCCAATGGTGAATCCCATACACTGCATCACGGTCATACTCTTCCACATTGTTGGAGAACATGTGGTTAGCTCTTTCCTCGATGGCTATGCGGTTAGAATATATGGTCAGCCGAATGGAAGTGTTATTGATGTAGCGTATTTCCTTGAACCATCGCCACCGTGAAGAAGAAATTCCAAGTCTTTATTGAAGAAATATCTGAATGGAATCCTAGGCTAATCTGGTTGGCCAATTGTTGGTAGAGGTTTGGACCGGTCGGTGTAATATGGAGGATTGTCCCGTTTGGTGAAGTCGATGTTTGCTTCTAGGTTGAGCCAATCCATATTGTTAGACATGGCTCGTGCTATATTATCAAGGTGATACTCGACTTCAATAGCACTTTCCGAACTGTCTTTTAGCAGTTGAAATGCTTCATTCTTGATTCGCTTCAACTCGGATTTTGTCATCTTTTTCACACGGAATTTTTCTTGCAGTAGTTTCGCATGCTCCAATGTACTACATTCTGTCACCTCTTGACCTTCAGATGGGTAGGGAGTGTAATCAACAAGCTTCGAGAACCATTCAAATTTAGTATCATCTTCGTCTAGCCATGATAAGGACGTCACATAGCGCCTTTTTCTTCTTTTCTTTGGCCCAGTTGAATGGTTTCTTAGCTGTCGAGAGATGGGTTGTTGTTGTGGGTCGGGATTTCCTCGTCGTCACCACCGTATACTCAAAGTGATCACCGATTGAGTCGGTGGTGTCGAGAATCCCGAGGTTTTTCATTGAAGAGCGAGGAGGAGATCTTTGTTGAGCTGGAGTCCTTTGAGGTAGAGGCTGCATTGAGTACTGAATGGTGGATGATTCACCAGACTTCTTCGTGCGTTTGGGCTCGTTATCCTTATCCTGATCTTTGTCTTCTTCGTCTCTTGAACTTTTAGGCCTTACAGCTTCTTCTCCGTATCTTGACTGAGTTGGTATTCCAGCAATGCTTCAAACAATTTAGCTTCGTGGGAGGCAAACGTTGCAAAGCGTTTCGACATTTGAGCTACTAGCCGGTTCACCAATTCATCATCTGAGAAGATTGTGGGTTCAACTGGATTGATGTTCACATTCATTGGAGTTGATTTCATGGTTTGCTTGGCCAGATGTAAGATATTCGGATAAAGTTGTCTAGTATACATCTCCTTTGTTAGTTTAGGAACGACCTCCATGAGGAACTTGTGAGAGTATCCTTTGATCATCTCGTCCATTCTTTCTTGAAGATCATCTTTCATGAGCTTCTGGACATACTCCCTTTCAACTTGCATCTTGTCATTCTCATCATGAAGATATTGTACTTGTTCAGCAAGGAAATTCACTTCGTAGAGCATGTCTTTCTTTCTAACTTGCTTGACAGCTTTGACGATTCGAGTCTTTGCATGAGACTTCCAAGAGGCAGTTGGCTTCTTCACTGATTTGGATGATGATTTGGTTGATCTTTTTGATGGTGGTGGTGAAGAATGAGAAGAAGAATCTGATGACGAAGAGACATGAGGAGACTCGGGGTCCTTAGAAGGTTCGGAGGTTTTCTCCTTGGGACGTGTTGGACTGTCTAGAAGAAGCTTATCATAATCAGCGTCATCATCTTTTCCAGACTTAGTCGTATCATCCGTCTTTGTTTCATCACCGAAGTCTTTTCGTCTTTTCCTTTTCCGGTTCTTGAAGTCATACTCAATAGTGTCCTCCACACGCATTTGTTGTTGTTCCAAAGTGGTGGCACGGATCCCTTATCGGGTTGATTAACCGCATCAGGATTTGGTGTAGGTTGAACTCCACCACTTGACCCTCCGGGGCCACCCATTTGATCTTTAGCAAATTCTTTTGCAACGTGTTGGAGTCTAAGGAATTTGAACTTTTTCTTGTATGTTGCATCTAGTTGCTCTTCATCTGATTCTTCTTCTTGTTGTTGCTCAATTACTGGAGTCTTTCCTTTCGTGTTCATTTGGTGGGGGAGGTTTAGGTACCGTTGTAGTGTCATCTTTAGCAATTTCGAGTAGAAAATCTCTTCATCGATATACTCCGAGTCCTCGTCTTAGCTTTCTTTGCGGTTCGGGCTTAGGTACGGGGAATCGGGAACAGCTTCCTTGGTGGGAACTGTCCTCTTTCGTGGAGGATTCCTCTTGGGAACTTCCTTCGACTCTCGCTTGCAAAGACTTCCTCCACTTCCTCTTACGGTTTTCCTTGTAGCGTGAAGATTTTCATCAAGAAATCCAACTTTGTTCTCTTCCACAGCAACCAAATATCTTCTATAAGAGTAGAGCTTTTTGAGTTCATCCGAGAAGGTGATCTGACAACACAGCACCTTGTTTCTTGGTAGTTGACTCCTTGAATCTGACAGTTAGGGTAGGTTCAATTAACATGTCAAGATTGCCGGGGTCATTGATTCTTTTGGGGATTGATCGCTCCCGAACCGTCAAGTTTTATCACTCGAGCTGACCACTTGTGAATGGCCAACCGTAACAAACTTGAAACAGCTCAGGAGGCAATGCAATGAAGATCTGGAGAATATAGTGGATTCCCAGGTCGTTAAGTCCTACGGAGACTCAATGGTGTTTCAAAACTTTCAGATGATAGAATGATCACTAAGGATAGTGATCAGTAAAGATTTTGATGGATTATTACACTACTGATTGATTGGAAAGGAATTGAATACAAAATTGTAAAACACAACAATCGATTAACAAAGCGTAAATACGTGACGTTTAAAATAAATGTAAAGCGCATACAAAATAAAAAGTGATATCTAAGAAATAAAAGACCTAAAAATATGAAAATGACATTTTTAGAATCCTAAAATAAAAGAAAATTATTAGAAAAAGAAAATTATTTTTATAACTATTTATTTAATTATTATTAATTAAAAACTATTTTAACTATTTAATAATAACCTAAAATAAAAGAAAATATGAAATAAGGCTAGAAAAATAAAATTATGATTCAGAAAAATCTAAAATATTATAAAACTTATTTTAAAATTGAAAATATATTTTTTTACACTTTTTATCTATTTATTACTAATTAATTATTATTTAAAATACACTTAAATACTAGAAAATATAAAATAAACCTGGAAAAATAAAATTTTAACTTGGAAAAATCTAGAATATTATAAAACTAATTTTAAAAATGAAAAGATATTTTTTATGTTTTTTAATTATTTATTACTAATTATTTTAATACTTTTAACTATTTAAAATTCTAATAAATACTAAACAGATTAGGAAAATTATGAAACTTTTTCTAAAAATAACTTAAGGTGACAGAAAACTAAGAAAAATATAAAAACTAGATTTGCTTAATAATAAGCTGAAAAGAAAAATCAAAAAGCTAATTAATATTAAATAAACGCTATCACTATATTAAAAATGATGTTTTTGTGGATTTTCTTTTTGAAAACTATTTAACTACTTAAAATATGAAACTTTAATGAAAACAAAAATTTTACAAACTAAAAATAAGCTGTTTACAAGCTTAAAAACCCAACAGTGAGCTTATGAGCTTATTTGATGTTTATAAGCTCGAACAAGCTCTACAGATGAAACCAAAGATAGATAAAGATGCAAATAAGCTAGATCAACTCAAATGAAGCTAGAAAACACAAAAATACATATTGAAAAGCTGCTAAAAAGCAAATAAGCACTTATGATATTATTGTTAAAAGACGAAATGGGACGAGTTTAAGCTTATTGCTGTTCCCTAGTAAATAAGTACGCAAAGTACAAAATTAAGCTTGGGACCTCAAGATGGCTAGGTCAGCTTTCCAAAGAACCAAGTTACACAGGATTTGACCAACTAATAAGCTCTGTGTGAGGTTTTGATTGAGCTTGTACAAGCTGGGGTGCACGGGGCACTTTTTTGAAGAGGTGCTCAAAAGAAACTAGTAAATAAGCACTTAAACAAGCTATCTGAAAATTATAAAAAATACTAGTGTAAAGATGAGCAGTTGTATTTTGATATTCCAAAAGCTCAAAACATAAAACTCAAAGTTAAGCCCTATATAAAATATTCTATTTTATTCAAAAATGACCAAATGGAAAATTTGACTTTTTATAAAAACTAACTAAGTTGACTAAAATGAAATTTAAACTGATTCTATTAACTAATTATGTTGTTTTAAGTTATAATAAGACTATAATAAGCTAAATTACCAAGTTTTAAACAGCTATGATGAGTTTCACCTTTAAAATCTTAACAGTGATGAAATGGTGTGAGATTAAAAGGAATTTTGACTATTTAAGAAATGACCACTGGTTTTCTTGTATGTTTGAGTTATTATGAACTTATTGTGACACAGAGCAACAACAAGCAACCACACAGATAGCCTCTATTACAGATAACACAGTGAAAACAAACACCCTTAACTTAACCGGTTTTGTAATTTTCAAAGAGTTTCAAGGATTAAAACCATGCACTTGATTCCAGACCTTATAATATCATTTATGAAGACTAAATAAGTACAAAACAACAACAATAACAACATAAAACTCTAGAATGACACTAATGCTATATTAACCGTGAAAATGAGATTTTTAGCAACTATGAATTTAAAAGAACAAACAACTGATTTTTATGTTTAATTATACTTAAATATAACTAAGAAACATAAAGATACAAAGATTGAAACTTAAGAACACTTAAGCATTGAAATACAAAATTTGAGCAAAAAGCTTACAAGTGGTGTTGAACTGAGAACACAGAACCAAGATCAAAAGACCACTCCTATAGGCTTACCACTAAGCCACTAACCCAAGGCAATCCAATATTCACCCTGCTCCAGCTTTGATCACCATTTCTTGTGATTTTTTATTTTTTACTAATTTATTTGATATTTTTGGTGATTTTTTCTTTTTGATGCTAAACTGATTTTTATGGTTTCTAAAAGCTTAAATAAGCTTTCTGAGGAGCTTATATGGCTTATTCAGTCCTTAACAAAAGCTACAAACAACATTTGAACATTCATGAGAATTTTAACTTGAAATTGCACAAACTTGAAGATGAAACTTAAAACTGAAATTGATGTTAACAAAAGCTCAATTATACGTTAAAGACTTGAAATCTGAGTTTGAAAGCTAAAACATACACTTGAATTTAAAAATTACTAAAAAACGACTAAGATAAACTAAAGTACACTAGATACCTTGCTACATTGCTTCTCTTCTCCTCTTTATAGACTTTTTGGACTTCTTGTCGACCTCTGATTGTATCCCACTTCATCAAGCCATTGAATCTCTCAGAATCATCATAACCATCCATTTGGATTTTTGGCGCCAAAAAAAAGTCTTAAGCGTGTTTGAGTTATTAATGGATTTTGGGAAGATGTGGAGGTGGAGGGGGACAAGGTAAGGTGGGGGTGAGGTGATACAAGTGGAGTGTTGAAAAAGATGGAAATACCACTCTGGTTTTGGATTTCAGTGGTGTTGAGGAGGATGAACAGTGGATCTGGTATATTTGGTAGCGTTGACGAATTTGACCGTGGTATTAATAATAAATGGGGGTTCACAATTGGGTATGACTGGGTTCAAAATGTTTTGGACTGGGGTCAAGGGTCTAGAGGCTCAAGGGTCAAGGTCCAAGTGGTGGATTGGGCTAAGGTTTGGGTTGCTAGTTGGGCTCAATTTGGTTTGCATTTGGGTTTGATATTAGTACAAGGGTCGGTTTGGATTTAGCTTAATAAACACTTTTACAAGGACCAAAGTTGTAATTCCACCAAACTTGAGGATTGAACTTGCCCATTTTCCAAAGATATCAAAAAGACCAAACTTGCCAATTTTTAATAGTACAAGGATAACTTTTGCATAAAATTCCATTTTTAGATATCCAAGGACCAATTTTGACATTTTTCAAACTTGAAGGACCTTTTTACGCCATTTGACCAAAGAATCATTCAAGGACCATTTTTAACAACTTAGAATATTTCAGGGACCTTGAATGATAAAATTCCACATTTTGAATTCAGGGGACTAGATTTGACAACTTTTAAAACTTGGGGGACTAAAGCTGCCAATTTTGCAAACTTGATACATTTTTCATCTGATTTTGATATTTTGCATTTAAAACACATAAAACACTGATTTGTGATATTTTCATCATTTTGATGCATTTCTGAGTGTTTTCAGATGATTTTGCAGTTTAGATGGTACAAAAATGATGAGTATTTAGACACTCATCAGGGATATCAGGGTTATACCCAAGTGCTCTCTGGATCAATAGTTTAGTGTATCTGATGTAAGGAATCTTTGAGCCAATCTTTTTGAGGAATGTCATCATGTCATCCCAAATCAGAGCTTCAACTTCGATGTGCTTCATGTTGATCAGAGCCCAAAAGATTTGCAGTTCCATGAGCTTGTGATGCTCATAGCCGTTGTCACGACCAGAAATGGATTTTGTGATGATGATATAAAGGGTTCTCCAAGGCTGAGGAATGTTCTTTAGATCCACATGAGAATGCTTGATGATTACTCCTGAAGTTTCATCGTACCCAATATCAATCAAGAATTGCGAACCGCCTCTTCAGTAGGTGCGCAGAGAATTGATTGGTATGATGTCGGGAATGAGGAGGACGCCGTAAGTCTGCAGGAGTGATGGTGAGTTGCTTGTGATTGAGCGTCACCGTCCGCGGCATTTTGACCTTTGACCATCGCATTGTATTCCGAATTGCTGTATGTAGATCTCGAACGATGGCGAGTTGGTGAGCATGTTACGATAGGGATGATTCTTCGAATATCCACTGCAATGAGACAAGAAGATTCGAGCGGTGAGAGTTTCAAAGTCAACTCTGAGATTGTTCTTTCCAATCTTCATTGGATAGCCATGCGGGAAGATATCAGCAATGGTGAGGACATTTGGTGCATCCATATTCAATTGAGCTTCCATGTCGTGATCTGAAACACATTTAGCCAAAAGAACCAACATATCGAAGGACATAATGTTAGTTAACAGAAGGATTTATTGACTACTTATTGATTGATATATGTCTATGATTGTTACGAGTCCAACGTCACTTGTTTGTTCAATAGTCCAATGATGTCGAGAAAAGTTTCGTGAGTTAGTTAACTTTTAAGTTTTAAAGTTTATGTTATCACTTATTTTTCACAACATATTAAATGTTTAAGCTTATTAGTGACATTTATTGGTTTCGTGACGTTATGATTTATTTATTTACAAGTTCGCACGTGTAACAATTCATAATGAAGGTTTGATCAAGGCTTAGGCGTAGAAATGGTAGTTTATGCGTAAAACGAGGAGTTATACGGCGTAGACACAAGCTTATGCGTAGGAACCTTACTACGTGTAAGAAATATTACGCGTAAGAAAGGGGACCTTATGCGTAGAAGCTTACGCGTAGCGCATATAACACCTTACGCGTAAGGCTTACTCATAAGAGTAGACCTTATGCGTAGTGGTCCTTGCTTACGCATATCCTTCACAGGATACGCGTAGTCCCTTTGTAGAATCTTCGCGTAAGCGCTACGTAAGATTTCTCTTACGCATAGCCTTCTGCGTAAGGTGATCCTTATCGTAGATTGCTAATGACCTTGATTCGAATTTTACGTGTAGCGACATGAAATAAAGTCATCATAGCAACAATATTAACACATACATCTATTCTATAACAGATCATGGCATGAAGTCTCATAAAACAGATTACGCGTAAGATAGCATATGCGTAGACTTAAACCCTAGAGCTTAAAGATTACGCATATGAAATCTAACCATAGGAATTGAACCAAAGTTTTTCTGGCAGTTCTAAGATGTCATATGAGTGTAATGACCAAGTTTTAACATTCAATTTTCAGTGAATCAAAAATACCAAAATGTGAAGAACATTAAACCCTAAAGTTCAATTCTTAATCAGTTAGTGTTTCTGGGTAATTTCTGGGTTAAAATATGATCAATTCATGTTGAAAACAACCCATTATAACAATTTTTATCACCAAACACATTCACAAATTAAAATGCCCAAACCCACGCATAAACCCTAATTTCCAAAATCCATCAATTCGTGTATCTGGGTGCATTTTGAGGATAAAAATGATATCATTGATGTTATATAAACGTTTTGACACTATCTTTTTAACCAAAAAACACACAAACATGATCATGTGTTCTTACGCATATGCGTAGAACACATAATCAACCATATACGTAAATTTAACTGTTGGATTTGTTTGAAAATCAAAACCAATGTTTAAAATCTTGTTAAGAGTACAATAACACTTACAGATTGATGATCAAAACCCCGGATTTGAAGATTGATTTGTATGCGTAGGATTAGTTTGGTTTGTGTAATAAATGTGAAGTGATAATGTTAGGTGGATGTGTTTTATTTAAAATAACTTTAGGTTTATGGCAGTTTTAGTCCCTCCACCTTTTGCATTTTCATCCAAAGCCTTTTAACTTTTATTTTGGTTACCAAACGAAGAATATTTGGAAATAACTTTGACGACACTCCCCCTCGACTCAAGAAATAATGAAATTTTATAAATTTTAGTCCGAGAAGTGTCAGAAACCAGAAATATGACCACCATTAATAAAGAAACAACTGGGAAAAGATAACATGCAAGTACACGGTTATTTAAAAACAGTTAAGAATTATTTTCTCCCCCTCAACACTTGATCGGAAAAATATTGAATTTTGAAATATTTGAGTGTTGACGGAAGAAATGTACTTGCCATGTTAAAAGAAATAAAGATAGAAGAATATTTTTGTTGTTTTATCTGATTTTATATTTTTGTAATTTGTTTTTGAAAAATATTTACAAAAGAGGTTTTGGTGTTTGACTAGTTTTTAAGAATGTTTTTAGAGTTCATCCAGTTCCTCTTGAGTCAAACACCACATACCAATTCGGTGGACCAACTCATTAAACCTAGCAGGAGCTAAGGCTTTGGTGAGAAGATCTGCCAATTGGTATTCAGTACCCATAAAGTATAATTCAACAGTACCACTTCCACGTGGTCCTTGATGAAATGATATCGAAGATCGATGTGCTTTGATTTGAGTGTTGAGCCGAGTTGCACGAGATCGCAATCGCACTCGATTGTCGCAGATACATCGGGATTCGTTAAATACGTAACCATAGTCTTTGAGTTGTGTTCTCATCCAATGACTTGAGCACAACACGCAGACATGGCTACATATTACGCTTCGTTGAGGACAATGATATACAATCCTGCTTCTTCGATTGCCATGACACCAGTTTATCACCAAGAAATTGTAAAGCTCCTGAAGTGCTTTTCCGTGAATCTAAGCATCTGCGTGGTGTCTGAAAAAGTGATTAGTTCAAAACTAGAATCCCGGATACGGATCCCCAAATTAATGGTTCCCTTGATGTATCGGAGGATTATTTTATCCTCAGAGAGGTGGGTTTGATTGGTCGCGGCCGATAACGGAGCAAAGATATACGGCAAAGACAATATCAGGCCTGCTAGCTGTTAGATACATGAGAGACCCAATAATACTACGGTATTTTGTAGGGTCCACCAATTTCCCATGTAAATCAGCGTCTAGCTTCTTGGTATGAGCCATTGGTGTGGCATAGGTGTCACAGTTTTGCATTCCAAATTTGTGTAACAATTCAAGGGCATATTTGGACTGACTCAAGAAAATACCACGGGGTGATTGATGAACTTTCATTCCAAGGAAGAATGTGAGTTCACCCATCATTGACATTTCAAAATGTTTTGTCATAAGTTTTGCAAAAGCATTTGAGTATTTTAAATGTGTTGACCCAAAAATGATGTCATCCACATAAATTTGAATGATTAAAATACGAGCCCCGTGATATTGTATAAAGAGTGTAGGGTCGACCGAACCTTTGGTGAACTTATTGGTAATAAGGAAGGATGATAACTTATCGTACCAGAGGGCTTGTTTGAGACCATAGAGAGCTTTCTTCGGTTTGTAGACATGATTAGGGAATTCGGATCAACGAATCCTACGGGCCGGCTAACATAGACCGTTTCTTTGGTTGTCCATTGAGAAAAGCAGTTTTGACTTCCATCTGAAAGACCGTGATGTTCATGTGAGCCGCATAAAAAGCCGAAAAATCCAAACGACCTCAAGGCGAGCAGCCGGAGCGAATGATTCTTCAAAGTCAATACCCTCTTCCTGTCTATAACCCTTAGCCACGGGACGTGACTTGTTTCGAATTACGGTTCCTTGACATCAATTTGTTTTTCCAAATCCATTTTAGACCAATGACGAAGACCCTGTTGGTCTTTCAACCGCCCCATACTTCAAGGACGTTTGAATTGGTTGAGTTCTTGCATGGATTCAATCCCGTTGTCCTTTGTCATTGCGTCTTTAATGTTTTTAGGCTCAGATTGGCAGACGGTGAGTGCATAAATTCAATGTTCACCATCTGTGTGAAGACGTTGTCTCGTTATGACTGGTTGATTCGGGTTGCCAATAATATTCTCAAGAGGATGGTATTTTGTCCATCGATGTGTGGAGGGTTGATGTTGATATACATTGTGCAGATTTTGAGGATTCAAATGGCTTGTGGATGATTTCGCAACATCAGGTGCAGCAGTTTCATTAGCAAATGGGTTAAAGAACGCATTTGGATCAAAATCTGCGGGTGGGGTTACATCATTCAGAACATCATCAGCTGGTTCTGCGTCGTTGGAAGCAGTTTGTTCAACTGTTGTTGTAGAGTCAATTGGTGGTGCTTCTTCAACCGTAGTTGTTGTAGCAGGTGTATCAGGTATAAGAGTATTATCGGGTTGAGCAAATGGAAACATCGGATACACCTAGAAGCACGTTCATCAATATCGCTCCGAGCAGAGGAGCAAATAGTCTTTCCATTTGTTGTCGAGTAAGCTAAGGGCTTGTTTCAGCTGATGATGGGGTTTGGGGGAAGTTTAAGCGGTTGTGACCGGGTTCCAAGCTGTTATACTCAGAAGCCATCTCAGTGAGTTCATCAAAATTAGCATGAATTGTTTCCATAACCTGCTTTGTCCGACGATTCCAGATCTGGTAACCTTGAGCTTTCCAAAGTCATCACAATCATTATTTGGATAGCAAAGAGATCCAAAGACATGAAAGTGTTTGAGATTAGATTTACGATTGCGGCGAAGCTCAAATGGTGTTTTGTTGTGGCGTTTTGTAATTATTGAACGGTTCTGAGTGTAGCATGCAGTTGAAATAGCTTCAGCCCACAAGTAATCTGGAAGTTTAGCATTGATTAACATCGTTCGGCTTTGCCTCCACTAACGCAACGGTTTAGTCTTTCAACAACTCCGTTTTGTTACGGTGTGCGGGCAATAGATGTTTGATGCTCGATTCCCACTTTCTCATAATATTCCCGAAGAGTTTGATTCACAAATTCAGTTCCTTTGTCTATTCGAATTTGTCAGACGGTGTTCCAGAGCTGAATTTGAATTTTCGTGAGAAAGGTAATGATCATATGTGGAGCTTGGTCTTTACTTCGAAGAAAATAAACCCAAGTCCATCTTGAATAGTCATCAACAATTACCAAGATGTAGCATTTGCCGTTAATTGTCTGCACGCGCATCAGGCTACACAAATCCATGTGAAGAAGATGAAGCACATGATGAGAGATGTGTTCGACCTTTGAAGGAAAATGAACACGAGTGCTTTTCCCTTGTTCACACGCTGAACATAGGTGATCTTTAGAATACCGGAATCTCGGGAGACCTTCAACAAGTTTGTGTTGAGCAAGGTTGGTTATGGTTTGAAAGTTTAGATGTGAGAGACGACGGTGCCATAGCCAAGATTTTGTAGATGTAGCCTTTGAGAGTAGACATATGGGAGATGAAGCAATCATGTCTTGCATGGAGATAGTGTAGAGACTAGATGAGCGTTGGCCTGACATAAGATCATTTCCTTGTAGATCACGAATGAAACAAGTTTTCTCTCGAAATGCAACTTCTAAATCTCCATCACAGAAATTGACCAACGAGAAAGAGATTGTGACCGAGGCCTTCCACATAATAAACCATGCTAATTTCGATGTTTCCATTAATGTAATCTCTCAGTAGCCCATGATAGGCTGAAGTGATCATTCCCGAATCGGCGGTGCCAATGAACTTTGAAACAAAGTTTGATAACATTTAAGATTGCCTGTCATGTGTCGGGAACATCCGCTATCAACAATCCAAAGGATGACCTGTATCACCTGCATTAGACAGAGCGACACGATGGAATAGAAGTAGATGTGGAACCCGAAGTGTTAGAGGGTTCCGAAGCGATTATAGTAGAAATACACACATTAATAACTTTAGGCATCCATTTAAATCCTAGTGTATTATGTATCCATTTCTGCCATTTCCAACTAGTCTTAGCTTTAGTCTTAGTGAATGCATTAGGTGGTACAACAATCCTTGGAGGTGATACTGGAACTACAGGGACATCAATGTGGTTCTTAGAATCTAAAGAGGGCAGTCTACCAAGCACAGACTTAGAATCCGTAGTGGGCCTAGAGGTATTCCGGGTCTTAGGATTCCGTAAACGAGACAAGATAGCCTTAGCAACACATTTATCATGACAATCAGAACGCATACTTTTCCGACAAATAACACAAGAAGCATCAGACTGAATATCAAAAGTACTTAAAGGTTCAGCATCAGTTACAACACTTTTTCCATTTCATTTGCTAGACGCAATATCTAAAGTGAGGGAAACTGGAGTCTTATTCAAAGTCCTATGGTGTTCTTCTACTTCAACATTATTTATTTGTCTTTTCTTAGGTCGCAACTTCCTATTCTTCCTTGTATTGCTCCTAGGAACGTGAAGTGCGGACGTTTGGAAAAGAGGCAACTAGTCTGCTTCGAGAGGAATCACATTAGTAACTTGTGTTTTGGTAGTAGTTATTCTGGGGACATGATTGCTAAGTGTTACTGGTGCAAGTTTCTTAATGATGCTAGGCTGAACTTGTTCATACTTTCCTAACACTTCCCTTAACTTAATGATAGTGTGTACCAAATCTTGATTTTCAGAACGAAGATTTCGAGCAAAATTCATGACTTCTTTAGTGTGTGCAAGATAATGATCAAGTTCATTTGATGCTTCATCACGAGTCTGTTTGAGTAAATCAGATATGACACCATGTTCCTTTTTAACTTTTGCAAGTTCTTGTTCATATTTTGAGATTTGACACTTAATAGACACGTTTTGATCATCCAGTTGTTCAAGTTTTGGATTAACATTGTTTGAACGCAACTGGGTGATTTTGTTTTGAAAAGCAAGTTGTTGATTATGAATATCTTTTTGACACCATTGAAGACAACGTTTTGCATTTGAAAGCTCGTTTAACAATCGTTCATTTTCAGCTTTTAAAGACTCAATTTGAGGCACCTTATCAGTATTCACAACAATTTCAACAGTATAAACAGAATCAGCAGAGGTATGATCAGATGCAACAGATTGTAATAACACAAGATTATTGATATTAGCATAGATAACATTTTCCAAGAGTCGATCAACATCTTTTCTCAATAATTTCTTTTTGCGTTTAGTATTTGAAATCGATGCTTCTGTTTTCTTGAAAACTATTTTCATGAGACCAAGTTCTTTGTGAAAATCCCTTTCCCAACATAGTGCACAGTTTTTCAAATTTTTGACATGAGGTAAAAGTCTTTTCTGAAAAATATCTCGTTGTTCTCGTGCCCATGGCGAGGTAAAATGTTCAACTTTTATTTCAGAATGAAATTCAATCGCACGTTCCAAAAGTTTGATATCAGATAAGAAAGTGTCAAAGTATTTGATAACACGACAACTTTCGGCTTTAGTTTTTACTTCACTAAGTGAAGGTAAAGGACCATTAACTTGTGCACCATTGTGTTGGGGACTAACTTCAGAAACTAGTGTGACAATCAAAGGTTTGTTAGAAGTATCTTGTTGTGCGACAAAAGTTATGGCTTTTGAATAGTTAAATGGTTTATTATAAACGACATTTTCCATTTTTGACCGACTCTCGTCTTCTGCATCTAATTCCTCCATGCGATTATATTCAACAACATTCATAATCGAATCATCAATTCTATGTTCTCGCACTATAAACTTGAGTTTGGTTTGAATGCTCTGTGTGAAAACCTAGGTTTATAATCAGCAAGATTCGGTCCATATCCATTTGGATTTGGTTTGAAAGAAAACTTTTGAATCGTTGTGATTGATTCACCATGTTTATAAACAACAGTTTTAAACTCTTTGATTTTGTTTTGTAAGTCGACAATTTCCTGAAGATAGTCATCTATTCGTTTCGTTGAATGCTTTTTGTACTCAGAGAACTGTTTTTGACAAGTTAACAACTTCGGCCTTGGCTTTTGAGTTTCCAAAGTAAGAGCGTTAAGTTGTTGTTTATGTGCATGTTTCATTTGTTCTATTTGAGACAACAAAGCATTCTTCGAAGCGGCTAGATCACAAATCTATCGTTCCAAATATTTTTCATTTTGGTTTGATTTGGCAAAAGCGGCTTCAAAACCTTTTTCACAGTTTTCTTGAGTTTTGAAAAAATTGAGTTGTCGAATTAAGCATTCATTATCCCTGGTTAACAGTGCATTTTTCTCTTTTAATTTCGTGCAAATTTCCAAACGAGAATGTTGGTCTTTAATTAAGGTCAAGAGCTCAGTTTCTCTGTCAGACAAAAGCTCATCTTGTTCAACGTGATTCTCAACATGATCATTATTTAGATCCTCAAATATAATGACGGAGTCAACTTGATTATCAATATTAACCATAAGGTTATCTTGATCATCAAATATAACTACGGGATCTATTTGATAATCATCGGAATGAGATGTGGAAGACTCATGTTGAACACTTTGATCCTTGTCGGATGGAGAAAATGGACGGATATATCGATTATTAATGATAATTGTTTGTTCAGTACACGAGACAAGCCATCGATGTCATACACTGGGCCTGTGTCACTCATGTGTAGAGCTTGCATTTGTGCCATCAACATCACTTTGTTGCATTAGCCGCAAGTCCTCCATATCATCATCGAATCTGCATACGCCATAAAGCTCTGTTCTTTGTTGGTAAGAGTTCCTGACTTCATCCTTAAGAGCCAAGAGCATAGCCTCTTTAAAATAAGCACTGCCTCTTGTTCTCGGCTTAGGACATGCATTAGCCAGATGACCCTTCTCATTACAGTTATAGAAACGAAGACCATTAACCCATTCGATCATTTCCTTGTTCAACCACTTGAACCCTGTTGTTGTGGAGCACCCGGTTATTCCTCGCCATAGCATTAAACCCTTGACCACCTCCCATCGAGCGACCATACCCACGATTCTGAACTTCAACACGTCCATTGTTCACAACAGCCTGATTTCTAGTGTTTGATGAGGAACGAATGCGATTGTTGGATCCGTTTGAATACCGATCGAAGGCTTTAGCAATCATAGCAAATCCTTGTTGCAATTCATTGAAGGCATCTGAGTCCTCATCGCTTCCTTTGTAAAGAGCTTGGCATGTTGTTGTTGTATGGAACCAATTGATTTTGTTGAGGTTGTTCTTTGAGGCGAATCATAAGGTGTGATGGTTGCAGTTTGTTTATGAGCGGGTTGAGGAGCTTGTTGAGGAGGAATGTTAGTTTGAGCCCACAAAGCAAGTTGTTGATTGTCCGGAAGTGATGGTGAAACAGTTTGACCACGGAGAATCCTTTCCTTATCAACTTCTTTTTGGTGAGGCTTCAGATAGTCGTACAACAATCCGTATGTATCTTGATGAAGATTTTTAGCTTGACGGAGAAAAATGACATACTTCTCCCATTCCGGGCCAAGACAACTTAGGAACTTAGTGTTGACAGCAATGCGTGGCATAATGATGTTGTGTTTATCCAAATCATTGATGATGTCGGCGATGATGATAAGATTCTAATGTCTCTCCTGGTTCAATCATGAAGTGTTCATAAGCCAAGTAAATTTTGGATGCCATGTCTTCCTGATTGAGTGTTGTGCCTTGTATAAGAAGATGAATCTGTTGCCACATTGCTTTTGTAGTTTTTTGAGCATCAACACTTCGAAGGATTGGGTTAGGTAATCCTAAAAGGATGTATTGCATTGCAAGTTCGTCAGCTTCAAAGTGTAGAAGTTGATCACTCGTGAGATCTGCTACAGTTGCAATGTTGGTGACATCATCTCTTGGTGGAACAGCATTAGGATCTCCGGGTGTAACGATAGTAGGCATCTGAAATGGACCTTCCAAGATAACCTTCTTTAAAACTTTCCATGTGGCTTCTTTAGATCACAAAACCTAAAGAACCGAATCACCCATTGATCATAATTAACGGGAGTGAGCATTGGAGGTCTATCAAGTGAGCCAACTTCATGAATTGATTGTTGGCTACTCAAGGCTTCACACATCTTGCCAAACCATGCTGGTTCCTTCATAGTATTCCTGGATGGATGTTGATTGTAGAAGTTTGTGTAAGGTTGTACTTGAAGACTAGGTGGTGGTTGAACCATTTGTGGTGGAATTGCACCAAGTTGTGGAGTATGTTGTTGATTAAATTGTTGTTGATAAATTTGTTGTTGATGATTAAATTGTTGATGTTGTGGACTTAGTTGTTGTTGTTGTTGATTATAAGTGTAAGGAAAATAGTTAGAGTATGGTGGTTGTGACATGTTGAAAACTTGTGTTGTTAAATGGATCTTTGTAGTCGAATGAACCTTTGTTGATGAAGTATCCTTAGGCGTAGAAATCACAATAAAGCCAAGTACCACTTATGCGTAAAAACACTAAAGTTACGCGTAACAATGAGAGTTACGCGTAGGTTTAGCTTACGCGTAAGAAAGGAACAAACACTAAAGTTATGCGTAAAAAAAGAAGTTAGGCGTAGAAAACTTAGGCGTAGGATTACCTTATGCGAAACTGAAGATCAAACCAAGGAGCAAGTTACGCGTAAGTTTAGGGTTTTACTTACGCATAGTTTTTAGCCAAAAATGATTTCTTCCAACCGATGTTTCCAAACCAGATTTTAGTGATGAAATAGCTTCAATATCACCAAAATAACACAAAAGTGTGAAATTTGATGATCCAAAGCTCAAAAACAGTTATGCGTAGAACGAAACCCTCGTTCAAAAACAAAGATCAACGCGTAAAGTTTAAAACTTTATGCCAAAAACAGTTATTTTAACACCTTAAAACGTTGAAAGTACAAGAATCTTGGATTAAAAAGTGTAAAAAATACGTTTTTAAGCTAACCAAAGTTCAAACCATGAACCGTATGTTTTACGCGTAGGACCAAAAACCCACTTCAAGAACAATAACGATTCACCCAACTATTTGGCTCTGATACCACTATTAGGTTCCCAAATATGCAACACAAGTATCAATAGAAGAAATAAGATGGAGAAGAGATCGGTTGAACAAATATCCAAACACACACACACACGATATACTTGGACGATTATGCGTGGAGAGTGAATGAAAGAAATAAATTGAACAACCAACCCTCAAGTGAGGGTTTACAAGAGGTATTTATAGGAGGGAAGCTAGGGCAACACTCCTAGTTCTCATCCTTTTCCTTATTGGACAAGGCCTAGGCTTATGGGCCTTCTACATAAGCCTAAGGCTAATTACTAACATAAAGGCCATATTAAGCTAACTATTACATTTGACTCACTAACACTTGAATTAGGTTTAGGAGTGATTCCAACATATACACAATTTTATATACGTTTTTATACACGTTTTACACGTGTATAAAAACATGTATAAAAATGTATGTGAAAAACGTTTATAAAAATGTGCAAATAACGTGTAAAAAATATATATATATATATAATCGTGTATAAAAACGTGCATAAAATCGTGTAAAAAACGTATATAAAAACGTGTGTAAAAAGGTGTATAAAAACGTGTATAAAACATGTAAAAATCATGTATAAAAATATGTAAAAAGTGTGTGTGAAACAGATGAAAGTCAAAGGACTAATGGTAAAAGTCAAATCAAACCAAAGGGAAAATTATTATAACTTTTTTAAGTGAAAAAATGTCAAATGACTAACGGTAAAAGCCAACGCAAACGACAGGGACCATTATTGTAACTTTTTAAAGTGATAACCTGTCAATATTACGTATATTGGTAAAGATTTGAAAGTATATTACGTATGCGGAGATTAAAATAAGTATGTTACGTATATTGGCAAATTTGAGAAAGTTTGTTACGTATATTCAGCCTTCACCCTTTATGTAATGGTACAAGACTTCAAGTACTTAAATTAACAAGAACCTCTATTCAGGCTCAGATCATTAACGGAACCAACTTCGGAAAAAAGGTGATTATTCCAAGGTTGAGGATTACTCCGTTAGATAAGCGTTTGCCTCTTAAGATTGTCAGGAAACAATATCCGATATCAGTATCTTTTGCCAGGACAATTAACAAAAGCCAAGGGCAATCGCTTTCTAAAGTTGGTTTGTACTTGCCCCACGCCCCTGTTCACACATGGACAACCTACGTTGCCGTATCAAGAGTAAAAAGCAAGCGGGGTTTGAAGGTTGTCGTTTGTGATCAGGATGGTAATCTCTCCAAAACCACAAAAAATGTCGTGTATAAAGAAGTACTTGAACGTCTTTAAACAAGGTTCATGTTATATCATGTATGTATCATTGGTGTAATCACGTTATATTATACTATGATTCATTATTTTTAATGTTACAAGGTTTGTTAGCAACTCAATTGATCATTGAAATCACACATCATTTTATGTTCGAGTCAATCTATTATAGATTGGCAACGCGATGGTTGTAAATCGATTGTGACTCAAACATATTTTACATTTAACAAATTTACGTTATTACTTTTATTATCATCTCATTTATCTATTTCTTTAAAAACTAACCCGGTGTCAACGGGTCTCTAAGCTAGTTAATAATATATGTAGGTCTTTTATAGACCATAACTTATTGGTGTTTTATAGACCATAGCTATTAATTAGCTTTATCTCTTCTTAAATATAAAATTGGTAACTAGGAAGTTGAGTAATTAATGTGAATTTAATTTGTTAACATTAATATTTGTTTTCAAACATACTATTCAAGTGAACTCTGAAGACACTAATCTCGCCATTGCTTCAACCTCGAAGGACCAAACTTGCTCAAAAGAAACATTACAACCGAATGGCAGTTAGAGTTAGTTTTATAACCGAAAAGCGGTTACATAGCAGTTATGATAGGTAGTTATGGAAGCAGTTATTTAACTGCCAAAACCTTTAGAAACAGTTACATTTGTTTAGTATAAATATGTACATATCTGTAATGTTACAAATGAGACGATTAGTTATTCAAAGATCCTATTTGTTATTGTTTGCACATTTCATATCGACTCAAATCACAGCGTAGGGACCAACATTTGGTATCAGAGCGACATTTGGCATCAAGAGCCTGTTACATCTCGTTACACCATTCATTCTCAACACCAGATTCTTGTTTTAACGAGGCAATATCCAATACCAGAACCTTGTTTTTAACGAGACAGAATCAAACCCAGAAACCTGTTAACGAGATACATTCCAGAAAAACCCAACGTTGAAGAAGAGAACCAAGACATAAAACAAGCCTTTGTTTGGTTCAGAAGAAAACAGAAACATTGTTTCTGGAAGAAGAATACTCGCTGAAATTTTGTTTCAGGAGAAGGGAAGACGTTTCAAACTAAGAGACGTTGTTACTTGGATAACTAGGACATAAGATAAGTCGTATACAACTTGTCTTTGTGTCGAAATTGCAAACGGAAAGGACACCGTTCCATTGTGGTGTCGTGGTTTTGTTGTGAAGCGTTATACGCAGCAACAAGAAGAAAAAGAAGGAGTTACGTAACCAAAGAAAGAAAGACGCGTTAGAAGATACCTTGTATAGTAGACGGCATATACAAGAAGAGAAAAAAAAAGGGCGTTGCTTGAAGAGAAGAATAGACCGGTTAAGAAGAGAAACAATCAAGATTGTTTTTTTGGAAGATAGACGTTAGCAACACAAGATATTGAACAAGAAACGCAACCTGATCAATTGTGTTTTTATTGTTGGAAAATACCGAAAGGTATTTTGGGGTGAAGCATATACGGTGTGGAACAAAAGAAAAGAAAGTGTTGAGGAACGCGAAAGGCAACGTAGGACATTACCATTTGTTGGTAAAGAAGAAAGAACAAGTAAACTAACTTGTTTTGTTGAAAATACCGAAAGGTATTTTGGAAGAAATTGTGTTCGGAAAATAGCCAAGACCAAGAGTTCGAAGGCAAATCGTTATTACATCGATACACAAGAAAGAAGAAAGACAACGTGGGGAAAGAAAGAACGTAGTTGGTATCATACTCAAGTACCGACAAGTGGGAATGCGACTGTGTTTAATACACAACAAAGAGGTCACAAATTCAAAACTTTGGATTTCTCTTTTATACTTTAGATAGTATAGATCGTTATTTACATTACTAGGAAATCCCGAGAACTATATATTGATCCCGTACTATTAGATTCCCGGATAACTATTTATGTTCCCGTAGTATTAAATATACTATACTTAGTTAGAATTCCATTAGAAAGTGAAGATCATAAGAACTATCAATATGCCTGGTGACGATGCAAGTGGCAGTAACACTGCACCAAAACCCGTAACCCCTATGACACAGTATCAATGCCCAAAACTCAAACCCACAAACTACACAGTTTGGACTATACTAATTAAGGTGATACTAGAAGCACAAGGTTTATGGGAAGCAATAGAACCTAAGGCTGATACACAAGTAGATGCTAAAAAGGATAAGGCAACAACTGCCTTCCTATATCAAGCATTGACCGAAGATGTGATCTTACAAGTAGCAAGTTGCAAAACAGCAAAGGAATTATGGGATTCATTAAGAAAGAGACACGTTGGAGAAGAGAAAGTGCAACAAGCACGGTTACAATCATTAATGATTGGATTTCAGACCCTTCAAATGAAGGAGGATGAAACGGTGGATGCATTTACAGCCAAACTGAACGGCTATGCCACAAAAGCAAAAGAATTAGGAAAACCTTTGGATGAATCACTTTTAGTTCGAAAACTATTAGATTCCACACCCGATAGATTCATTCAAATAGTAGCATCCATAGAACAGACGAATGATCTCGATGACATAACGTTAGATGAGATCGCAGGAAAACTTAAGGCATTCGAGGAGAGAATAAAACTCCGAAAGGGAGGACAAGTAGAAAGCCAAGATAACCTATTATTCGCACAAGGCGAACACTCTAGAAATAAGAAACGATTTACCAAATATAGGGGTAGATCAAACAATTCACGAGGTAATTGCCAGAATAAGGGAAAAAGAGATAACTCGAATGGAGGAAACTCGCCTCACAATAAGAATAAAGGTGAGTGGGATAGAAAGAATTTGAAATGTTACAATTGCGGGAAACCCGGACATTTCATAAGAAATTGGAAAAGTCCACCAACAACTCAGGAACAATCAAACCTTATCTTAGAAGACGATGAACCATCATTACTAATGGCTACACACGAAACTGAAGAAGTCTTGTTAAATGAAGAACAAGTACACCCCCAAAAATATGCTACAACAGATGCTAGCATATGGTATTTAGATAGTGGTGCAAGTAACCATATGACAGGCACCAAAGGCCATTTTAAGGATATTAATGAAAACATCACTGGACGCGTTCGTTTTGGAGATGGATCATATGTAGAGATAAAGGGTAGAGGTTCGATATTATTAGGATGTAGAGACTTACAACAGAAATTGATTTCGGATTTTTACTACATTCCAAACCTCAAGAGCAACATACTTAGTCTAGGACAACTTACTGAAATAGGTTGCAAGATCATCATGGATGGAAATTTACTGACTTTGTATGATAAGAATAAGAAGTTGTTGATGAAAGTAGAACGATCTAAGAATCGACTTTACAGTATTAGATTACATATAGTAGCAGCTATATGTCTCTTAGCAACGTAGAGCGACCAAGCATGGTTATGGCATGCTAGATTAGGTCACCTGAACTTTGATGCGATAGACAAGATGACAAGAAAAGGTCTAGTAGACGGAATACCCAGAATAAACCATGCAGGACAAATCTGTGATGCATGTTTATTAGGAAAACACATCAGAACACCTTTTCCAAACCAAGCTAAATTCAGATCAAAGAACCCGTTGGACTTAGTATATGGAGATCTTTGTGGTCCCATAAGTCCAGCAACACACTCTAGAAAGAAGCTCATCTTCTTATTAGTAGATGACTGCACACGTTTCATGTGGGCTTTCTTTCTAAACTCGAAAGATCAAGCATTCAACACATTCAAGGAATTTAGACAGCAGGTTGAATCAAAGTTGAAGTTGAAAATTAAGATGCTAAGAACGGATAGAGGAGGTGAATTTACGTCACATGAATTCACCAATCGTAAGAAGAATGGAATAGAGAGATTAATTGACACCATACTCACCTTGTGAGAATGGTGTAGTAGAGAGGAGAAATAGAACAGTGTTATCGACTACTAGGAGTATGATGAAAGCAATGAAGTTACCCTTAACTTATTGGAGGAGCCAGCACGCCATTTACATACTCAACAGGGTACCTACGAAAGCCCTGGTAGATAAAACACCATATGAAGCCCTCTACAATAGAAAACCAAACCTAGAATACCTAAGAATATTCGGATGCACAGCTTATGCTAAGGTAACAATACCTCACTTGAAGAAGCTGGATGATAGAAGCATTCCAATGATTTACTTAGGAGTGGAAGAAGGATCTAAAGCATGTAGGCTATATGATCCAGTAGGAAAGAAAAAACATGTTAGTAGGGATGTGAAGTTTATGGAAACGAAACCGTTGGATTGGAACAACAATGAGGAGGATACAGACACAGAAGATACGTTTTGGACTAGCTTTATGGTAGATGGAGTTGACTATGATAATCCTACACCAGTCAACTTAGAAAACACTAATAACATGTATCAAGAACGAGAACCAATACCAAATCCACCTTCACCAGTCACAACACCATCTTACACTTACAACCCTAACTCAGAAGATGAAGAAAGAGCTACTATAAGTTCATTCGAAAGCTCAGATCCTAGATTTGATCATAGACCTATACAAGGTTTAAAGGATATTACGGAAATTTACCAAACTGCACGTGAAGTAGAAGCACCTAGCTTATTTTTCACAGAAGAAGAACCCCGTAATTACAAGGAAGCATCAAAAGATGAAAAGTGGATTGAGGCCATGCAAACTGAATTAGATTCAATTAAGAAAAACAACACATGGACCCTCACCACGTTGCCCAAAAATCAGAAGGCAATAGGACTTAAGTGGGTTTATAAAACCAAGAGAGATGCACAAGGTAGGATCATAAAGTATAAAGCAAGATTAGTAGCAAAAGGTTATGTACAAGAACAAGGAATAGACTTCGATGAAGTGTTTTCACCAGTTGCTAGGATAGAGACAGTTCGATTAATATTAGCACTAGCAGCATATCATGGATGGCAAGTACACCACTTAGATGTAAAATCAGCATTTTTACATGGAGAATTGAAGGAAGAAGTCTATGTTACACAACCTGAAGGTTTCATTCAAAAAGGGAACCTTGAAAAAGTCTACAAGCTAACTAAAGCTTTGTATGGCTTAAGACAAGCACCTAGAGCTTGGAACGTGAAGCTTGACCAGACATTGAAGTCCCTAGACTTTAAGAAATGTAATCTCGAACAAGCAATCTACACAAAGAGAAGCAAGACTTCTACAATTATCGTTGGAGTATATGTAGATGATTTAATAATCACGGGCACTCCAAAAAAGGAAGTAGACTTGTTCAAATCGGATGGAAGACAAATTTGAAATGAGCGACTTAGGGTTGCTAACATATTACCTTGGGATAGAAGTTACACAGACAGGAGGAGAAATTACGATCAAGCAAACTGGATACATTAACAAGATCTTAAAAGAGACAAGCATGGCGGATAGTAATGATACGAAGACACCTATGGATCCCGGCACTAAGTTGGTCAAGGCGGAAGATGGAGAACCAGTTGACGCAACTTATTACCGAAGCCTAATTGGAAGTCTCAGATATTTACTACATACAAGACCAGATCTTAGTTACTCAGTCGAACTACTCAGCAGATTTATGCAAGAACCAAAGGATCATCACCAAGGCGGTGAAACAAGTAATCCGATACATCAAAGGAACGAAAGACCATGGAATAATATACAAGAAAGAAGGAAGCTGCAAGATTACAGGATACTGCGGCGACAGTAGTTATGGAATCAACACGATCAAGGAAAAGGAACTACGGCATAGTATTTTACTTTGGAGAGTCACCCATTACGGTGTACTCGAAACAACCAACAGTAGCACTCTCATCATGTGAATCGAATTCATGGCGCTGACATGTCAAGCCTTATGGCTAAAACGATTACTCTTGAATTAACGGATTAGAAGAAAAGAAGATAACGCTTAGAGTTGACAATATATCAGCTATACAACTCGTAAAGAACCCAGTTTTTCATGGAAGGAGCAAGCACATAGACATTCGCTATCATTTCATTCGTGAATGCGTAGAGAATGGTCATATCAAAGTAGAACACGTAAGTGGAGAACTACAAAGAGCAGACATCTTAACGAAAGCTTTACCAAGACTCAAGTTCATGACTATGCGACAAATGCTCGGAGTTCAAGACTTAGGACGAAGCAACGATCAAGATTAAGGAGGAGATTGAAGACACTAATCTCGCCATTGCTTCAACCTCGAAGGACCAAACTTGCTCAAAAGAAACATTACAACCGAATGGCAGTTAGAGTTAGTTTTATAACCGAAAAGCGGTTACATAGCAGTTATGATAGGTAGTTATGGAAGCAGTTATTTAACGCCAACAAGATTAAAGCAGTTACATTTGTTTAGTATAAATATGTACATATCTGTAATGTTACAAATGAGACGATTAGTTATTCAAAGATCCTATTTGTTATTGTTTGCACATTTCATATCGACTCAAATCACAGCGCAGGGACCAACAAACTCTGATGAAACGGAAATGTCGATTTATTATAACTAGTTAGATTAAAAAAATGTTACATGATTTTTGTTAGGTCATGGATTTTAAAAATACCACAAAACTGTTATAAAGAGCAACACAAAACAAATATTACCTTGTTTACTTACTTATTTATTTATTTCATCTAAATTTGTTATTATTATTTTTTTTCACGAGATCATATTTAAAGAGTTTATGCCCCTAATTGGTTGATTATTATTTTAGTATAAGCTTCTTGTGAAATTAGAAATGAAAACGGTAAACATGCAACAGAAATAAATTGTTGATAATATTAGTGTATAGAACTTATAAAAAAGTACAAGATAATGAAAGGAAAGACGAAAATATTTATCATGCGGTGCCAAACAAGCTTTAGCCTTTGACCAATTAAAGTCCCATTGTAAAAACATCAACATTTTCAGTTTGACGTAAGCACATAACGCTTCATGTTATTAGATGTGTAGAGTGAGTTGATTATTTTGAGGTTTATGCGACTTTTCTAAACCTCAAAAAATGGTACAATACTTTTATGCTTGATTACTTAAATGAAATATCTGTAATTATAAAATGAATTAGTTGTATACTTACAACTGCTAGTTAATTTTACTCTTGCTAGTTATCGACTACTGCTAGTAAACTGAATAGGTTGTATACTTACAACTGCTAGTATTATACGCACAACTGCTAGTTATTATAACAACTGCTAGTGATAGAAGTTGCCCTACGCATAACAGTTAGTTGCCAAATTGATATTTGGAAACAAGCGCTAGTAGCGAGATGAAATAAAATGGATAATGCCAACGGATGAAATACTAAATACGTTGACATACAACGTTTCATACGACTTGACAACCTAGTACATATTACGATTACTACATAATTATAAGTTTAATGGTTACATATTATATATCCCCTTGATAAACAGACACACCAAACTTTCTGTACACAAATTTAATTGACACAGGGTATTCAAACCATACATAAAACTACAACCACTAGAACAATTTTACAACGGCTGTGACGGAAGATCGGGGGAGTTTCAACAGCTTCCTAGCGAACTCCCAATTCGTTTTGATATTATCATAACCATCGTCCATCAAATCGCTGGCCTGATATACATTTTCTTTAACGACATGGAACAAGCAAGTATAAACTTTATTATGTGTAATTCATTCTGTGATCTAGGAAAGGATAAAAAAATCACTGTCTGATCGCCCATGGTGAATGTGGTTGTGTCTAAATCTAATGAACGTTGTTCCAAAGGTAAAACACTAAGCGTGTGTGCAGCCTGGAAAATCAAATAGTATTGAGATACAAAAACATGGCAGTTTATGGATGTTTATTTGATACGTATGAAATAAATTAATAAAGTATTACACTTACTCTGGTTTCCAGCTTTTTCAAGTTTGGAGATCCGCGAATCATTTGGACGATGAGTGACACGATAACAGTCTCACCAAAATCAACTCCTTTTAGATTCAGATTAATGAGGGATATAAACGGTAAAGGGACATTCATCCTGGAATTACCATCACGCATCAACTACAACAGCTCGACTTTTGGGTTAGTTTCAAAGATTAAATGTCGATTCTGATTACACATATATTTAACATTGTAAAATTAGAAGTGTAAATCTCAAAACGGTCTTACCGTGCAATAGTCAAAATCCAATGTAAGGGTCTCAAGAGATGGAAGTCTTGTCAGGTGAAAGATATTGGATGCTATGATTGTTGTGACAGCATTCGAAATACCGAATGACAAATGTAGCTTCTTCAAATTCCTAAGACTTGCAAGATTCCATAGTTTCATCCCGTTTGTACTCTCAACATCCAATGTAAGAGACTCAAGTAAGTGCAATTAAATCGCAAACTGTACCGGTTAGAAATTTGACTAAACACAATTCTAAGCTCAATAAATTTGGAAAAGTAGTGAAAAACACCAAACTAGGAAAATCACAACAATGAATTTCAAGATGTTTCAATTCACTATGCCCGTAAAGTTGGGTTGGCAATGTAACTGGTTGTCCATACCAGCTTCTAATTGTCAGGTCCTCAATTCCTTGCAGTGCCAAAAACATAAGCCAATCACGAATATCTTCATAATTCAAGTCTTCCATTCCAGACAACGGTTTGGGATCTACAGAGAAGTCAAACTTTTTTATGGGACCCGTAAGCTGATTTAAAATTCTAGTATCAAACTTATATGTTAAATAATAAAAGAAATCCTCATCAATTATGACTTCGGTGAGCAAGGTCCAGTTAAACCTCCAGTTTGTAGATAAAATAGAGGTGCTCACCGCTTCTTTTATTGGAAACCGATTCAAAATGTTACCGATCACTGTATCTGGCATGATGCTAATATAATCTCATCATCTTGGTGATAACATTAGCTTGAAACGACATGGTTTTCAAGGAAATTTTGTTGGTTTTTTAATTCTCGACAGGAGGCTTTGGATCAGAGGCGGACCTAGGCATCACTAGGTGGTGCCCGGGAACCACCTTGGAAACCAAGTTTACTTAGAAGCGATATAGTGAATAATTTTAGGACCCACCTTGGAAATTAACCAGGAACTACCTTGGATCTAAAATGAAAAGAGAAAGAAAGAAAACTAAAGAAATAATTTTTCAAGAATGATTGGTCGGAAATAGTTGTAGAAAAATGAAATGAAGAAGATGCAACTTTTATTGTTTTAAAAGAATGCCACATTTTGTTTCTAATGAACTCATATATTGTTTGAAAAGTGCCACGTGGGTTAGGCTACAGAGTAAAAATATACAGTATTTTGTAGCATCTCTTTTTCTATTTCCCATGATACAGATACAAGCTTATTTTTACTACCGCTATACTTATTTTTACTACCGCTAGTAAAACTGAATTGGTTGTATACTTACAACTGCTAGTTATTTTTACTATCGCTATAGCTATTTTTACAACCGCTAGTAAAAATGAATTGGTTGTATACTTACAACTGCCGTAATTTGGTAACTCACTGCTAGCTATTTTAACCCCTGCTTGTGATAGAAGACATCAACGAAATGATGCAACAATCTTTATTGTGTATGGCGTGTTTGTCTGCGTGTGTAGGTGTGCGATACCATTCTCGGTGCCCTTGTGTAGGTGTTGCTCTTGCAATTATGGGCCTGAATAGGCACATAGTGGTTTAGTGCTGCTAGTATTAAACTTACAACTGCTAGTTAAATTGTACTAGTGTTGAATGGTAAATCTGTTATTTTCAAGTGTGCATAGTCACTAGTTGGTAGTTTTTAGTTGATTGTAGAATACGAATTATAACAACTTGAACGACTCCTTGGTTTATAAAAGTAGTCAATAATGAAAAGAAGTTGCCCTACTGAACAACGGCTTAGTTGCCACATTGTTTATTGGAAAAACCGCTAGTCCCCAGTTAAACAAACATGTATAATGGGATTATAGAACATAGGAAATAGTAAATACGTTGACATACAGCGTTTCATACAGACAACCTACTACATATTACGATTACTATATAATTATAACTTTAATGGTTACATAATATATAACCACTTGATTTATAAAATTCACCAAGTACGCAGAAAAAGCTAACCACTCCATACTTCCTTGCCTTACAAACACCGTACTAAAACCACAAAGCTTCATTCCCATTAAACATGATCCCTAACTTCTGCCGAAAAAACCTGTTGAACATGAATATAATGGTGTAAGTTAAAAATAAAGCATTAATAGAATGGTAAGTTAAAAATAAAACATACTATAAACAGCATGGTCTGGCTGATTTAACAAAAGAAGAGATTCTTTGTATGGGGCGATGTAGAAAGATCCCGCATCTCCTAACATTCCCATGAAGACAAATAATTCAAGTTTTTTGTTGTACACAAATACCGACTGACCCAAATGATTGCCGTTGTACGCTTCCACTATTGGAGCTTGATCCTTTGCAAAACCTAAGCAAACGAATAGAATATAGGGTAGGGATAGCGAATAGGCTTCTAAATGATGTTATGGAAGAACCATTGACGTCCAACAACCATCCGCATAACAATGGAATATCTTCACCAATGATCGTCCCAGAAATCACTACAGAGGTTCCAAGATCGAAAACATTGAATGGAACAGGGAGTTCATTTTTTAAAATCTGCGGTAGGTCTATAACTTTAAATTGGTTGGTTACCAAATCAAAAGAAATCAACATATAAATCTTGTAAATAACACCGTCCTCATTAGTTAAGTTTTCACTCCCAGTCCAATACATAAAACGACCTACAACTACATGACTTTTACGTTTCAATTTGATAGTTTCCCGAGGGGGGTGGAAATTTTCAAGGATTGTCCACCTTAACGAGTTCAAAGAAAAGACAGCACATACCGTAAACCACTTTCGAAAACAGGATACGAGACCTTCACGATCGTCGGGTCAAGAGTGTCCGGTCGGACGGCAAAACCAAAACAAATCTTTTGACGCTCGATTTGATGCGTAAACCGACAAATACTGCAAGTGATTTTTGGATTGTCGGGTTCCAAATAACAGTCATTAGATTAGAACCGTAGATAAAACACCAAAGACCATTAGAATTGCCAACTGTAATCATAGATGAAAGCATTAAATCATGTATTAAGTGGAAATTAGCGATTAGTCATTCATCTAAAGCTAACACAAAACCTTGGTTACCCATATCGAATGTTAGCGTAAATAAACAGTCATCATTACGACGAACACCGTAATTAAAGATGAAGCTTCCACAATCTATACTAGCCTTCCATAACTTGCAAACACTATGTTGCTGGAGTATAGACTTAGGAGGTAGCCTACGGATGATATCTAGTTGAACATCCAATGGGATATTGTCAGACATATTTTCTAAACAAAAGCAGAAAAATTGGGATAAAGATATGAAGTCAATAGACCAAAAGAAGAAACAAAGATTTTGTTAAACAAATTGTATTGAAGAAAGTGATTGGGAACAGAAGACATTAAAGGACATGTACCGTGATGTACTTTTGGGCAACCAAATATTATATTCTGCTATATAGCAAATATTAATAAAGTACACATAACCAATATAGAATTGGTTTGCAAACCATAGCCGTTTTTGTATATGTGCACGGGTATTTACAAAAGAAATGCCGTTGATTTAAAAAAAATTATAATAATCGACAAATATATAACACAAGTAAAAATACATATAGTAAAAGTTGAAAGAAAAAGACTTCACAAGTGAACATTTGATAATAATTATGGGTCAAATGGACATTAAGGATCGTACCTTGAAAGACGGCTATCAATTTGTGTATTCAACCTTGTGGTTCCAGAAGTATTCAAGCATCCGTTCACTGTAAGCTAAAGCCCAATCGCATCGGCGGGTCTAAATGTACCACATCAAATCAACCCATACATCCAAGTGTTGCGGACATATAAAAAGTACGTCCAAACGGCCCTTCTAGACTGAAAATAGTAGATATATACTTCAACAGCTACTTGAAAAGCTTAAGATAAGATATATAAGCTTAAAGGTTACAAGTATTGGTATGCTAGAGAAAATCAATTCAAACAATACCTTAAATATCATAGAAAATAAGTCCTAACAAGCTATAGTTGCTCCATTTACAAATCAATGTCACACATTCAGAACACCATTCCTCTTAAATATATCTAGAGTATAAAAGAAGATATAATATACAATAATCAATACCGAGCCTGAATCTAGAGTATAAAAGAAGATATAATAATTTAGATACAATAATCAATACCGAGCCTGATTCATATGTTTTTAGCGTAACATAATTGCATCAAATTAACAAATTTACAAAACTCGATTTTCGGTTTTGGGGTGATAACCCTAATTTTGACTTTCATCAAGGGAACAACCACAAATGCAAATTTAACTAAACTTACAGATTAAATCAAAGATAAAATACATTAAGTAGATAATAACAAAAGATTTCTTCATGTGATTTGAATTACCTGTAACAAGGACAGGCACGAGAAGAAGGTTCATTGTGTGGTGGTGTCGGATGGTGGTGGCGTGTATGGAGGTGCGCCGGATGGTGGTGGCGTCGGGTTGTTGGGTGGTTGTAGTGGTGTTAGTTGTGATGGTTTATGTGGAGGATAAGAGGTGTGTGACTGTGTGAATCTGTGTTTTGTGTGGGCGTTTGATTTTTTTTTAAATGTGAAATGACAAAACTATCATCGTGTATAAATACAAGTTGCCCAAAAAACATAAAGATGCCCAAAAAACAATACAAGTGGCCCAAAAAACAATACGTTACAATACATGACATATACCTTCACAATACGTACTTGTGTCATAAGTTGTCGGACACATGGCAGCCCCTGGTTGGGTCCAAGAAAAGCGGTGGGCAACCTGTCTATTTTTGAATTTTAAAAGGGCGTGGTCCATAAATTGATAAGCCTCAAGCCGAGCGGTCTATTTGACTAATTTTCCCTAGTAAAAAAGATATGCAAATATAAGCACTTATTGAAACCACGATGCCTGAGACAGCTGAACCTACCAAGGTTGCAACATACAGATTGCTAAAATTGGGGAACTACCCCAATTGTACTATCAAATGCGTCGGCTCCAGTGTAGAGTTAAATAGTTGCGCACAAATGAATACATATGACGAAACCACACAACAAGGCACATACTGCAATCAAACGCACATATTGTCCAAAAACTTGAAAATAGTATGACACAACATGAAAAACAGTCAAAATATCATTTGAGTACCATTTTTCCAAAGGAAAATATAATGAAAAAGGGGCTACGAAAACTCACCTCAAACAAAAGTAGTGATTCGTGAACAAATCGGTCAAGTAATAGTGCACAACGGTATCGGAACGCGACCTATTTAAAAATGGTTCAACTTAGTATTGAGCTAAATGAAATGAAATGATGCAAATGTATTTTTAAAACTTTGTATCACCAATGTACGTTTGTGTTTTAGTTTTATAAGTCAAAATATGCTTTAAGTCAAAGTCTACCAATATAATAGTAGTAATGTTTATATGATTTCGGCTTATTTTGAGACTTATGGGTTCATATAAGCTTATTATGATGTAATAACTTAATATAAGCCCATACATATCAAAATAAGCCGGAATATTTGAGCTTATATAAAGTAAGCCGAAATCATACAAGCTCATAGGCCCACAAATAAGCTTAAACAAACACGCCATGCTTATTATGAACTGATAAGTTTTTGTGGATTTGATACTACAAATTTTTCTGTTAGGGTGAAGTAAGTTGTTTTCGATAAGCTGATCATCTGCTTATTTGCTGCGTAAGCTGTTGACCCCTTATTGCACTTTGATATTGTAGATAAGCAGTTTTGAAATAAGCTAATTTGGGGGTGGAATAAGCTGATTGGCAATCGCTTGTTCAGATTGTTTATTTCGTGTTATTTTGAAATAACAAATTTGCTCTAACGGTGAATTAAGCTCTTTTCTTAGGGCAAAATATGCTGATCATCTGTTTACAAGCTGTTTGAGATAGTAATCCCAAACACCCCCTTATTGTGTTTTGATATTGTGGATAAGATTTTGTACAAATTTTGAGTATATATTATACATTCATTTTCAAAAAAAAAAAAAGGTTTGAGTGTCTGGACATGATTATATGCTTATTTGAGGGTGAAATAAGCTGATTGGGAGGTGTGCTGACCTAATTGAGATTAGATAGGATTTTTCGAAACAAGAAAGGTTTACTGATAGATATGATATCAAACCCTTTATAAATTAAGTCCTTTGCCTACTCTTTTTACTTGCAGGTGTGGTTTTTTTGGGACTATTTTTCGATATTCGCAACTGTTTTTGTGATATGAATGTTGGATTTATTAGTATATTGAATTGTTTGACATGTGATGTGGGGAGTTTGGGATTTTTGCTTATTTAAACAGCTTATCTTATTTTTTTATGATGAAATGCGACTATGCTTATCTGCTTAGTTTCGGGTAAATAAGCTCTTTGTAATTAGCAGTTTAAGTTTAGGATGAAATGTGGAGTATATGCAAGTATAATAGTATTTAGGGGCGTGTTTGGGAATTTGGAGTTGCTAATAGATAAGTGTTTTCGGATGAAAAAGGGCTTATGCTTATGATATCGTGAGAACTCTTATTACGTGAACTGCTTATTTTCTAACCGATTGTATATCAATCATCAATCGTCCGACATGTGATGGGATTGTTTCAGAATTTGGATTGTTTTTATAACAAATTATCTTCTTATTGTGTTTTTTTGATCAGATGCATAAATTTGACTATGCTTATCTACTTAGTTTAGGGGTGAAATAAGGTCTTTTCACTAAGGAGTTTGAGAATGTTTAGTTTGAACTTGTTGGCGGATTTAGAATCGTAAGTTTAGCCTTACAGGTGAGATAAGCTGTTTTGGATAAGTAGATTTTCCGGTTATGGGTATAAGCAATTTAGTATGGTACACCCCAAACACCTTTTGTTGCGTTTTGATACAGTAGATCAACAGTTTGAGTGTTTGGTGTATGATAATAGGCTCATTTGATTGTGAACTAAGCAACATCTATAAGTAACAGTTTTCGAGTTGCCTATTCAAACTGCATATCCGATTCTGATTATTTTGCATCTTAAATCCCTAATTAGCTGATTGTCGAAAACTTGCACAAATGCAATATCTGGTTTCGTTACTATACTAGCCTATCTACACACTTTTGCAAAGATTTCCTTCATATAGCAATTGCTTATTTCATGAAAGCATAGGCGCTTTTAATAAGCATTACCAAACATCCCCTTAATCTAGTCCATATTACATGATGTTGTAACACTTTATCTTTCCCGAAAAGGTTTCTGATTCAATCTTTTTTTCTAGACCAACATGGGAAAGTGGTCGGTACGACGGAGATGAACCAAGTCGATTGGCTACTCTTCGTTTAGCAATGGAATTAGGAGCTGATCACATTCATGTTGAGCTTAAGGTTCCTTTCTTCTTGACATTAAATGCGTTTATTCGTGCTCATAGGCTCGTCTAAAGTACTATACTGTTATTCCTAACTCAAATGCAGGCCGTTGATGTTTTCAACAACTTAATCCATGGGGACAAGCCTACAAAGTGCAAACTCATAGTTTCTTCCCACAATTATCAAAATACTCCTTCTATAGAAGAGCTTGGGAACCTTGTGGCCAAAATACAGTCAACAGGAGCCGACATTGTCAAGTTTGCAACAACCGCTGTAGATATAACCGACGTAGCATGAGTCTTTCACATTACTGCTAATTCTCAAGTAAGCGGCGTAAGTCATGCATCATAGATTCCAGATATATTTTCGTTTGCATATAACAAAATCTATAAGTACCTTAATTAATCATTTAGGTTCCAATAATAGCAATGGTGATGGGTGAAAAGGGTCTGATGTCTCGAGTACTCTGCCCCAAATTTGGTGGATATTTGACATTTGGCACCCTTGAGCATGGAAAGGTATCGGCACGGATGACCCACAATTAGGGATCTTTTGGACTTGTTTAATTTCGCATAATTAGGACCCCTGACACAAAAGTAGGTTTGATATCTGGGAAGCCACTGGACATAGCAAATCACCTTTGTTATAAAATAAAGCTTTCAGATCAGTTGGATTTAATGGAGTTTATGTACATTCAATGCCAGTGGATCATGAGCTTCGAAGTGTCTTTTATCATCCCCCCTGTAGACATTCATTGCTAGTGGTTTAGACTTGGGGATGATTCTGACATCAGTGATCTTCTTAGGCACGCTTGTCATTGACCGCCAGTAGTGGTTAATTCTTGCTTTCCCGATGGTCGCAGCCTTTCTTGTTCTTTTCTTAAATATGCTTTCTCATTTCGTGCATCTTAGCGGCCGAAAGCATCCTTGAACTTTTGTCCAAATTTCACCCCTTTGAAGCTTCTTGGATCAATTCCCATATTCTCGGCACTTTCCTCAAAGAACAACTTTTATCAGTACTTCTTTGCTCTTACTTTCTTCCTCAGCAAGTTTCTTTTTCCTTTCTTCCTTTGCAAGATAGTCACTTAGCTGTTGTGGAGTGAGCAAGTACTTAGTGTTGTTGATCATATAAGGGATCTTCTCAGGCTCAGGAGTTTGCATTATGCCTTTTCCTTTGTTCTGGCCTGATGAAGATGATGCTACCAGGGGTGGTGTTGTTGTCATGATTGGTGTAACTGTCATTGCCATTGTTGTTGTTGTTGATGATGATAAGGGTGTTGATGAAGCGGGTGGGATTGACGAAATTGGTGTAGCTGAGACTGGTTGAGCTGGCTCCCCCTCAGTGTGAGAGGAAGTCTCTTCAGTGGTTTTCTCCCCTCAATCTGTTAAGCGGAACTTCAAGTGAGAGCAAGAGTTGATTCTAACACTGGGGAGTTTGGGTGGCTTGACCTTTGAAGGCTTGGTAGATTTCAGTGACAATAGCCTTGATATCGATGTATCCTTTGAAGACCAAAGACCTTTGCTTCCGTGAGTAGCTTGAGAGAGTTCCAAGGCGTCATGCGGCCCAAGATTCCAAGCCATTGAAGATGAAGCCTTAGCTAAAGTGGTCACCTGGGCATCCAAAGAGCCCAGTGTTGCCTGAAGAGACTGAATTGAAAGCTGAAGACCCTGAACATTAGCAGAGTTTAGCATATTGATTAGTTCAGTGAGGTCTAAGGAATTCTTCAAGTAAGCCTCAAGAGCCTCCAAAGACTTTAGAGTTGAGTGTTGGGTCTTCTTTGACAGCATCCCTGATTTCATCAATTGTAACCCCACAAGTCTGAAGATGCTTTAGAAACTTAGCGAGGTTTTCATCCAACCTATGAAGATGCTCGTACATGAGAGCTTTGTGTTCATTAGTGTTGGCATTGAAAGTGAGCACATCAGACTTTAGATCAGCATAGCTGGCAGCAGCTTCAGTGTGTTGATCCCATAGTGTTTTAGTAACCCCAGAATATATCTTCCATGAAACTTTGGTGATCCACATGACTAGCTGCCTTTCAGTGATTGGTAGAATATTGTCAAACCTGTTGAATTCATCAGAACTGGATGAGGAGGAAGAGTCAGAGTCATTATCTTCAGGCTGAAATGGTGACTCATTAGGCTCTTGTGGATCAGCCGATGTTCTTGTTTAGCTTGAACATCAGCGTCCACTTCTTCTCCTGTTGATAGAATTTCATCTTCACTTTCAGCTTGTTCTTCATCGAAAAATAGTATATCAGAACATCGCCACAGCTAACAAGGTGGTGGTGATGGGTTCATCGCCGGTGGTATTAATCCCTCCGAAGTCTTTGTCCCTTTGACCCCTCGCACGATGATGGGTTTTCCCGGTCTTCGCGGAGTCGATTGGTGGTGGGTCTGCATCGCTGGTTGTTTCTTTCCTTCGAGTATTTGTCCCCCGACACGAGAGACATCGGGTGGGTTTTTCCCAGTGCCTTTGGCGGAGTTAGTGGCAGTTATAACCCTATCAGCGGGTTGTTCGGTTCCCTCTAGGTCTTTGAGATCATTTAGTTGGCCCTCAGACAAAAGCTGCGATTTGCGAATGTCATCATTGGGCGATGTGGAAGGCGCCCCACCGGCCGGTTGTATGTTTCCTCTGGATCTTGGGGGAGTAGTAGTTGGGACCAAGGGCACTAATTATGATGTATTAGTGTCCTTCGTTGTCACCAGGGTGGATGATGATTGGGCTCCGATGGGTGGCAGTCAATTCTTGGGTTTCTTTGCCTTTAGTCGGTGGTCCCAGCCCTCAGGACACGAGACTTTGGTGCTTAGTCCCGGTCTAAGACTTCCCTCTCTTTTAGGACCAGGTTTGAGACAAGTCCCTCTAATTATTACAACAATCATAGGGTGCCAATACAATATCGGTGACTTGGGATGGGTCCTTTTGAAAATTAGATTGACTCGGGATACCGTGTAAAACACAATATTTTTGTTCTGAAGGTAATTGCAACCCAAGAACTTGTTAAAGCACATGAGACAAACCTAGGATATGAAATGTATTTAGTCCTAGTTTTGCTCGATAGCTTGGTTACTGAGATCACTTTATGATCTCCCCGATAACGACATTGACCCCATTCATCAAGCATGTATACCCATCAATTGAATAGAATTAACTTGTTCATGATGAGTGGTTCTAGAAACGAATCACAAATGTGACAGGGGATCTTCCGCCGTGGAAATGGGTTATTGGTGGCCGGGGTCTTGTCCAAAATTTTGGATCCAAAGATTTGTTTTAACCCATCCTTCAGTAGAGGGTTGGGATGGGCAACATAGATTCCATTATAGTAGTCTAACCACGATGAAGTGTAAAGTTTTTTATAATCGGGTGGTGATCTTTCCCATTAAAAAGATCAACTTAATGAGATACTCCAGGTGGTCTTAGGTTTGTCTCATTAGTTGAGTGTCGGTCATAGGCACCAACATGAAAACTCCACGAGAGTGCGATAAAAGTACTTTTGCGATAATAAAATCCATTGGATATTTTATGTGTGAAGGAATTTAATGCCAAGTGGGATGAGGTGAGTTTGAGGACCCCCAGTGAGATAGAAAGAAATATATTCCTATATTTGGTGTGATTTCCAAGGACATTTAAGTAACTAATATTTGGTGCATTTAGTTTCATTCAATGCTTAATATCTAGAGGTCATCCTTGAATGAGTCTTGCTCATTCAAAGAGAGGATTGTTTATGGTTTTGTTCGGGGAGGATTAACCATTTGGAGAAAACTTCAGAGATTGAGATTGGTTTTCGATTGCGACTTTCAATGTCTAGCATTCCCAATTCCTTCGGTCTCCTAAAGGTAGAGGTTCATCCAAGGGTTTGGTGAAGATATCGCCAAGTTGATATTCGGTAGGGATGAAATGAAGCTCTATGTCTTCTTTCATTATGTGTTCCACATGAAGTGATATCCGATATCAATGTGTTTGGTCCTTTGATGAAGGATAGGGTTGTTGGAGATTGCAATGGTGTTGTCATCCTGAAGATGGGTACCATTTTGTAATGGATGTCATAGTCCTTTGAGTTGACTTTTCATCCATAAAACATTGGCCAACATCTGCGGCTGACCACATACTCATCTTAAAGACATAGCCGATTATTGCTTTTTAGCACTCCAACAAACCGTTTTCCTCCAAGAAATTGTGGACCACAGGTACTTTTTCGTGTGTTGGCATATAATTAGAGTCGAGAATACCCTTTAAGATCAAACCCTGAGCACTTTGGATAGTAGAGTCCAAGGCTTGGGGTTCCCTTGTGTATCGGGTATTCTTTTTTGTAGTGAGGTGGGATTCTTGGGGATTAGGCTGATATCTTGCTATTAGACGGACTAAGAATATATGCAGTGCGCAGCGCTTAGATACATCGGTGAGCCAACAATACCTATGAAATAGGTTTGGTTGTGATTTGCCGATGGATCGGGTCCAAGGTTGTTATGAGGGACCATTGGTGTCTTCACGAGGCGCAGTCGGATATCTCATATTTCTTCAAGAGATTTCGGTGTATTTCTCTTGGTGATGGAGATTCCTTTATCGGTTTGCTGATTTGTAGTCCAAGGAAATATATGAGTTCACCCATCATGCTCATTTCAAACTTCTTTGTCATCAGTTTTTCAAACTGTTTGCAAAAAGTGTAGTTTGTTGAGCCAAAGATGATGTCATCAACATATACTTGGACTAGTATCACATCTTGTTTTGTCATGTAGATAAACAATGTGTTGTCTATCTTTCCTCTGACAAACTTGTTTTGAATCGGGAAGGTGAGAGAGTTTCATACCATGCCCTTGGAGCTTGTTTTAGTCCATAAAGGGCTTTATCAAGCTTGCAGACATAGTCAGGGAATTCACTACTCTCAAAGCCAGGAGGTTGCTGAACATACACATCTTCCTTGAGTTCACCATTTAGGAATGCACTTTTTACGTCCATTTGGTAAGCTTTGAAGTTCATGTAGATAACATATGCAAGGAAGATCCTGATGGCTTTCATTCTTGCAACAGGAGCAAATGTCTCATCATAGTCAATGCCTTCTTGTTGGCTGTAACCTTGGCTGGCTACAAGTCGGCTTTGTTTTTTAATGACGATTAATGCGTTTTCATCAGTTTTGTTTCTGAAAACCCACTTCATTCCTATGACAATGACATCCCGAGGACATTTGATCAAGGTCATGACCTTGTTTTTATCAAACTGTTGAAGTTCTTCCTGCATAGCCTGAACCCAGCTTGGGTGTTTTAGAGCCTTAGTAACACTTTTGGGGTTCTATTTCACATAGGAAATCTGCATATAGACATTCATTGGCAAAAGCTACAGTTAGTTTAGCAGCCATGCTTCTTGTAAGCATTCCCTCAGTGGGTTAGCCAATGATGTTTACAAGCTCAATGTCCTGAGATTTTGTCCACTTACTTTGTGGTCTAGGATGCGAGCTTGAAGTGGTCACTAGAGAGCTTCGAGTGAGTTCAAGTCACAGGCGCCCTACGAATCATTAAGATCATCTGTTGAGATGTCTTGTCAGTTGAGGTTCTTGAATCACGAGGTTCACGAATACTTGATTGATTACCTATCCAGTGGGGCTGATTGGTTATCAATGAATTCAGCGATGGTTGGTTGAGGAAGGTTGTGAGGTAAGACATAATATGAGATGTCGACATCGGCATGGTATGAGGAATTAATTTGGGTGTTATACTCATCGAGGAGGATATCTTGATGAGTTATCAATTCCTATTTCCTCCAGTGAGGTGTTGGTGAACCTGATGCTTTCAGAACTCTCATCAAAGGTGACATGAAAGGTTTCCTCAACTTGTTGTTTCCTTGTGTTAAACACCCTGAAGGCTTTGGGGATCAGTGAGTAACCTAGAAAGTATCCATCATCAGCCTTAGCATCAAAATTTCCTAGATGATCCTTGTGATTGTGAATGAACACATGACATCCAAACACATGAAAGTAGCTGATATCAGGAAGTCTACCTTTAAATATCTCATATGGGGTTTTGTTATGTCTTTTGACAATGATTGACATGTTTTGGGTGTAACAGTACATTTTGTGCTTCAGTCGAGAAATGCTTTGAGAGGCGAGCCATTTAACATGGTTCTTGCGGCCTCAATGAGTTCTATTTTCCTTTCGGCCACCCCCATTTTGTTCGGGGTGTAAGGAGATGAAATTTTTTGGGAGATTCCCTTTTCATCACAGAAATTCTCAAGCTCTTCATTTCTAAACTTCGATTACCATTATGCTGTTCGATTTGTTTAACAGTAATGCCATTACGGTTTCAATGTTCGATGAATGACATTATAGTATCAGTTGCCTGACTCTTTTTGGAAAGAAAGTATACCCATGTGTATCTTGAAAACTCATCAACAATGACAAGTGTATACTTCTCATGCTGGATTGATCTAGGGTGACTGGTCCAAAGAGATCCATATGCGGAGGAGGTGAAGGCAGCTTTGATTGAGAAATTTTGTTTTGTTTTGAAAGATGCTCTTTGGTGTTTGCCTTTTCCAAGGCTGAGCATGGTTTATCTTTTGCAAAAACCAGTGATGGTAAGCCAAGGACCTTATTTTGTTTTGCCAAGTTTTTGATGTTTTTGAAATTTAAGTGTGAGAGTCTCTTGTGCCACAGCGGTTGATAGTTTCAGTGGCTTTGGCAAAGAGACAAGTTCCATTTGAAGAGTGTTGACATGTCTAAGACATAAACATCATCTCTTCTAGGAGCTATCAAAACAACTTCTTTGTTGGCATTGAAAATGGTGCCTTGTTTGTCATTTAACTACACAATGTACTTTGCATCACATAGTTGGTGACGATGAGATTATATTTGAGACCAATGACATAAGCTATTCTAGAGAAAACTATTCCATTGCAGTGTACTGAACCATAACCTTCAGTGGGACATGATGAGTTATCACCAAATACTATCTTGGATCCTGGTTCCTTTACATATTTGTGTAGATACTCCTTAACACTAGTCATGCTTTCTGAGCATCCACTATCTAGATGCCAAATAGGCTCCCTGGCGTGTCTTTGCACAAATAGTAAACTGGATTAGTTTCTCTTGCTGACCCACATACTAGTGGGCTTGGGCTTAAAGGTCTGTTTGAATTTGGCAATTGACTCATGGTCAGTGGTTGAGTGCATTATGCTACCACAGGTTTTGCATTTGGAGACTGAGGGTGACTCAGTGACTCGGGGTTGCTTGGAACTTCTCCTTGCATGGATGACACTGTCATGCTGGGATGTCTCATGAGCTGGATTTCAGCGAATATCACAGCATGTGTTCATGAGACAATCATCCTGATGATGATCATTGAAGCCACAGTGTGGGCAAAGAGGAAAAGGTTTTGCTCTATGCTTGTGAGCTGATTTGGAGGTTGAAGCATACTGATGACCAACTTTGGTATAGTTTGCTTTACTGAGTGAGCTTACATATTGTAAGTGGTCATAAGTTCTGTGACCATCCTTTTTGCAGATCATGCAAAAAAGGATTCTATAGCAGTTTGAGGAACAGATCACACTTCTGTTTGGTGATTGACTTAGACTTTGAGGAACTAGAGGAAGCTGACTTTGTCTCCTTGATTGATTCAGGAACCTTTTCAATGGATTCCATTTTCGGTTAGCTTCCTCACAAGTTCATTCATTTCTGAATTTGGTCAAGCTTAGATGGGGACGAGAGGATGTGGAAGTCTCAGTGGGGTAGATTCTTTTGGATTGGTTTTTGGTCTTTTAGGATGGTTCTACCAAGTCCAGACCTTTCTTTTGGTGAATGAGGATTGAACTGTAGAGGAGTTAGCTCAGAGCTTGGTGCAGCACCTTGAAGAGGTTTCAGGGGTGGAAGCGGTGCATTAGATTCTGCTTCAGACTCCGAGATGTGTTCAGTACTACTAGGCACATCAGGAAGTCCAAGCATGCTCTTAAGAGCTTGGCTCTCAGGCTCTAGTATTCTTCCAGAATCAAAGTTTGGAAGCTTACTCTCAGGGTTTTCCCTTTCAATCCAATCACTGGGCTTGGGGGTTGACAACATACTGGTAATCATGCCACCAGACACAAATGGTTTAGGACTCTGGTCTTTGTTGTGAGAGTCAGGGAGATGATCTTCACCTAAAACTCTCTTTTTGCTACTGGGAGCACACACAACATCAAAGACCCTGGGATTCTTAGTAGTCCAACTTTCAAGAATATCTTTTACCTTTTTAAGTTCATCTTGAAGAGCCTGATTTCTTTTAACTAGTTCAGTGTTTTGAATTTGCAAAGTGATAGCCTCAAGCTTAGCTTGTTTTAACAGAATCAGTTCATCCTTACACTTGTTTAATTCAAAACTTAACTTGTTGTATTTTGAAAAAAGATTCAATCTTTGCACTTCTACGAAATTAAGGCCAACATTAAGATAATTCATATAAGACTGCCAATCGGAGTCATCATCCATAAAAAGCAAAATATTTACCTTCTTCATTGTGATGTTGACCCATTCTCCATTTTTGGCATGATTCTTTCCAACAGCTAGCTTGTCCTCTCACGAGAGGCCGTCATCTGTGACTTGCACCATTTCATCATCGATGAGACGGCTCTTCATCCCGGTCGAAGGTTTCAGAACTAGGCCTTTGTTTTACCTGCACAAATTTAACATTGTTTGTTGTTTTGTGGTGGCCTCAAGTAATGCAAGCTTAGCTTTAGCTTTTCTATACTTAGACTCATAATCAACCATTTTGCTTTGATCAGATTTGTTTTGAAAATTTTGATGAGAGGCCGATAGATTTTTGGTGAAATTTGCTAAAGCGAAGGCTGGTTTGACCCTGATGGTTTTTAAGAGGGTTCAGAAATTGTTTTAGAAAAACGGTCTTTGGAAAAATGACCTCTTTTATGACACTTAAAGCATTCAGTGTCTTCATTTGCTTTAGCATTTGAAAAACCGTTGTTTCTTTTTATAAACCTCCTAGAGTTAGCAAAGAGTGCCCTTTCCTGAAATTCAATGTTCAGGTCATTTAGGTACTCCTCATTTGATCTCTCATCAGGGCTCATCATGAATTTTCACGAAAATCTTGTACAACACTGTTAGAATAAAAAGCAGTTGATATTGGTGTTGAAGTGGTGGTTAGGGACTTCTTGACTTCCTGAGACTTCTTTAAGTCAGGGTATCGTCTATTGATGAGGTTTTCCTCATAGACAAATTTCCCATAAATTTCAGGAAGTTCAAGATTTTGAATATGATTGGCATTCCTAAGTCCATGAGAGAAATTCAGCCACTTTTAAGGAAGATAATTTACAAAACCAACATTGATTTCATGCTTGGACAACTTAACACCATCATTAGAAAGTTCATTTAACAAGGTTTTGTATTTGGTGTAAGTTTGAGACAGATTTTATGAGTCTTTAGCCCTGAAGGTGTTATACTCAAGTTTCAGGTCCATTGTCCTATTTTCCTTGGTATCAGACGGGCCTTCATGACTATGGACCAGGTCATCCTAGGTTTGTTTAGCTGTACTACAGCTTATAACTGACTCCATAATATCATCAGGAAGACATGATATGATGATACTTTTGAGTCTTTGATCCTGGTTGACCACTCTCCTCTCATCCTGAGTCCAGCGAGCTTCAGGTTTGGGCAAACCTTCAGCAGTCTTTGGGATAAATGGACCTTCATTTATACACTTGATATAATAAGGTTCCATCCTAATCAAATAGCAAAGCATACGCTTTTTCCATTTGTTAAATTTGCCAACTTCAAGTCTAGGGGCAATAGCTGAATAAGCTCCACCCTTTTTGTCGACTAGTTGGGGTACATCAATTTCAGCCATAAGAATCCTGATTTAAAAACATTTTAGAGCGGCTTAAAAAAAGTTTTATAATCAGGCAAGCTCTGATACCACTTGTTGTTCCCTATTCACTATCTTAAAAACAGTTAAGTATTAAAATCAAGTTAATAGTGAATCTATGACTGATAAGATGCAAGTAAAACACACTAAATAATTTTCAACATAATATTCTTTATTAGATATAAATCAAACAAGAATACATTACCCAAGTACTTGCGGAATAGTACTTGGGAATGAAATGACAAAGGGTGTAACTCCTCCACGAAGCTCGGTGAGTCACGAGCACAACTACAAGTACCACATTTGAGCTATCTCAGGTTAAGTTATATTTGGAGGTGAAAGATGGCTGCGTGTGTGTGTGTGTTTTTACAATTCACAAGCTTAATCTTTCACTCCATCTCTTATGCTAATTATACAAGTATGAGTTTTAACTCTTTCCTAAGTGATAAATGACAATTTGAGAAGACAAAATACATATGTATTTTGTCTCAGTTCTAAAGACTATATTAAGTAAGAGACAAAGCTGCTTTCCAAAGGTCGGTGATGACAGAGCACGATCGTTTGCCATTCAGGGAAAGTTGACTTTGGTTGATAAGGACTTCATCTTATCTGATTCAAACTTATCCTGCCTTATCCCGCTCATTCTTCGGTCTTCATATCCTTGATCTTCTACTTGAGTTTATCTTTAGTGTAAGTAGGCTGGTGAGGAGTTTTAGGGATTCAATGAGTTATTGTCATCACTCACTGAATCCACCATCTTCTTCTTGACTCAGTCTTCACCCTTTAAGTTCCGCCTTACTGAGTGGAGAGACCTTTTCTTCGCCTCTTACCTTGAAGATGGCTCACTGAGAGACTATGCACTGAGTGACCTATTAGTGTTTAACGGTCTAAACACTTAGGATATTTTCTATTCAAATCCAAGATTAAGGGGTTTGGGTATTTACTGAACCCAACATATGGTATTGGTTTGGGTTAAAATGGATTGAGTTTAAGTGTTTTGCTGAGTTTTCTTGTCTGTAGGTCCAATACGGCGTATCCATGAATTGGATACGGTGTATTGTCCAGGATGATATGACGTATTCATTTCCATGGATACGACGTATCGACCTCTAAACCAAAATGGCGTATCCATTATGTGGATACGGCGTATTTGTGTTGCAGATAAGGTTTTGTTATGGTTTCATAGTTTTGCTTGAATTGCATCAGAAAGGTTTTCAAGTATATTTTCTAGTAAGAAGTTTCAAAGTTTCTATCGTTATAAAACCTTGTCGCTTTATGTAAGAATTAAAGTGAGTCGTCATGGTCAATGCGTTTCCGTGTAAAAAGTTTTTAAATTTCCGTCAAATCGGGCACGGGGTGTAACAAATATGCTTAAAGTTTACATGTTTGTTACTTGTGTTCTTAGTTTGAATATAGAGTAGTCGTTTTGTGTTTGTTTAGGCATTTTAGCCATGTGATATGAATATGTGATTTGGATAAATGCCCATGAATATATAATGCGTATACTTGATATATATAATTCGGTTAACTATCACTTGTTTAAATAATCATTGCAATTGTCATAGGTCGAAAGATTCAGTTGTCTTGGTTAATTATGAATTGTCTATCTATAACGAGTCATTGCTATACTTGTGAGAATTTGATACTAAAGCACTTGATAGCCCGAAATGTAGTATGTTTAAGACCTAATCTCATGTTGACCGACTTGATTAGGAGAAGTGTACTTATCATATTTCATCCACAGACAAACATTTATGCACTTGATATGCTTAGGATTATAGGCTGAAAGGATTCCTTCTCATGTCCGGTAGATATTTTAAACACATGATTACCCGTCGTATCTTTCTCATATGTATTGTTTGTATGTGCATCTTTATCCACATATATGATTTGTCTCATGTTGCTTAGCCTAAACAAACACACTTATAATTATCTTGGTAAAACATCAAAAATCTTAATTCCAACAAAGACGATTTTAGTGACACGCGAAAATCATTGGAACCTAAATTTGTGTAACCATAAACCGAAGACGACCTGGTCTTACCTAAACCTTTACTATAAATGGGGGTTATAATTTACCCGTGTGTTTTGTGTATTAAGGAATCGGTAGAACTAACATTATAAATTTAAATCTTCGAAACACATCAATGTTTACGGTCTGCACATCACTTATACTTATTGTGACTAGCAGGATACCCGCGTATTGCGGCAGCGGCGCGTACCTTGTAATTAACTTTTCGACAATTAATATTTTTTGATAATACATTTTTCGTGACAATAACTTCATTGAAGACGATAATTTTAGGTTCTACTAAGTACAAACGATGATAAGCTATATTATGTTGTGTAGATAGTAAAGAAAATAGACATGTCAATTATTTTGAAAAGTTGTATTAATTTTTATTTTGTAAATGTTTTAGTGTGTTTGATGCGAATATTTAAAAAGTTATTTGTATAGCTTGTTTGATATGTACCATGTGGTTTATTAATCGTATTTTTGCATTCATGGGTGTTTTAATAATTATATTAATTGAAAATGTTAAATATATTTTGATATATAAGTGATTTGTAAAACATACTTGTATTGCTTTTTATTTAAGTTTGTAATGTCTAGTTATTTAATGGAGGAAATAGTCTTTCTCATTATATGTAGTTTAGATAAGCAAGTCACCTTATTTATCACTACTACTTATAATGTATGCATATACGTTCTTTAAACTTAAATTGCTTAAAATATTAACATTTCACAATGATCATTCTTTCTCTTCCTTAGTGCACTAGGTATGGTGACCTAGGTTAAACCTTAACACCATGCCACATCAGCGTCATTTAACATTTCACCTTAACTCAACAAAAAAATACCATTTATCCTAATATTCTTAAGTTAAACCTTAACTCACCAACAATTTATAAAAACAACCCCTCATTTAAAAAAAAAAAAAAAAAAGCCATTAACGTGGCATTAAGGTGTTAACATCCTTAATACCACACATGGTATAGTTAACATGGATGCTTAACACCCTTTTGCTTAGCACCATACCCATTGCTCTTACTCGTACAATGTTACAAACAGTTAAAAACCAACATCAATTAAACCCCCAAAATTTCATTAATTCTCAAAACAAATTCAATTTCCCCCCAAATCAAAACCCTAACCCTAACTTTTCAATCCCACAAAATTAACCTTCAATTCATAAAAAATTTACATTTTTATGTAATTTATCCAGTCTTTTCACAAAACCCATCTTTTAATTTCATCAATTTGAGCTTGGGAACCATATTTGTGAGCTTATGAGCTTATATGATTTCGGCTTATTTTGAGACTTATGGGTTTTGATATTGTGGATAAGGTTTGTGTGTCTGGACATGATTATATGCTTATTTGAGGGTGAAATAAGCTGATTGTGATGTGTGCTGACCTAATCGAGATTAGATAGGATAGATCAAAACAAGAAAGGTTTACTGATAGATATGATATCAAACGCTTTATAAATTAAGTTCTTTGCCCACTCTTTTTACTTTCAGGTGCGGTTTTTTGGGATTATTTTTCGATATTCGCAACTGTTTTCGTGATATGAATGTTGGATTTATTAGTATGCTGAATTGTTTGATATGTGATGTGGGGAGTTTGGGATTTTTGCTTATCTAAACAGCTTATCTTCTTATTTTTTTATGATGAAATGTGACTATGCTTATCTACTTAGTTTAGGATGAAATGTGACTATGCTTATCTTCTTAGTTTAGGGTAAATAAGCTCTTTTGTAATTAGCAGTTTAAGTTTAGGATGAAATGTGGAGTATATGCAAGTATAATAGTATTTTCGGATGAAAAAGGGCTTATGCTTATGATATCGTTAGAACTGTTATGACGTGAATGCAGTTTTCTTCTGATTGTATACTGAATCATCAATCGTCTGACATGTGATGGGATTGTTTCAGAATTTGGATTGTTTTTATAACAGATTATCTTCTTATTGTGTTTTTTGAGCAGATGCATAAATTTGACTATGTTTATCTACTTAGTTTAGGGGTGAAATAAGGTCTTTTCAGTAAGGAGTTTCAGATTGTTTAGTTTGAACTGGTTATTGTTAGCGGATCCAGTATCCTAAGTTTAACCTTAGGGGTGAAATAAGCAATGGTGATGGGTGAGAAGGGTCTGATGTCTCGAGTATGGAAAGGTATCGGCGCCCGGACAGCCCACAATTAGGGATCTTTTGGACTTGTTTAATTTCAGGCAATTAGGACCTGACACAAAAGTATTCGGTATTATTGGGAAGCCAGTTGGACATAGCAAATCACCTTTGTTATACAATAAAGCTTTCAGATCAGTTGGTTTTAATGGAGTTTATGTGCATTTGTTGGTTGATAACGTAAAGAATTTTCTTGATACTTACTCGTCTACAGATTTCGCGGGTTCAGGTTGTGTTTTGATCTATTTTTATTAGAGCTAGTGTTTCAGTTTCTAGGGGTTTTTCCATCAAACCAACATAATTTCATGTTTGTGCAGAGTTACTTTTTTTTTTGTTTATAAACGAGTCTTTAAAGGAGTCAAATGTTTGTGTACAGTTTGGGTCATTTGGTAACCGGAAAATTTAACCTATCATTTTATTATAATTTTTGACAGTCGGTTTTTGTGTTGCCGAATGCCTAAACAGTCTACAGAGCGATCTTATAATGAGTCAAATGTTATAAAAAAGTAGAATGGCTAAAAGGGCAAAAATGTGAAAGTACATTGATATTTTATGGGGGAAAAAAAAACCCTTATTTCTACTTATTCAGATTAGTAAAACGTATCAATTTTTGATGCAGTTGTACCATTCCTCACAAAGAATCTTTGCTTCAATGTATTGATGAGGTTGATCCAGTTGCAAAGGTAAATTACATTGTTATGGAAAGCCTTACTACTAAAGCTGATGCAGATAATGATTAGTGTACGGCTTTTTATTTATTCTGTTATTTATTGTATGTTACATTCCAAATGATGGGACGTTATATGGTTGCAATAAAGGCTATGTAGACGCTATTTCTGTCATCGATGATAGTCTACGAGGTTTCTTTCTATACTTTCTAGTTTCTACTAGAAGATAGTATGAGCCGTTGGGTCAAAACAGTGCCTTTTGTCGAGTTATAAAAGTTTCTTATCATATTTCACGTGTGGCTTCAATCCGTTCGACCAATTTGACCTATTTGAGATTTACTTAAAGCACAAATTGTTGCAACTGTTTACAGGTTCATGTTCAAAATGGTGCAACAGCGAAGGGTGCAAGGATTGTGTAACACCCCAAGTTTCTACGGTAATGATATATTATTAATTTATATACTTTAGATGTCTTAAAGGACCTCCCATGAAACAAGTTATACCAAATAGGACTACCCTTGTAATTGGTCTTCTATCAGGGACCTAAGTTGTCAAGTTGTCAAAGTTGTAAGATAACTGTTATATCCTTTCTTGATGTCCAGGAAAGTTAGAAACCGACCTTGCTCTTCCCTCCCTCTCCAAACACCACGACATACACACATAATTATCAAGAAACTAGGGTTTCGATTTTAGATTAATTTTTAGCTAGGGATAATCAAGAAGATACTATATATAAGCTCATAACCACGTTTGTAGGGTTTCTCCAAAATCAATTCGAGGTAAAAATCACATCTTGATGTTGAATTCATGTTTTAGAGATATTCTTAAGTAGCTAATGCTTAAAGATTAAATCTTTATGCTATTTGTGGGGTTTTATTAATTTTTACATAATTATTGTAATGAGGTGAATTTTTAAAATCACCAAGAACTCATGAAATTGATTAGAAGTATGATGGGTACCTTGTTAAGGTATCATAACACTAAATTGTAGTGTTAATTTCCAGAAATTATGTTGGTGTGGTTATTTAAGCCACGAACCAAACACCCCCTTATGACTTATTCATACTTTAGAGACTTATTTTGATAAGCTAGAATATATTTTAATAAGTTCCATGTAAATTGTATGTTCTTAGATCGTAAGGGTTAGCCGAGGACATCTTTCGGGAGCTTGTTCTAGTATTCAAGCGTTTTTGAGGTGAGTAACATATATAATTTTAGCAACGGGTTAATAGCAATCCGTTAGAGATGCTATATAATTATGATATTAATGTTTAAGTTTTATTGCATGTTTATATATTGCGTTTATGTTATATATATATATTCATAGTTCCATATTATTATGAGCTTATTGACTTGTATTGCAAATGTACGTGTGAAATAAAGTAAACGGGTCAAAACAGCCCGTAATGACCCATGTGGTCCTAGTAAAGTGATTTTAGTCAAAATTGTCTATCTTCACTTGCTTAGCGTCCTAAGTGACGACATGTGCTATTATGTGATCACACATGTGTTCCAGACAAAGTTGGAACTTAGATCTCCTTGGTGGGGAATCGGGCCTCAGATTAGTAGAAGTTTCAAAGATGGGACTTAGACATCCTATATGGATGATCATTATGTTTATATGGCTCGTCAGTCATGTATAGTACAATTAGTTATGAAAAGTCTCTAAATACGGGACTTGATGCCATAAGTGGACAATTAGTATATTATGATAATTGTAAGCTTTTAAGCTTATAATGGAGTAATTAGACTCCTAGCGCACATAAGGTGCAAGAATATATGTTTCCGTGGGATTAGTGATGTTATGAGTATCCTACGGGGAAAAGTTCATATGAAGCAACATTTAATACTTGGTTATGTTTAAATTTTATTTATATGTGTTATTTCACTAAGCTATTGCTTACGTTGCTTTCATATGTTTTTCTTATAGGTGAAGCTAGTGGTAGTGCGTCTAAGGGTAAGAAGACCGAGATCTAATTCCCGGGTATAATCGTGGGTATGGAGCCTTTTCCCTTACATGCTCGTGTACCAAGAAACGCCCTAGGTTGTCATGGTTATATGTACAAATATGTAAATCTTAACTTGTGTGATAAACAAGTAGTAATGTAGTGTTTAAGGTTTTAAAAAGGGTGTTTGGCATGGTGCCATTCTAACCCAAAACGACCCATTTTGGTCATATACGGGTCTTAATGAATGATATGTCTTATGTACAGTTTTATGAAGTATATATATATGTTTAGTTTGAGTTAAATTCATTTATGTGTTGCGCCGAGTTAGTTTTCTGCAAAAATAATAGTGCAGAAATGTTCAGGTGGACCATACGGCCGTATGGTATAAGTGCATACAGCCGTATGCTCAATAATGCCTTTTAGACAGAATCTGTAACAGGACCATACGGCCATATGCAAATTTTGCATACAGCCGTATGCTATCAGAAGGAAGACCATACAGCCATATGCAAATTTTGCATACAGCCGTATGCTATATATATATATATATATATATATATATATATATATATATATATATATATATATAAACAAAAACTTAGTATGGGCGTTTCAGATTGTGCTGGAAAAGCTCTTGCTTATGGAGCAAAAGCGAAGGGTGCAAGGATTGTGATAGCCAATCGTACCTACGGTTAGATTCTACTAGCGTTCATATTACCATTCCTAGTACTCGTACTTGATTGCAACTAAAGTTTTCTCTTACTGATACTACACAGATCATGCTAGAGAACTTGCTGACATAATTGGTGGAGAGGCTATATATCTCTTGCCGATTTGAGCACTTACAATCCAGAAGGTGGCATGATACTTGCAAATACTACATCAATTGGTACGCATGATCAAATATTGACGACACTCCTATTTCTAAGGTACGGCTGTCTACCTTTCTTTGGTCATATGTTTTAGTGATAATGGTATTATTGGAATGCAGTTAGATCAGTTTTTCTAATTTTTATGGAAGGAAGCTTTAAATTCGTATGCAGTGGTATTTGATGCTGTGTACACACCAAAAATTACGAGGTTACTTCGAAAAATGGAGAATGTGGAGCCATAATTGTTACTGGGGTGGAGATGTTTATAGGACAGGCTTATGAACAATATGATAGATTTACAGGGTTACCTGGTAAGGTTTTCATGCCACTCCATCATGCCTAAAATCTTACCGTCTCTTTTTTTCTTATGAGTTTATCCTACTTTTCATTTGCAGCACCAAAGGAATTATTTAGGGATATTATGGAAAAATCTTAATTGTCTCGGGAACTGCCGCAGGTATTTATTTTTTTCTATCCCATCTTTCTTTATCTCTGATTATAGGTTTTGTGGGTACTATGAAACTAGCAAAAATAGTTGGAAATGTTACTGCCACTAATACCTTTTCCAATTATATGAAGTTATGAAAAAACGAGAAGATTTGACTGTCACATGTTAAGCTTTGGGTGACTTGCATCCAATCGAATTATCAAACTTTACCCATTTGACCCATTGTAGATAGGATATTACCCAAATCAGCCCAACGTCTAAGTAAATGGGTCAAAATTTCTACTGCTGCAGACTTTGACTTTGGATCAAAATTTCTATAAGATTGCGTAAAGCTGCAATTTCAGTTACTTTGTATACACAAGCAGGAGGCTCGAGAGTAACATGTGTTGTGCAAAATGGTACACACAGGAAGCACGGAGGAGGTGATTATAGTTCTTGTTTCTCCATCATTTGTTATTGTATCATTAGTATTTTTTTTCGGACATTTTTATATTTGACAGCGATTGTATTCTCATTTTTGTGTCACTAAAATTAAATTTATTTTATAAATGCTACACACATGAAGTACTCATGAATCTTAGAAAACATATGTTGTCATATTTATTTGGATGATTTTTGACTTGTATGTTTTTTACGCTAATAGTAAATTCTTGTGACATGTAAACTGATGTTGTCAACAATTTCTCATATAGATGCACTATAGTTTAATCTTTCAATAGTAAATACATATGTTTTTGTATGCAATCTTTCTCAAAGATCAAACATTAATTAAATTTATAGTACTAGCAATTATTACGATTATTATATTTAAATCGGGCTTTATAGAAAGCATAAAGAATTGACAAGTAGCACTAAAGCTGGTCGTAGGGGGCATTGTTAGTCAAGCGTGAGATGTAAAGTCACGAGCCACAACCACTACACATCAAATTAGTCACATGTAAGAAGCCCATAAAGCATCTAATTGGCTTCCCGGCTTGACTCAACCGAAAAGTTTAATTTATAGAAAGAATTTATCAAAAGTGTCTGTTTTTCTTAATAATAAAGTTTAAATTCTCTAAAAATATCAATAATTTTATACCATACTTTTATGCAACCTACGAGACCCAATTTGTCATGTGATCAATCGTAGAATAGACTGATAAGGACGTGGGTCAAAGTAGCATAAATGTTGTTGGTGAAAGTAGTGTGGCTATTGGCTAATGAAGTGGGTCAAAATAATGTGCCAACTGAAGTTTGCATATGCTTTTTACTCTGCTTTGGACAACCCAGACTTTGATCCTTTCTTAGATTTAGATGATGCTTAGGTAGTTGCTAAGGTAAGTGAGGTTGAGCAAACATTAGAAATGGGTACTCAGGCTAAAGGTATAGTTGATAAGGACAAGCTCTACTGGATGATGAGTATTCAAGATAGTGAAGCCAGTGAAGGGAGTGAACATAGTGAAGATGAGGAAGACAATAATTGATGATCTAAATGATATTGATGAAGTAGAAGTTGATATGGAGGATTTCCATGCTAATGATGATGTAAATTAGGCAATGGGAATTTTAGGTAGAATGTGGCATTTGATGATCATGTTTTGGATAATGATGAGTTTAATACTGGATCAAAAGATTTGATGAAATAGAGAAGCCTAGAAAGAGAAAGTTAAAACAGTTAAGAAAGCAACAACAAAAGGCAACAGATGGTGAAATTGTCAAAAGTTACGTTTATGTTGGTCAAGCATTTGGGACTGCAAAAGAGGCAAAAGATTTGTTTAAAAATACACTCTATAGAAACTAGGAGGGAAATATAGTTGAAAAAGAATAACAAGGAAAGGATAAGATTCGAATATTTTGGCACTATTCCAACACCGTCCAAAGTTCGTCCAAGTCAAAAAGTTGGGCCTAAACAAGATGGGCCTAGTGAATATGTGAAGTGGACTAAGTCCAGAATTATTAATGCTTCTCCCATCAAGGCCAAGGCAGCAATGCATAAAAAGAAGTGGACCAAGTCAAATATCATTAATGGTGGTAAACCTAATAAGAGAAAGAAGATGAAAATAAGTGTCCTTGGGTTTTGTACATATCAAAAGGTATAGACAGTGAAAACATACAAAGCTGAGCACAAGTGTCTTCAAACCAGGAAAATCTAAGCCTGCACAACAAATTTCTTAACCAAAGATAGCTTAAGTCAGATTGAATCAAACCCAATTATGCCAGTTAAAGATCAAAGTCAAAAGAAGTTTAAACTGGAGATTTCCAATATGAAAGCATTTAGGGCTAAGCCAAAAGCTGTCAATCAGATAAAAGGTGACCACACTCAACAATATGCTACGTTGAGGGATACTGTACTAGAATTGAAGAAAAATAACCGCCACACAACTGTCAAAATAAAAAGGGAACCAAATCCATAAGTTAATACAAAGGTTTTTCAAAGAATTTACATCTGTCTTGGTGCACCGAAACATGGGTTTAGGGCAGGGATGAGGGATTTATTGGGATTGGATGGTGCCATTATTGATGGCTGTTGCATTGGATACTATTAATGGGATATAACACCGGCTTATGGTAAGCTGAAACCACATAATCATGGACATGGTTTTTGGGCAACTAGGAAGATATTGACTTGGAATGCAATTCAAATTTCACTTTTATTAGTGATAGGCAGAAGGTAATATGCAATTCAAATTTCACTTTCACAATAAATGTCTTTGTGTGATATGTTTACTTATATACTTGCATTGTGATAAGGGATAATACCCGCCATTTCCAAGGTTTTTCCAGCGGCAGAGCATAGATTCTTTATTAAACATATACATGAAAATATGAAGCAAAGATGGAGTGGTAAAATGTTGAAAGGTATGACCTGGAAGTGTGCCACTGCTACAAGAGTCCCACATTTTAGTCTAGTATGGATGAGTTCATGTTTTTAATTATAATGTTTTCTTAGTAAAACTTTTTGTAACAATTATGTCTTTTAGAAAAACTCCCCAATGGAAATGAGCTTTTCAAAAGATGCTAGACATTACTCCATTGTCAAAATTGAGCTTGTTAATTTTCATATCATGAATCTAGTCATTTTGCTGATCCCATTATACTTGTCACAAAACATAAATTGATAAAAGAAATAATTAATTTATATAAATCACCCAATGTACACACACGCACAAAGAACATGAATCTACATGATTTGATAACTATCCAGGTTTCACTCAGCATTTTTTGATACTCAGAGTAAAAAACTAATGTTAATGAGAACAGGAAAAATTCTTTTACACTGGTCGAAACTCGAGGCCACATACAATGAGGCCAGACATAGTTCCTTCATGGCTTGTAAATTTCATATTCATAGAAAGAGAGTCATCCTTGAATTCATGAGCTGAGTTAAACTTCCACACTTTAATCTCCATACATCCATCTTCTCTTTGTTTTGGAACCCGAGTAATCTCATGTATATTCAATGGGCTTGGGGTTATAAAATAAACAAATTCAGCCTCATTGTTTTCTTGATGGAGTACATCTCGTACATTCACCGGACAATGTAGCCCCTCATATTTATCTGAAAGCTTGAACACAAGGTAACACGCATATTCTGTATAGGGTGACAACATTTGACTTTTTATCATGCATTTGATATGAAATACTTTTTGTGGTAAAAGCTCAATCACTTCTTGAAATCTGCATGTAAGATATATTTTATGATTACATACTTTACAATTAAAAAAAAGTCATATTTTTTGACGTAAAACAAAATTCAAGAAATGAAACCTTTGCCAACCATCATGTCACAATTTTCAGTTTTGAATTAGACTAAAAAGAAGAATAAATCCTTAGTGATTTGATTTGACATGTAACAAAGTTAGTTCAAAAAAGCAAACCTGGACTGGGATATTGATTTTGAAGTAAAAAGGTGCTCAATTGACGCATTGTATAAAGCTGCCTTTGCCAAAACTATAAGAAGCTTCATCCTGTCTATGTTTCCCAACCAGAATAACTCTTCGTAGTTTCTGTTTATCTTGAATATTTCTTTAAAGTCAGTTGGCAGTTGACACACCCGATCCACATTGAAGTTTGATTTCAATACTTGTTGGACTTCCGCCAATTTTCCGATTCCTTCATGTTTCACCTGCATGCATTTATTATAAATATGCAACTTAGAACATGATTTTTTTTTTTTTTTTTTTTTTTGTTACCATGCATTCATGTCCCCTTTATACAACTTAAACAAAGGAATGTAGACTGGAACCAAGGAATAATTTCAAAAAATTACTTTTTCAATTGCTCGAAATTCAATGCCTTCAACATAAACTGCAACATCTCCACAATAGTACGTTGAAAAACTCTCTAGTAGAAACTCAAAAACGACTTGTTCATTCTGATTTGAGAAACGGTGCAACTCAATCATCATCCACTGCTCATCTCTCCAAGTTGCGAAATATGCATCCAGACTTTCGTGCCCCTTTCTATACTTTAGGTTAACATACATAGGTTTACTTGAACAGTTTCTTGAATCACAAAATTTGAAGACTAAATAGACCCCATAGATAACATCTGAAGATAAAAATTGAGCTCTTGTCTTGACTTCGAAGTTCAAGTCGGAAATATCTAACATCTCCACCACTGTCCCAAACCTACGCACATTATAAACATCCAAGTCTAAATCAGTCATAGCCTTTATTCCCATACACTTCTACTTATGAATTTCATAATTTACTGGAACAAGACTTTAAATTTTATAATAAAATTTATTGTACCAAACAAATCTCTATTTAAATAAAGGTAAAAATATTATATAAAACACTGTCAAGATGCTAGCAAAATTTATAATTCACAATCATGAGAACATGAGAACAGAGGACCGAAAACAGGGGCAAACCTCAACTACCTTATTAGACGGTTTATAAAATTATAGTTCCCAATCATATACTGGGTATTAAAATCTATTTTGTCATGTACAACATCAGTTCTCATTGTTGATATGTATGTATGCAGGACGAATCTTGTTATTAACCTTATGAGATGAGGTCTGAAGTGTAAAAGAGCTTAAGATGAAGCACTATTCCTTTGTTGATTAGCACAAAGGATTAACAGATCTAGCAGAATAGAGTCAAAGGGATTCATATATTTTTTTTGTGCAAGTGCAGTCGCTCATTGTGATAAACGGTAAAGAGAATAACCTTATATACTTTAACATTAAAAAGTATAACATACTTCTACCATTAATGCATATGTTTTCTTATCACTTAAAACTAACAAAGGCGGAGAGGTAGAGAGAATAACCTTGATTCTGGAAGAGATTTCCACTCATGTGAACAACTGTTTATGTAGGAAAATATTGTGGCTGAAACCATTTCATTTCTTTCTCCATTACCAGCAAATGACAACAACTGTTATACAACCGAAATACAAATCAGACTCAATGTGTATGATGTATAAATGCATGTGTGATTTTGTATTATCTCTCAATAAGGAGAAGATACGTAGACACCCAATAAAGGAGATATGAGAATGAACTGGTTACCACTTTGTCCTGTTGAAGGAGGATTCCCTTACAAAAAATGTTGTAAAGTTCCTCTTTCTTTTTGGTAGAATAGATTTCTGGGCACTTTGACATCTCGATTATATCTTTATAATCTTTAGGCAATTTAGGCTCCCATTTCTCATAATCCTCCTGTATATACATTAATCAATTAATAAACTCATGTTTTATACAGTTACTTTCTTAGACTTTATAACACAATTAAAGGTCATAGTTTAGATATATATGAATCTCAAGTTGCCCAATTTTGTCAAAATATAGAAACTTACTTGAAATTCCAATGCTTTCTTGAGTTGTATGACCACTTCATCCGCTGTTGGTCGTCTTTCTCTCCTGTGATGTAAGCATTTAAGGGCAATCCTTGTAAAGGTGATATATGACTCGGCACAATCGTTCTTTGATACCCTCGAACACTAACTCATCAAGTTTTTCTAAATAATACGAGTAGTGTTGTTTAGCCAAAAAGGGTAAATAAAGATACTCGCCATCTAATTTTAAGGATGATAGTTTCCCACACAATATGTCAAATAAGACCGCACCCAACGAGAATATATCGGACTCTTTGGTTAAGAAGCCTGTTTTCAAGTATAGTGGGTCACGATAGCCAGTTGTGCCTCTAACATTGTCTTTTTTTGGGTAAAGGGGAGTAATCCTGCACCCTGGTAAATATATTAACCAAATAAACGTTTAAGTACAATGGATATGAGTGAAATCCCATATCTCAGCCCGTTACATAGGCATAGAGCTTACATAACAAGATACTTCTTGTTTTCTAACGAAGAAAACAAACCACTACTCAAATGATAACATATGACACAAAGAAATAAAATTACTTCCTAGGACCTTGAAACGTTGTGCCATACATGGCATTAAAGGCATCAAATTCCCGGGAAGATCCACGAACTGTTTTGCATAGTCATGAAATCATAGTCATCATATTCGTCTTCAAACTCTTGGCCACCACCAAATATATTAGCAGACTCATCAAATGGGTTAGCAACAACCTCATCTTCAGAATCGGACACTACAATCTCTCCCACTTTAGAAAAAGGGTTACTTCTCTTAGTAGAAGAGGCAGTCGGTATACAAGAATCACTAGTTTGAGGAGCCACAACCGACTCCATCTCTTTCAAATCACTCACAAGAGGCTCTTGTGATGCAGTACCTGTCTTAGTAGACTTATCTTCATTAACTTCCATTGTACAACCAGAATCCACATCCTTGATAATGTCATTAGAAGGAATACCAGACGCATCCGTATGTTCCATATTAAGAGCATCAAACTGGTTAGATGTAGCGATCTTGGTTCCACTGGAACTAGCCACATCAGAAGCATTCTTCTTAGTGACTACAACTTTCTTAGGTTCAGGAGGACTCTTCTTGGGTTGGTATTGAAACGTTTACCACAAGCAGGTTTGAAAAACCCTCCTTGACCCGGAATAGAAGACCCACCTTGCTTTCCCTTCTTCCTATTATAAACCATCTTGAAACCATCATTTGCACCATCATTTGCACGCTTAGAAGGCTGAGTAGGAGGTTCAACAACTTTAGGACAATCAATAGGAGTATGACCAAAAATCTTACATTTATCACAATGCGGTGGTTTCCACTCATATTCAACCCGTATCGTCTCGATAGTGACCCCGACCCATCAAGTAATGGAATCTCAACGGTAAAATTTTGTCCCTAAGAAGCTCATCCGACTTCACATCAATCATGCATCTAGCAAAACTACTACGGCCCCACGAGTCCTTGCACATTTGGCTAGTAAAGGCATCTAACCTTTAGTGCCTATTAATGTAGCAAGGAGACTAAGGCCATCATCAGAAAACATAGCAAGAGGAACGTCATGGAATTTAACCCACACCGGGATATTGGTCAAATCCTCTTTAAGTAAATTGGTGTTCACTGTCCATGGTTTAAGAATAATAGGTACATTATTAATCAACCAAGGACCGTTTTCAATAACGTCATCAACACCTTTTTTCGAATTAAACTTAAAAAAGAAGAACCCCTTTGCATTCATCATTACCTTGTGTATACCAAACTTAGCCCACACATTGCGTACAAAGTAATCAACAACAGGAAAAGCAAGGCGTTTACCAAGGAAATACCCATACAAAGTATTCTCAAACCTAGTGTTTACCTCTTCAACCACTTTCATCGAGGACGAGAAAGATCCACACCATTTGCTTTCTTACTACATTCCAACCTACGAAAGTTAGACATGTGTTTCATTCGTTCAGTAGAAGTAACACCGACATACGATGAAGCGGTTGTTTCAAAGCATGCACACCATCCTTCTCAATACCAATAGCCACATGTGCATTAACATTAGAAGCCATAGAACCACTTGTATCTCGAGGAGGTTTCGAATAACCGATAGAAGAAAGCATCTCCTCAAGCTCCTTCTGAGACTGCGGCACCTTAAGATGCTCAAACGAATAAGCCCCAGTAGAAGTAGTAGCATCCATTGTCCCAGTTGGTTTTAATGGTTGCCCATTCTCACCCACAAGAACAAGTTTTCCCTCTAAGATTTGTTTTTCAATAGCACGAATTTTCAGTAAAGTATCGTGACCCTCAGGCATGTCATGACTAGATGCGTCCGCGACTAGGGCTGAATCAAGTGAAAGCTCCACTTGTCCATCGAGCGTATCCCGGCCGTGGCATACCACCAATCTCCTCTCCCAAATTCGACATCACAACAATCAGAAACCTTAAAAAAAGAAGAAAATAATGTGCGGTCTTCAAACAAAACAATTAAAACCCTAGTTTAACAACTAGGGTTTATAAGCATAAATAATAGTGATTACATGATATGGTGAAGAGATCAGGTAGGTAGAATGATTTGTAATGACAACCAAACCGATAATGATCAAACCCTAGCTAGCGATCAGAGAAAACCCAAACAAAGGGTTTCGGTGATCGCCCAAGATAACCAGCTTTTATGAAACCCTAAGAAAAAACGATACAAAGAACCCTAAAAATCAGTTGAATCGCAATAAACTGTAACAATCAATCAACACACGAATGTAATTGAGTAACTAAGACAGATTAGAAACAAGAGAACATGATTAATAGAACAGATTGTAATCGATTTTTAGGGATAGAAGGGTTTCGCAAAAGGCACCAGAGGAGATCGGGGTTTTTTTTTTGCCTCTAACATTGTCGATGACATAGTGTACATCCTGATTTGTTGGACATACTAAGGATAGCCCGAAATCACTAATTTTTGCTTTCCAATCATCAAGCAGTAGAATATTGCTGCTGCTGATGTCCCTATGTATCACCATCTTTGGGCTTGAAACAGTTCCATGAAGAAACTCCAAACCGACTGCAATATCGATGCCTATTTTAAGTCGCATCACCCACGTAAGACTATCATCGCTCAAGTACTTATCAAGACTTCCTCTGGATGCATACTTATATACAATAATTTTCTCATCCTCTTCATCACAGTAGCCTACAAGACCAATGACATTTTCATGTTTATACTCCATGAGGATTTCCAGCTCTGTCATAAATTCAGCTTCCCCTTCAGCAGATTTCTTACCCAACCGCTTTGCTGCAATGAAGTTATGCCCATGAGTGTTACCCTTGTACACATTCCCAAAATCCCCATGTCCAATGAGATTGTCTTGACTGAAGCTTTGCGTCGCCAATTTTATGTCGTCAAGTGGCAGTTTGAGGTTGTCCTTGTGGTTCTCCTGTGAATCATCAGACAGTTAGTCGATTTGATAGTACACCTCAATAGGGCAAACTGGAATCTTTTTACCACCATTGACTAAATTAAATTAATAAATAGCTAGTGAAGTATAATTAGTCAAATCTATACAACTGAAAATTATTTTTGTCGAATCTATGATATTGAATTTTTTAATATTTTATATTTCTAGGGAATGTATTATATGAATTAGTTAAATTGTATATTTTTCATTTGATACATTTACATTAAAATCAAAATTCCAAAGACATAAATGAGTAGTTGAAAATAGTCTCTCAATAGTTATTTATTTAAACTACACATAATTCTAAATAATATTGATATGTGTATTTTAGCTCGTTAATTATGTTGTTTGTAAAGTGTTTTTTTTAGTTAGCGAAGTTTGAGGTAGTAGTTCAAATAAAGGTAACGTCAATATGAAAATAATAATAATAATATAAAGGATATATATCTGTAATTTGACATATACCACATACAGATCTGCCTAATATACTCAAAAATATCTTTAGAGCATTGACTTGCTTAGTCTTTATGAATGGTCACGCACCTATATCTTCTTATTTGTAACCAAAATTCAAGATTTATATTAATAGGCAGAGCGACCATAATTTAAGTAACCCATATATATGTGACATGTCAAATTTTTCACTCTAATTGCCCGGTCATCACGTTATAAACTGAACACAACACCCACTGCTTAGTAAAGTTTATCGTTTATATGATCTTCCCCTTGTCAAAATCTGAACATATATCTTTCTTTATCTTTTAATTTTCACTTGTTTTGACAAATACCGTTTGAGTATAATGAGCAGATAAGATTTAACAAGAAAAATACGTAGTATATCATTAACTGTTTTCCTCTCTCTTAAAAGTTTCAGTGACTTACAAGTTGCAAGTTACAACAAGAGTAAAAATAAAATAAGATAATTACCTTCTCGATCATGACTGAATGATGTGCCTTCAACTTCGGCAGCAGCCACTGAGTGTTCCTTTAACATCATAAATACAGTAATAAGTAAGTTACCATTAATAAACACAGAGTAGTTATTTTGATACAGAAAAATAGAGAAAAAACGGTCTTACATCATTTTGACTTTCCATTTGAAGTTTCAACGCGTTCTCAAGTCTTGTGACAACCTCACTTATATCCGGGCGTCGAGATCTTTCTTCATTCAAGCAGTCATATGCTATCTTCGCAAAAACATTGAATGATTGCGGATCCATTTGTTTCCAAAGAAGAGGATCAATTATTTCATCTAGTAGTTTCTTTTTATAATGGAAAATGGCCACCGAAGCCAAATACTTATTATCTTGCTCGTCAATTGTTAATTTTCTGCCACACAGTAGTTCAAATAATACTATCCCAAAGGAGTAAATATCTGACTTGTGGCTCACACTTTTAGTCTCAATATATGTTGGGTCTCCATACCCTTCCACATTCCAAACTTCATTAGTATGAAAAGAATGGTGCCTTTCAGAAGCTTTAATCTTCATGGAACATTCAAAACAAGATAACTTGGGTTCCCATTCATCATTTAATAGAACTGTGGCACTACATATGAACCGGTGTATTACGCTGAAATCGCGTGGCTCGTCATAATGAATGTAGCTCAATGCGTGCGCAACACTGACAGATATCTCCAATCGTCGCACCCATGTCAACAAAATCGGGTCACTTAGATAGTTGCCGAGACTTAATCTGGTGTCAAGCTTGTAAATGATGATCTTCTCATCATTCTCATCACAAAACCCAACAAGAGAAACCAGATTTTTATGCTTGAGACTTGAAAGCATGGAAATCTCCGTCCAAAACATTTGTTCAATTTCATCATCTTTATTTAACCTCCAAGCATTGATTTCAATCAACTCACCGGACCACAAGAGCTGTCCCATGTAATACTTTCCAAATCTACTTGTGCCGACGACATTTTCGTCAGCAAAGTTGTTGGTGGCTATCAGGATATTTTCAAAGGGTATTTTTAGGTGATCAAATTCGTCAGATGAAAACATCATGTTTCTGTTTTTATCAAAAAGTGAAGTAAAAGAGGGCGAAATTTGGGTTACAAACTTCCCTTATTTGTTAAACTAGTTAGTAGTTACTCTTGCAAATGGTAAAAACAAATGGTGGTGGACTGAAATGAAGGAGATCTGAAAGAGTAGCTAGTGGTGGACTGGTAGTCAATAGTCAAAAAGGAATGAGGTAGGTGGTGGTGATATGAATGTGTTTAGCGTGCGTTTGTACATATGTGGTTGTGGATGAGCATGGAAAAGTCTTAACATAAATTCTACCAGTGGTGGAACCAGGAATATATGATGTTGGGGGCAAAAAAATTTTTTGACGAAAGCAAAAAAATACGGAAGAAAAAAACTAAAATCGTAATGATAAATTCGAGTATTTTTACTTAGAGATGAACGATTTATAAGGCTTTAGAGTGTTAAATGTTGGGTTTTATTATGTTAGTGGGGGGCAATTTAAGTTTTGTAGGGGGGCACTTTCGAAAAAAGGTCAAAATTAAAAAAAATTTACACTAAAATTTCAACTTTTTCGGCTAGCCATAGGGGGCATTTGCCCCCATATTTACTTAATAGATCCGTCCCTGAATTCTACTAATAATAAAAGACCATATTGACTTCTGCAGTTTATAAGAAACTTCCCTTATTTGTAATACTAGTTAGTAGTTACTCTTGCAAATGGTAAAAACAAATGGTTTTCAACTTGCATATGTATAACTCGTATTTTGAAAATAAAATATCAATAATAATAGCAAATATCAACATCTTGACAAAAATTTATGAAAGATGTTTATAGTTTTCTTTGTTTATACAAATAAGACTGAAAGATACATGAAAAAAAAGAAAAACTACAAAATTTCTTTAAATATTGCATATGAATAGGGGTGTGCACGGTCGGAAAACCGGACCGGACCGGCCAAAACCGGACCGGACCGAAAACCGAGTTCGCCCAAAACCCTAGACCGAGACCGGACCGAATGTGGTCGGTCCGGTCTCGGTCCGGACCGGTCCGGTCGGTCCTTCGGTCGGTCCGGTCCAACAAGGTCAAATTCGTCGGTTTTGGTCCGGACCGGACCGGACCGAGGTCCGATTATCCCAAAATCTGAGACCGCGGACCGGACCGAATGTGGTCGGTCCGGTCTCGGTCCGTGTCGGTCCGGTCGGTCCTTCGGTCGGTCCGGTCCGTTCGGTCGATATGCTCACCCCTACATATGAACAATCTCAAACACAACAAAAAATATGCATAAATGAGATATGTGGTATGAACTATCAACTATGAAGGGGGCAAAGTGTGTTTTAGACTAAATAGATAGCAATGCGAGTATAGTTGACCATAAAAGATGATGGTGAGCTGTCTCTTCAACTTCAAGTAAAGAGAATAATAGTCGATGATTATTGGTTGCTTATATATAATTTTTTGGGGCTGTAACATGAAAAAAATTGCATTTTACAAATAAATGTAGATAAATATTTCAAAGTTCAAGAAGATAAAACTTGCAATAAAATTAGTATTGAAAATACGAAGCATTTTACATATAAATATAGATAAATAATCCAAAGTTCCAGAAGATAAGAAAAAACACTTTGGAGAAAATTGGTATTGAAAATATGAATATGATTTTATGAAGAAATGTTACATTCGCGTAAATTTTGCAAAAACGTTTTCACAAAATGATGTGGCGTGATAAATTTAACTTTGGATATAACTTCTCTTCTTTTAATTGCCCAATAGATGTAACAGTTTCAATGAAACATTATTTAGTGAAAACATTTTTATTAAATTTAAGTGGATAGAGCATTCCTCGAATCTAAAAAGTAATTACAATAGAAACAAAAGTACATTGAGACGTGAATCAAATAGCGGTATAAAATCCCAATATATTGGTTTTTCAAAACCAAGCTAGGGAGGTGGCTTTTGACCAATTCCTAATCTTTTTTACTCATCTCCATTTCCTTTTCCTTAAAAAAACACAACATATTGCAATAATCGTGCCTTTTAGACACAATTCAAAGTCATGGCTATTCATGTTTATCACAATATAGTGTATAGTGTCTAGTATAGAATCAAGTATGACTGGCATCAATCATTAATAACTTGACTTGTGTGAACATCACGTACGAAATGCAATGATTCCTCTATATTGAATAGTATGACACTAGTGCAAGTGTTGATCATTCGAGACAATTCCACTAAGCATGACTTATCACGGTGCCTTTCTATTCAATCGATTGTATTGACAAACCATATACAAGGTGACACCCGAGGACAATATTCTACTTTAAGTCATTTGAAGGAAGTCTTATCACGTCCGAGACTATTTACGTGAAACCTATAGAGCACAAATATTGTAACAATTGAACCCATCCATAATATCACAATATGGAATGTAGTTTATTATTATATAGAATCAACCATCATTTACATGATTTGTGTAAACATCATGTGTGATCACGGTTCTCGTTATTACAATATAGAGTGTGATTTACTGTTGTGTATAATCAAGCATCATTACCATTCAGTTATTATCACTACTTTATGAGCATCTTATGTGATCACGGTTCTCGTTACTAGCTAATTAATCACTGTCATGTATTATTGAAGATCGCACATTCATTATCGCTTAAAGTATATTGTAAAGGAATCATTACATTTTAGTGATTGCATGCATTGAGAAAGCGTTCAATATATTGATGATACAAATAAAAAGCTAAGTATACTTTGAAAACGTCATCTTTTTAAACAAGTGTTATCACATCCGATACTATTTAAGTTAAACATGTTAATCAACTGTCAATTATACTCCGATTTTCACTAACCCGACTTACGTGATCAAAAGGTATAATCCCGATTATCAACTACCACTTAATTACCGTTACATATTATGAAAAATCACATGTATAATCTTGTAGTACGTATATTGTTCCCTATACCGTATATATAATCTCGGTTATCGTTAACACGACTTACATGACTCGTATTATTTCATAACAAACATGACGAATACAAGTTAAACTTGTTGTTAAGTTTTCAACGATCTAATCAGAAAAAAATATTAATAAAATTTAATAAAGATTAATAAATTTTAGTTTTGCGTATACCAAAATACTTTTTTTATTTAAAAATATATATAGTAGCTAATTACATTTCATTTTAAGTGTTAATTGGAATATATTATTTTATATTAAACCTTTAGCCATGATGTGTTGTCACTAAAGGTTGAACGAATATACATTTTCGAGCCAATTTTTTTTCGGCAATTTTAGTTTTGCCAAAAGCATTATATTTTTTCTTTTAGCTATGATTTTGTCGTCAATAATTTAAATTTTTTAATATTTATTGGCCATTAACTAATTAACAATAAAATAATATTTTTTACTTTTAGCCACAACTTGTGTCGTGGCTGAAGATTTTTACATTTTATTTATTTATTTCCTCCCCGAGACATCATAATAAAATAATGATTTCATACTTTTAACGAACACTGTATTTTCATGATTGTAGTGTTTGATTGGGCACAGACATTCTTGTCCATACTTAGAGGTCAATTTGCCACCTATCTATCGAAGGGGATTTCCAAGCCTATCTCGGTATATCTTGTCAAAAGAAAGAAGCAGAATATAACGATTTCCCTAATTCTGTGAGAACGAAAAACCATTTAATTAGAGTTAATGAAAAGAAGCAATCAACAGAATGGGTCCATGCTGTTCTGAAGGCACTCAATGGATCAAGATCTCGTAAATTCATAGTCTTTCTTGATTCAAATCAGAAAGAACTTCTTTTGTTATTGAAGCCATGTTCGAGATGTTAGCTTATTAGCATCTCTCTTCTGCATTAGGAATTGCCCGAAAAGGTTTGATTGAATCACATGCTTTCATGGTCCCTATCTCATCCGACACTCGCCGACACGTAGGTATATTCTGCGATTTCCTAATTGCACATCTCCATCTACTAAAAGTAGGGGTAGTTTCCATAAATAGACCGGGTCATTTGTAACCAGAATAATATCTGATGCTACAACATAAACTAAAGCTATACGTGGTGGCCCCTAAAGGCCTAACTGATAGGTTTTGTTTCGACTGCCCATCCAAAAGAAGCAAATTTGAGGTCTGGAGAGTGGGAGAGATCTACCTGGCCAAGGTGCTAATGTCAAGGGGTTATCCGAAGTGTTGGAATATGCTCTACCTACGGTACCTAACTAGTCTTTTTTTTTTCGATAAGTAAGAATATATTGACTGATGGAGGAATAAGAAACCAAGCGAGATAAAAGAAGAGCGAGGTATAGTGAGAAATTTCACCCTTGCCTTTAGACTATAAAGCTCTCTTTTACATCCCATCCCCTAGACAAATGAAAGTTCACCATTGTTGTTCTTTTGACGATGAACCACTCCAATACAAGCTAAAGTGACTTGTACGCTTCGTCCCTGATGCGTAGGGCCGAGAAAGTTCCTCTTATTTTTTTTGACCAAATATATGCGTTGAAAGTCGTAGTCAAAGTTTGAAAAAGTTTTAACGAAGGTATTATCGTTTTAAAAGTGGTTCTCACAGTCAAACGTTGAAAATCGTTTATTTTATCGTTTAGTGGATTTTAACCACGACTTTGATTGTGGCTAAACGTGTTTCTTGAATAAAATCCCGATTCTAGTAGTAATATTACTTTTTTTTGTAAGACAAGAAATTATATTGATAGCAAAAGACATGAGACCAAACTTAAACCATCTTTTTTTTCTAGTAGTAAAGAAAAAAGGCATTTCTTATAAAATGATAAAGCAAACATCACTAAAAAAGCAACTATGCCTCGAAAACCAAAGAAACAATAGAAAATAATATACGAATCAAAAGCGGACCGAATAAGAGAACCACTAATTTCATGTTCACACTGCTTTTTTTGCGACAAAATGGGTACATTATTTAAAGATAACTTTTGAGCGACGACTTTGTTGTCAAGTAAACTGCTTAAATTATAGTGAAACTTACCTCTATGATTGTACATTATTACTCAATAACAAGTTGAGTTCATGAATAAAAAAAACAATGTTGTGGATTAAATTGATGTTCAATAGATGTCAAGCGCGTTAGATGCAAGTAGATAGAGTTTACAAGACCAAACACAAAATAACACATTGATATTAAGTGTTAAAGTGTTGGTTTGAATTTTGAGAGCAAAGTAATTGGCATAAACGAGGTAAAGAGGTAACATGTATGCCCAAAAAAGTGATATATTATACAAGTTATTCAATTTGAACAAGTGAGGATGTCGATCACTATCTAGTAATGTTACTTTTGGACGTTGGTTTAGATTTTACTTGGCTAGGTTCCAACATTCTTAGGCGTTGATTGAATTATGACCTACTTAATATTTTAAAAAACTCAAATTGTTTCATTGCCGACATGACTATACCTTTTTCTTTTCTATATTTTATCAATTGTCATTAAGATTTTTAAGTAAATTTACAAATCAAAATCAGTTAATGTATTAAAAAAGCGTTTAAAAATGTAAGTATCTATTCACATTCCAAACGTCATCACATGTCAAGCGGTTTTATAAATGTACTTATGTAAGTATCTATGTAGACGTCATGTTTGTTCCATATATTGTTTCAAGTGTGTTTAAAAAAAAACAAGAACTTAAAAACAAACAGGGATGGAGCCAGGGGTCCCGTGGGTGCCCGTGACACCTATATATTTTTTCGATTTAGTGTTAGTTTTAAGAAAAAGCATCAATTATTTTCCAAATTCATCTTAAATGACCCCGATCCATTGAAATGTGTTTTTAGTCTTATCTAGTCAGCATCTTAAACTCTATTATATTACGCAATGTTGCAAAAATCGGTTAACTTGGCCGATTAATCTCCGATTAATCGTTAATCGGCCGAATACCTTGTCGATTTTTGAAAATTGGTCGAAAAATCGGCCTAGGAAAAAAATCGACACTAAGCAGTCAAAAAATCGGCCGATTAATCGACCGAATCGGTCAAAAATCGGCCGAATCGGGCAAATCGGTCATTTAAAAAAAAATTAGGCATTCTACTTAATTTAGGGATCGTATATTTCACTTATAACGCACTATGGGCATCATAATCAGAATTAGAGCCTTTTATTGAGGTTTGGAAATATAGCAGGCTTGGAATCGGTTAAGGTTTTTAGTTTGGTCTCCAGAAATACCAAAAAATTGCAGGAAATGCCAATCCGATTAATCCCGACTTGACCGATTACTCGCTGCAGGGTGGTCGACCGCCCGACTACCGATTCACGATTTTTGCAACATTGATATTACGATTAAAAAAAAATTGTGCACCCGGTCATGTTTGTTTCTGGCTCCGTCCCTGAAAACAAATACCATTAAGATACATGCATGCTACACATACAATGCACATACTTGTTTATCTCATCGGCTGATTTTCATATTTCTAGCCGGTTTGTTGAAATCTTTGAAGAACAGAGTATGAAGAACATCTAGATTGAGTACGGATCAAGATAAGAAAACACTAAACCTAAACAAAAATTTTATCCTCGACGTCACTCCAGAAAAGAAAAAAAAATCAAGTTTCTATCTTGAAAAAATTGACAATAGTACATAAGATCATTTAGCAACTTTAAAAAAGTTCAAAAATAATTGTGAATGGGGTTATAATGACATTAAACACATTTTGTTAACCGATAAAGCTTTTTCCTAGCTGCAAGTAAAGGAAAAATTTCTTAGATCTACATAATTTTTTCAAGTGTGAGTCGATCGAATACATTACCATCTTGGTTGCCTTAGTAATAAATTGTACCATAGTTGCCCAAAATTCTTTTTTGAACCATGTTGGTGCATATATAGTCAAAGTTGCTTAATTTTGGTTCTACATTGTTTTATACTAGTTATAATGCCCGCGCACGCGCGGGGTTTTTATATTTTTAAAAAATGTATTTTTTTTTATTATAAATCTAATTTTTTTTGTTTGGTTTTTTTGTTAATTATTGTTTGTAATTTTTAAGTATTGTTTATTGTTGGTGGAACATCCCCTCTTTGTTTCATATTCATCAAATGAATGTTAGTCATCGCGAGGCATGGGTAATAGCCGTGGCCAGATCGTTGTATATGTTGATTAAGATCCATGTTGATAAAAAGGTTTAAAAAAGGCCCGTAACGCGTGTTTTCGTGGTTTGTGAGTGGCTTTTGGTTAAATCATGTTTCTTGCATCGGTAATTTAGTTATACGAATAGTTTACTCTTATTATATGAATTATATTTTTGTTATGATAATGTGTATGTATAAAACATAAACAACAACCGGTAACAACCATTTATCTTTTACAACTTCACACAACAAAAGCTTCTCCGAATACCACTATATAATCACTTTCAATAAGTTCATCCAAACACTCCTTTAGATTAACTAAATAGTCAAATTTGCTTGTATTCCAACAAAACTATTTCATATCACTTAGCACAGTTAAGAAGCAATGTGGGAGTACCTTCGTGCGGGACTATATTTGACCATTTGGATAAATGGTGAGAATTCTACTTTTGGGGCATATTTAACGGCCTCAATGGCAAACTTCAAAGGCAAAATTCCCTTTAGCTATAGAACATGAAGGCATATTGGCTTTCTGCGAAGTGGTCATATCATTTGCTAATACCTTTGTTTATCAATGTCGTCGGCTATTTCATCGTATAGAAGTTTAAAGCTTTCAAAACATGAGCCGCCGCAGCATTGATGGAAGTCAAATGAGACGAACCTGAATCAATAATAAAGTCACGTTAAAAGTGCATCGGCTTACACGTGTAGTCTCCAGCAGATGAAACTTACAAAATTCTATTTATTAAAGTATATTCTTAAACGGGTATGAAGATTGACCTAACGTCTGAAAGTTTTTCCATTTCTGTGGCGATTTTTGTAACAATGTTTGTTCTAAAAGATAAGGTGATTATATTTCTTTGGTGAAGAAAATGTTATAATTTTTATATTCTCTTTATTGTTTGGAGTTTCTCACACGTCTGGTATTATTGAGTATGCATCGGAGGAAGTTGAGGTGCAGCGCAAGGGACGTTTTGCTGTCACTTCGGTAGACCTTAAAGTACAGAAGCCCAAGGTGCATATTTAACGTATAAGACCTAATCATTTGGATTCAACAATATTAAACTATTACTATTGTTCATTCAACGTATAAGACCTAAATCATTTAGATTCAACAATATTAGTTTATTACTATTGTTCAAGCTAATATGGTACCCACATGAGTACTAATAGAGAAAAAGCTAAAACAAAGAGAAAGTGATCTCATGGTTTTTATACACAATTAAGACAACATTGGTGTATACCGAAGTTTCTATATTATTGATACCATATTAACTGACCCCACGATTACGACAGGGTCACACTCATGTTTGCAACAAAAGCGATCTGATTTTACTGAATAAGGGACTTGGTTAGCTAGTGGGTGGACCGGTAGTCAATAGTCAAAAAGGAGTGAGGTTGGTGGTGGTAATATGAATGTGTTTAGCATGCGTTTGTACATATGTGGTTGTGGATGTGTATCTATATATCTTTGCATATTTTTATTCTATTAATAAAAGAAGACTATATATTGACTTCTGCAGTGTATAGGAAACTTCCCTTATTTGTTATACTAGCTAGTAGTTACTCTAGCAAATGGTAAAAAGTTAAAACAAATGGTTTTCAACTTGCATATGTACTCCGTATTACTTAGAAAATAAAACATTACTAGTAGCAAATATCAAAATCTTTGACACTAGTTTATGAAAGATGCTTATAGTATTTTTTTTTTGTTTATACAAATAAAACTGAGTGATAAATTAGAAAGAAAGAAAAAAAAAACCTACAATACACCTTTAAATATTACATATGAATAATCTCAAACACAACAAAATATATGCATAAATGAGATATTTAGTATGAACTATCAACTATGAAGGGGGACCGTGTGTTTTAGACAAAAGATACAGCAAAGCGAGTATAGTTGACCATAAAGATGATGGCGGGTTGTCTCTTCAACGTTCAAGTAAAGAGAGTAATAATCCGTGATTATTGGTTGCTTATATATAACTTTTTGGGGCTGTAACATGAAAAAATTGCATTTTACAAATAAATGTAGATAAATACTTCCAAGTTCAAGAAGATAAAACTTGAAATAAAATTAGTATTGAAAATACGAAGCATTTTACATATAAATATAGATAAATAATCCAAAGTTCCAGAAGATAAGAAAAAACTCTTTGGAAAAAATTGGTATTGAAAATATGAATATGATTTTATGAAGAAATGTTACATTCGCGTAAATTTTGTAAAAACGTTTTCACAAAATGATGTGGCATGATAAATTTAACTTTGGATATTACTTCTCTTCTTTTAATTGCCAAATAGATGTAACAGTTACAATGACACATCATTTAGTGAAAACATTTTTATTAAATTTAAGTGGATAGAGCATTCCTCGAATCTAAAAAGTAATTACAATAGAAGCAAAAGTACATTGAGACGTGAATCAAATATCGGTATAAAATCTCAATATATTGGTTTTTCAAAACCAGGCTTTGGACCAATTCCTAATCATTTTTACTCATCTCCATTTCCTTTTCTCTAAAAAACACAAAATATTGCAATAATCGGGCCTTTTAGACACAATTCAAAGTCATGGCTATTCATGTTTATCACAATATAGTGTATAGTGTCTAGTATAGAATCAAGTATGACTGGCATCAATCATTAATAACATGAGTTGTGTGAACATATACGAAATGCAATGATTCCTCTATATTGAATAGTATGACACTAGTGCAAGTGTTGATCATTAGAGACAATTCCACTAAGCCCGACTTATCACGGTGCCTTTCTATTCAATCGATTGTATTGACAAACCATATACGAGGTGACACCCGAGGGCAATATTCTACTTTAAGTCATTTGAAAGAAGTCTTATCACGTCCGAGACTATTTACGTGAAACCTATAGAGCACAAATATTGTAACAATTGAACCCATCCATAATATCACAATATGGAATGTATTTTATTATTATATAGAATCAACCATCATTAACATGATTCGTGTGAACATCATGTGTGATCACGGTTCTCGTTATTACAATATAGAGTGTGATATACTGTTGTATATAATCAAGCATTATTACCATTCAATTATTATCACTACTTTATGAGCATCTTATGTGATCACGGTTCTAGTTACTAGCTATTTAATCACTGTCATGTATTATTGAAGATCATGTATTATTGAAGATCGCACATTCATTATTGCTTAAAGTATATTGTAAAGGAATCATTACATTTTAGTGATTGCATGCATTGAGAAAGTGTTCAAACTATATTGATGATACAAATAAAAAGCTAAGTATACTTCGAAAACGTCATCTTTTAAACAAGTGTTATCACATCCGATACTATTTAAGTTAAACATGTTAAGCAACTATCAATTATATTCCGATTTTCATTAACCCGACTTACGTGATCAAAAGGTATAATCCCGGTTATCAACTACCACTTAATTACCGTTAGATATTACAAAAAATCACATGTATAATATCGTAGTACGTATATTGTTCCCTATACCGTATATATAATCTCGGTTACCGTTAACACGACTTACATGACTCTTATTATTTTATAATAAACATGATGAATACAAGTTAAACTTGTTGTTAAGTTTTCAATGTTCTAATCAGAAAAAAAATATTAATAAAATATAATAATAATCAATAACTTTTAGTTTTACGTATACCAAAATGCTTTATTTAAAAGTATATATAGTAACTAATTACATTTCATTTTAAGTGTTAATTGGAATATATTATTTTATATTAAACCTTTAGCCATGATGTGTCGTCACTAAAGGTTGAACGAATATACATTTTCGAGCCAATTTTTTTTTCGGCAATTTTAGTTTTGCCAAAAGTATTATATTTTTTCTTTTAGCTATGATTTTGTCGCCAATAATTTAAATTTTTTAATATTTATTGGCCATTAACTAATTAACAATAAATAATATTTTTTACTTTTAGCCACAACTTGTGTCGTGGCTGAAGAATTTAACATTTTATTTATTTATTTCCTCTCCCAGTCATCATAATAAAATAATGATTTCATACTTTTAACGAACACTGTATTTTCATGATTGTAGTGTTTGATTGGGCACGGACATTCTTGTCCATACTTAGAGGTCAATTTGCCACCTATCTATCGAAGGGGATTTCCAACCCTATCTCAGTATATTTTGTCAAAAGAAAGAAGTAGAATATAACGATTTCCCTAATTCTGTACGCTTCGTCAAGGGGTTATCCGAAGTGTTGGAATATGCTCTACCTACGGTACCTAACTAGTCTTCCTTTTCGATAAGTAAGAATATATTGACTAATGAAGGAATAAGAAACCAAGCGGGATAAAAGAAGATCGAGGTATAGTGAGAAAGTTCACCCTTGCCTTTAGACGATAAAGCCCTCTTTTACATCCCATCCCCTAGACAAATGAAAGTTCACCATTGTTGTTCTTTTGACGATGAACCACTCAAGTACAAGCTAAAGTGACTTGTACGCTTCGTCCCTGATGCGTAGGGCAGAGAAAGTTCCTCTTCATTTTTTTAACCAAATATATGCGTTGAAAGTCGTAGTCAAAGTTTGAAAAAGTTTTAACGAAGATATTATCGTTTTAAAAGTGGTTCTCAAAGTCAAACGTTGAAAATCGTTTATTTTATCGTTTAGTGGACTTTTAACCACGAATTTGATCGTGGCTAAACGTGTTTCTTGAATGAAATCCCGATTCTAGTAGTAATATTACTTTTTTTGTAAGACAAGAAATTATATTGATAGCAAAAGACATGAGACCAAACTTAAACCATCTTTTTTTCTAGTAGTAAAGAAAAAAGGCATTTCTTATAAAATGATAAAGCAAACATCACTAAAAAAGCAACCATGCCACGAAAACCAAAGAAACATTAGAAAATAACTAGCAGGGTACCCGCACAATGCGACGGCGGGTACCCTGTGACTAAATATTACTACACTCATCCTTATTGCTAATGTTTTAGATGTGTATGAGTGATAGAAAATGATTTGTGTGTATTTATATAGTGGATGCGATTATATGTTTATAATAATCATTATTGATAATAATAATTTTAGCGGTTACACGGTTTTAATAATGGGCTATATATATTTTGAAATTTGTATTTAATTTAATTGAAGCGTCTGCATTTGAATTTTAATAATGGGATGTATTGAATTTTAAGTCTTCCTTTTATAGTAAGTGTGTAGGTTTATTTTTTTAGACTTCCTTTTTAGGAATGGCCTAAATGCATCATAATGTAGTTAAGATATACGAATCAAAAGCGGGCCCAATAAGAACCACTAATTTCATATTCACACAGCGCCTTTTTTTTTTTTTTTTTTTGACAAAATGGGTACATTGTTTAAAGAGAACTTTTGAGCGACGACTTTGTTTTCTAGTAAACTGCTTAAATTATAGTGAAACTTACCTATATGATTGTACGTGATTACTCGATAACAAGGTGAGTTCATGAATAAAAAACAATGTTGTGGATTAAATTGGAAGTTTCAATGGATGTCAAGCGCGTTAGATGCAAGTAGATAGAGTTTACAAGACCAAACACAAAATAACACATTGATATAAAGTGTTAAAGTGTTGGCTTGAATTTTGAGAGCAAAGTATCAATACACATAAACGAGGTAAAGAGGTGACATGTACACCCAAAAAAGTGATATATTATACAAAGTATTCCATTTGAACAAGTGAGGATCTCCATCAATATCTAGTAATGTTACTTTTCGACGTTGGTTTGAATTTTATTTGGCAACTTCAAGTAAATTTAAAAATCAGTGTCATTGTCATTATGTGTCACTGTCATTGTTACTTTAAGTAAATTTACTTGGCAACGTTGGTTTCGATAGGTGTCATTGTCATTACGCGTTTTTGAAGTAAATTTACAAATCAGAATCAATTATTAGAAAATGGTTTAAAAATGTAAGTATCTATTCACATGCCAAAAGTCATCACATCAAGGGCAACATTGTACTTCTATACAGATGCCACTTTGCAAAGACATATAAGTATTCAACACACTTTAGTTTCACAATGTCTTGTAAAGCTCCATCTTTTTCAGCTACCATGAGTTTTGGCTCTAGCTTCTTCTACTTCCTCCAATGTTAAAATGAACGGTTACATTTTATTTACTACCTCCGTCCCATATTAATTGTCCAGTTTTTACTTTTAAAGTTTTTTTTTTTCAATTTTGACCTTAAATATATCTTTTTGTGTTGTATAATATTTGATAAAAATTATATCAATTAACATACATTTAAAATCCGAATCCATTCATACATTTTGCATCAAGATTATATAACACAAACATAAATATTTAAGGTAAAAGTTGAAAAGAAAAGACCTAAAAAAATCAAAGTGGACAATTAATATGAGACGGAGGGAGTATAACATTTCTTCTTGAAATGCCTCATTATGTGATTACGTTCAGCGCCCTCAAATTTTTTTAAAATACAGAGACGACCCTGATGCTAATCCACGTGCAAATAATTCGAAAGTTGACCCAACTAAAGAAGTTGGAACCCCTGATAAGCCGACTTCCATAGGAACGTTTGGTCGTTGTGACAGTAGCGGATGTTGTATCTTTCTAGGACTTGATAATTATGATTGTGTTGTTGTGTTTACATCTTCTATGACGAGTATTATTGCAAGTTTTTTATGTTTAAAATCTTATGTACTTCGCTTCTATGATAAAAAAATATTAGATCGATATTCATGGTTATCATTTAATTAAGTTGACTTTAACATAACACATTGGATTATACTTCACTTGATCAGGTTCACTAGTTTTTCATACATGTTTAAATTAGAGTTTACAAATTGAAGCTCAGAGATAGATCTAAATAAATAAAAAAGTGGGGGTTGAATATATATGTACAATGTCATATAGAAACGGTCTACATCACGGTATAAAAATGTTATAATAATATCATAAAATTCTAATATAATGAACATAATATATATCACAACCCTTGCCTCATATATCATGTAGGGTAGTAGCAGCCAGGGGGGCCTCAAACAATGTTTTTAAACGGGGCTTTTTTGCCGAAAATCGTTTATACAAAATTTACTTCTTTTTGCCGCAACAACTTTCACCTAAATGGTTAACATTATTTGTACGCCATATAAGCATCAGGGAAAGAGTTTAGATTTGTAATATGGGTAAAGTATATCAATCGGTGTACAAATGTAGCATTTGTACAAATTTAGTTCTCTCCAACTCTTGGTTCCAAAAGAAAATTTAGAGTTAACTACATAAACGGTCCTTGTGGTTTGCCGGGTTTTACGAATTCAGTCCATTTTTCATTCTCGTTACGGGTCCAATCGCTGTGGTTTTGACCCATCACTGATCCAGTCCAAAAGCACCCATAGCAATGGTGAAAAATGGACCGAATCCGTAACACCCGACAAACCACGGTTACCATTTATGTAGCATTTTGGACTAGATCTAAGTTGGGTCAATACCACAGTGAAAATGAACTGAATCCGTAAAACCCGACAAACCACCGAAACCATTTATGTAGTTAGCTCTTAAATTTATGTCGTTAATATCCGAACAATTATAGCTTAAAGTACTTTCAAGGTTCAGAAAACTATTTTTTGCTTTTTATGAGTTCATTAAATTTAAATTGCTTAAAAAAATAGTAAATGTTAGTGTAGTATTATACTTTTGACTAAAAAATGATAACATCATTTACAACTAAATTAATATTTTAAATATTTTTTTAGCCTTAAACTTTTATTATTTTTATTTATAACTCATGAATTTTTTTCTCGAACTGACTACAAATTGAACTCGTAAGTTTGCATTAAAAGTCAAACAAAAATAATGATTTCACAAGTGTAATTATTTCATGCTATACATCGTTGCTTTATGTGGGTGTTTGTCTAATCTATATCTATACTATCTAATAAAAGATAGTTTTAGTACAACCCTCTAAAGTATTTTACAATTAATTTTCATACGTGTCTTGAAGCTCAGCACATTGATATTTTTTTGTTAAGTACTACTCATTCAAAGCATTCATCCCTTTTGTAGACGCCAATCTTCTTCAGTACGCTCCTTTTTTTAAAAATTCAAAACCATTCTACATATTCAAAAACATATTCGGATCCAAATCATTTCAAAAATGGTTCGACATACCGACTCAAACTAAATTGAATAACACTACAAGAATCTTGTCAATTACCCACGAGCCAAAATCGTGGCTAAACCCCTAAATCCGTGGTTAATAGTTTAATTCCCACAAATTACCCATGAATACATGAACATGGGTATAACCTCCGAGGCTAAATGCATACCCACAACGTTTTCAACTCATGGGAAATTTTAGCCACAAACCTCATGCGTGGGTAGCTCGTCAAATCCATGGGTAATTTTATTGTGGGATTTCACCAAAAACCACGAAAATACCCAAGAAAGTAGTTGTGGGTAGTCCTTGGGTAAAATCACACACGATTGTATTTGTACCTAGAAGCCATTGGTAGATTCTGTGATTTAGCCCATAAATATATGGTAGTAAATTCACGGCTAAGTTACCCATGAACTTTTTGATAAATGAACAACTGCTAAATATGATTATATTGAAATAGGAATAATTTTTGAATAATCCACGGGCTACATATATAAGAACATATACAACAAATTATGACATAGAGTAATAATGTTTCTTTTTCCATTCATATGATGATACTACACTACTACTGCACTAGATAAACAACGATACCTAAAGTATTAGAAAAAAAGAAAATTGTGTAAATTACAACTCCAAGAGAACATTTAGCTCTACAAACTTTAATTATGAGCTTGATGACATCTGAACTGAAATTCCAGCATATTACTTTCTTCACTAGACTTCTTATAGAGACTGCAACAATTCATGTACCAAAACCTGTGAAGACGAGATATTTGATAGGATTAAGGTTTGAACAAGAAACTAAAGAGGTCACGAGATACTTTTTTACTTTTCTGATTAAAAAATAAATGATTTAAAAATGAATAATGTGCTACAATAAGCATAGACAATGTGTTCATGCAATGTTTTACATCGATAAATCGTAAGAACATGAAACACTTTCTTTATGCAATGGAGTTTGAACTCACAGAAATAAACATTTTCATTCTTCAAATTCTCACGTAATGTTGGTGAGACTCCTATAGACCATTGAATACATGTAACTTAGTTAAAATGTTCTTATATTCAAATAAAATAGAGTGAATGGAAGACAATATGAGCAATACAAAAATAACCAACCTGATTTATTCTTTTTTTAATAAGTGATTGATGTCAAAAGTGAGCCAAATGTTAATTGCTTCTCTGTTTGACAAGTACATCTCATAAAAAACAGTTAGTATGAGGTAAGGTTATTTGAAATGTACTAAACAAAGTAGTTAGTAAAGATGAAACATCAAACTTTTCTTCACCTTGGTTCTTGAACAAAACTTATTGGAACATTATCTCATACAGTAACTGCAGCATTCACCAAAACATCCTAGGCCATTTTTCTATCGAAAAAAGCTATAAATTCATAACGTACTTTTCAAAAAAACTCATTATGCTCTATCTACTTCATTTATTGTCATAATACATAACCGCTTTCATTTTATTCGGTTATTTTCTGTTCGTTTTTATCCGTTTTCGTAAATCGTCCATTTTTATCCGTTTTCATTTTAATCTGTCCGGATAAAAACGGATAAAAAACGTTTTTATTATCCACGTCAAAACAGTTTTTATCTGTTCGGAGATATTAAAATGAAAATGGATAAAAATGGACGATTTACGAAAACGGATAAAAACGGACAGAAAATAACCGAATAAAATGAAAACTGTTTTGTATTATGACAATAAGTGAAGTAGATAGAGCATAATGAGTTTTTTTGAAAAGTACGTTATGAATTTATAGCTTTTTTTCCTTTTTCTATTATCTCCTCAAAAAATCACAGCCTTGCATCTTGCATTATTTTCCATAGTGCTACAAAAAATTTTAACAAATCTTCAAAATAACAAATATAAGACATACATAAACATGTCAACCATGGTGCAGATTTATGTAAAACTAATCAACATCCCAAGGTTTTGTACCCAATACTTAAACATATTTATAATATTATAAGTGAATCAATAAAAATCAAACCTTAATGAACCGATTGTTATCATTATTAAGGGTGTGCATGGTCCAAAAACCGGACCGGACCGGACCGAAAACCTATTTCGGCATAAACCCTAGACCGAGACCGGACCGAATGTGGTCGGTCCGGACCGGTCCGGTCGGTCTTTCGGTCGGTCCGGTCCAACAAGGCCAAATTCGTCGGTTTTGGTCCGGACCGGACCGGACCGAGGACCAATTAGCCCAAAAGCCGGGACCGCGGACCGGACCGAATGTGGTCGGTCCGGTCTCGGTCCGTGTCGGTCCGGTCGGTCCGGTCCGTTCGGGTCATATGCTCACCCTTAATCATTATAATCATATCACTGAACATCAGTATTGTCATTCACATCTCTCACAAACCCATCTGCCACAAACCCACAAGGCATATCTCTTAGAGCGTGTTGGTCAATTTTCGAATCAAATAACACAAATAAGATGGAATTCGAATAGTAGCCTTACCTTGAGAGATGGTATGTTTCATGGTTTCAATAATAACATAACGATTTCAATAAGGGCTTCTGGGACTATTAAAAAAATTGAAACATAATTGAATTTTAGTTGAGAGGGAAACTAAAAGTTAAAAGGGGAAAGTTTTTTTTACCAAAAAAAATTGGGGGGAACTTGAATTAGTTGAAACCGCACAAACACATCAAAAAACCATCAAAAATTAACATTTAAAAATTGAAAAAATTAATGTTCCGTTCATGTGCTTTACTTCAACTTACATTGGCCAGCCTTAAAATAATCCTTAATTTTCAAATTATTTGCATTGATGTCTTTATTTTAAAAAAATAAAATAAAAACTATCATTGTAATAACAACAAGGACTACCCGTATAATAAAATATTATAAATTATTACACATATGATCCTTATTTTTCAAAATAGGGACTATCCATGCAACTAGTTTGAAAATTAGGCAACACTAGTGTAATTAAAATCTAATAAGGACGATGAGAGTGATTTCGAGTAAACCACGAGCGAAACATGTAATTTATTTTATTCTTTAGTTATTCAAATATTAGTAACTAAATAAAACACAATAAAATTTTGGGCATGTGTTTATTTTGCCATTTTTTGTGTGCTCGAATAAATGAGATTTTTCTTGTTCGGGTTTTATCAGGTGAAATCTCTTCACTTAGATGTACATGGTTTAACATGTTAGGCGTGCAAACTCAACATATATCGGTGTAAATATTAGTAACTCCCTGTAAAATGAGTCCCAATTGGGCTTATATGTTATTTTATTTATGGGATGTAGGAATCTTGACAAGCGGTACTAAACGTTAGGATTAGGCTTAGTGGTGATGTGAATGGTGTCTCTTGATTAGACACCGATTAAGGGTTAATGGTGGATCCGGTTAAACCTTGCACCAAAAGGGAGCCGGTAAAAATTAGGGCAATGTATTTTGATAGAAAAGTTTGTCGGTATAAAAAGGGCTGATCATGTCAATAATTGAATAGGAGCCCAATAGTCGTTTGGGTTTAAAGGGAGAATTGTTGAGAGTGCAAACTCAATCCCACATCATTGAATATGTGATCTGAAATTTAGCAAGCTTGGTTGGTTACTTTCCCTTTTTATATTATCAATTGGTTTTAAAACGAAGCCCAATTGGGCTTATATGTACTAAGATATTAATTAAACAAGTGTTTAATACCCGCCGCTCAGCTGCAGGAGTTTTCCGATACCGTGTTTTGTGACTGTTAATTGCGATACTTTTATACTAGAGTCCAGCTGCCATTTCAATATCCAAACGCATCGATTTAAGCCCTCGTTTCAACATCCAAAATCCACCCATTTAAGCCGGCAACCGCACCCATTTCAGTCCCATTTCAGCAGCCAAATGCACCCACTTCAACCGCTGTTTCAGCATCCATATCCATCCTTTTCACCCCGTGTTGCACCACCTGAACATCTCCATTTCAGCCCCCAAGAATCGACCTGCAGTTAGGCAGCAGCGGATTATAAGTTAGCGGCGTTCCATAAAATCGTTAGAGTTGCATTTAAAATTGAGCCATGAACTAATGCATATTATGGATTAAAGATTGAAGGTATTACTATATATGGACCTAGCACCATGAGCTTATGACCTGTTGGTTTATATGTATACAATTTATAAAAAAAAGGGAAAAAAACTTACTTGTCGCCAGCTGATGTGGCCAAAGGTCATAGTAGCAAACATTTGTGTTTAGTACCATTTGCGTTTAAGGGGCTTGACGAATATAAAATTATACGTGACATTTGGCTATACCTTGAGACACCTCTGCCAGTCGCCTTCTGCAACTTGCATAGCGGGGCCGATCGTTCCTGGCATCAGCCGTAGGACTTTGAAGACATATTCCAAAGTAACTGTTCATAGGCGAAGAAGTTGCAACAACTCTGTGCGTGCTACCAGTTTGGAAATCAAGAACCACCGGTCCAGGAACTGTATGTATTCCCAATGTCAGAATACAGCAGAACACAAAACATGGGTAATTGACAATGGCCAATATAGTCGCAACCTTTTAAGAAAAGATATTCTGAAGAAGTGTTGTGGCCATCAAGTTCGTTGTTGCCTTGAATCAACTTGTTGACAATAACAGGTACCTCCGACCGGTCCACCTGATGTCAACATGTGACTGACCAAGAGTAAGTACCAACGTTTCCAACATCGTACGCTGACACTTACACACACATGTTCATACCTGTGGTGGATAAGCATGGTCAATGTGTTCATCGGTCCCCAAACCTGCCCGATCTCTTTGTCCTGTGTCAAACAGAGAAACTATTAGTAACAACCGGCAAGTAGGCTGAACCAAGAAGATGATGTACAGAAGGACCACAAAAGTAAAAGATAACGTACACGAACTTCCAATGTCGGACTGATAGGCCCCCCTCAACAAATATTGGCTGCATAACTCCTGCAAGGGTGATTACCTGATCCAGGAACACCATTCGGACAATAAGTATAACCAACATAGCACTTTTCCAGATAAATATGCCTTGATAACGAAAAAGAACATATGGTAAGAAAATATATTGGTCCATTTTAAAACGTTGATCAACTAAAATCACCGGTAGATAAAAGAATGATGGTGACTAAAATAATACCCAAATACTAAGAATTGTGACAAAAAATTGCAAGATAAAAGCTGAGCAACTTACATTACCAGGACCGGATTCAACCGGCAAAAATGTACTAATAATACAGGGACCTGATTACGCAGGTACTAACAAATTATCTTGCCTTGGGGCATGGACCTGCTGCATTGATTGTTTCCAACTGAACGATTACTAACACTTGTAACAACAGCAGACTGGAAAGAATTAGTGTCGCCTAAACCATTGTCAAGATCTTGTATACAGTAATCTATTAATGTAAAAACTGATAAGTATGCCTGCGTCGAGTGCTGAACAATATCGTGCGACAGTGGTAGATGGGGACACATAATACTTCCCCTATGTTTCATTGGCATCTGTAACAACATGTTCCAAAGAAAACACTAAGACTCAAACCATGATTTATATCTTATACCAACAATGTAAAAAAAGCTCTAAAGATACCAAACCGTATTGTGCTACAGTAAGTTTATGACTACAATAACATAACATATATCACAAAACCGAATATAAAACCATCGAATATAGTTAACCCAAAGGAGATTATAATAATATAAGCTGGTTCCACTGTTATTTGAGCAGTATCGGCACTATCAGCAGCTAAAACATCTTTTTTTTGTACCTTTATGTATGAAACGAATGATGTTTCATATCAACCCACCATGTTTTATCCGGTTCCCAAAATATACCCATGTTGACCCATTACCCAACTGGCCACCTACGGCTCCGTGTGCCGTATAATTTTTTTTTTAATTTTGTATATCACATAATTACTTCTAAAATGCAATGCCACACACCCTTCATTTCTAAAAGAAAGGGTACTTGAAAGGGTAGTTGGGTGGCAGCTGATTTATTTATTGTGTAAAAGAGTATTAGAGAGCGCTGGGGATATTTATAGTGTGTATTGTTAAAGAACATGAAACAACTACCTGCTCGCCTATGTAAGATGCAGCATAAAACCAATCATTCAAGACAGGTGAAACACGTGATTGAAACTAATTTCCCTGGTCCGCATCTCCTGAGCCCACAACCACTTCATTTCCTCCCTTTACTTCGGCAATTCACACACCTGTGGTAAACACTAATTATTTGAAAAATAACATGTGTCGATAAAAAGTTATAAATTTACAATGTAATAGAAAAAGTACATGTGACGTTGCCAAACCTAATAGAAGATGTATCAGTAGCGCTATTTGCGGCATACGAAAAGTGAGTGATTTATCTTCGGGGTTGTTTTTACATATGGCTTCTGCGCCCGTGGCCCTGCCAAAAGCTTACCACACCACAAACTTATAACAAAGATAAATCACTTACTTTTCGTATGCCATTTGACCCAAAACTTTTAGACACAAAATTACATTATTGACTGCAAAATATGAGGCTCAGATATGCAACTATGGGATCGTCACGAAACACCCGCCGTGGCTGCATCCACTTTCTGAATGTGGATGCCCCGCCAAGATACGGGTCTCGGTAAACCATGTTCCAAAGGAATATAAGTGCAAAAAATCATCATCGCCTATTATTGATATAAGATATAATGGCGCAGAGCATGCTCAGATAGGCTAACAATTAAAAGCTGGATACGTTCGCCATGGCTGCAAACCTGACGGTTTGCCACGCCAAGAAGCAAACGACCACAGCTTTGGTCGACCAATTTTAGATTAATCATAGCCCCCTATAATCAATATCATTATCATGGTAAGAATCGAAGAAAGTGGATACATCCAGCATGGCTGCAAACCTAATGATTTGCCTTGCCAAGGTGCGAATGATCACACCTTTAATGGTCCAGTCCTACATTTATCACAACCTCCTATAATCAGTCACCGATAACCTGTGGTTACAAAATGAAAGCAATAGAAGTGTCTAAACAGTCGGTTAGAGCAAACGTGCATATATCTTACTCATGTTGGGCCAAATAGTGCAAAACAGACAGGCCAGCAACGAAGCCCAAACGAATAGTTTAAGATTATTTTAGATTCATCATAGCCTGCTATAATCAATATCATCATAATGGTAAGAATCAAAGAAAGTGGATATATCCGGCATGGCGGCAAACCAAAGGTTTGCCTTGCCAAGGCGCGAATAATCACACCTTCAATCGATGGGTTTCAGATTTATGACAGCCCCATATAACCAACTACCAATAGCCTGTGGTCACAAAACCAAATTAAGGACAATAAGCTACCAACCTTCACTGCCATTACTTTCAAACCGGAAAAACCACATCAGACGTACCAAGAAAACACAACTTCCATTTCAACAATGCCACGAACAATGGCTACTAAAATCACCATTTCATCAAGTTATTCATAAACCTTTATCCACCCCTAACACCTAAAACATTAAAATCCAATCTTCAATAGAATAGGAAACTTCCTTTATTTGTTATACTAGTATCTACTCGGTAGAAAGAGCAACAACAAATGGTTTTCAACTTGCATATGTCAACATCACTCATACTAGCAAATATCAACATCTTGACAAGAATTTATGAAAGATGATGATAGTATTCTTTGTTTATACGAATAAAACTGGAAAAAAAAGGCCTACAAATTTCTTGTAAATATTGTATATGAACAATCTCGAACACAACAAAAAAATTATGCATAAATGAGATATGTGGTATGAATTATCAACTATGAAGGGGGACCGTGTGTTTTAGACAAAAGAGACAACAAAGCGAGTACAATTGACCATAAAAGATGATGGCTGGTTGTCTCTTCAATGTTCAAGTAAAGAGAGTAATAATCTATGATTATTGGTTGCTTATATATAATTTTTTGGGGCTGTAACATGAAAAAAATTGCACTTTACAAATAAATGTAGATAAATACTTCAAAGTTCAAGAAGATAAAACTTGCAATAAAATTAGTATTGAAAATACGAAGCATTTTACATATAAATATAGATAAATAATCCAAAGTTCCAGAATCAAATAGAAGCAGAAGTACATTGAGACATGAATCAAATATCGGTATAAAATCCCAATATATTGGTTTTTCAAAACCAAGCTAGGGAGGTGGCCTTGGACCAATTCCTAATCTTTATTACTCAACTCCATTTCCTTTTCCCTTAAAAACACAACGTATTGCAATAATTGAGCCTTTTAGACACAATTCAAAGTCATGGCTATTCATGTTTATCACAATATAGTGTATAGTGTCTAGTATAGAATCAAGTATGACTGGCACCAACCATTAATAACTTGAGTTGTGTGAACATCACGTACGAAATGCAATGATTCCTCTATATTGAATAGTATGACACTAGTGCAAGTGTTGATCATTAGAGACAATTCCACTAAGCCCGACTTATCACGGTGCCTTTCTATTCAATCGGTTGTATTGACAAACCATATACAAGGTGACACCCGAGGACAATATTCTACTTTAAGTCATTTGAAGGAAGTCTTATCACGTCCGAGACTATTTACGTGAAACCTATAGAGCACAAATATTGTAACAATTGAACCCATCCAGAATATCACAATATGGAATGTAGTTTATTATCATATAGAATCAACCATCATTAACACGATTCGTGTGAACATCATGTGTGATCACGGTTCTCGTTATTACAATATAGAGTGTGATATATTGTTGTATATAATCAAGCATCTTTACTGTGGACGTATGGTCCGGACTGGGCCAGGAATGGGTCAGGCCCGGCAGATGCGGCCCACTCTATGCATAAACCCTAATCCATGTCCTATATATACATGACAGGTTATCTCTAACCCTAACAACACTTATTATACTACATCGCATACCTCTTGACCGTCGGAGGTGGACCCCGGGGCTACGGCCTCGGGTCCACTCCTAACAGGTTCTCTTTGTTGACAGGTCTACTAGGGCTCGAGAAGACGACTAACGGCCAAGGAGAGTCGTTGAATCTAGTCCGCGCCAGATTATGCTTCAACAAGTTGGCGCCATCCGTGGGACCACGAGTAAACTATGTTTCGTGTTCTCTGAAAAGCAGAAATCAATTTCTAAAGTTGGTAACATTTAATATCAAGTTATTATTTATTTAAAAGCATCCGTGTTCTCACGTCATGTAAGCATTCCTCCCTGTCATGTCATACGACATAAGACGTGCCCTATATTTTAAAGTGATATAATTATTTGAAGTTATTATAAACAAATAATTGTTACTAAACTCAAATAATTGTTTGCACGTGATTATTTGATATATATCCGTGAGAACACGAAAAGACGGATCAATAATTAATTTGATTTTTTACCCACGTTAGGCCGTGCGTTAATTCGCGCACGATCAGACCTATTTTATATTTTAGTCCGCACTATCGGACCTAAGAAAATATCCGCACGATCGGAGCTATTTTATTTTTTAGCCGCGAATTAATTCGCGCAGATACTGTTTTTACGATTGATACGCCTGTTCGCGCTCGAACAACGCAGTCGCGATAAATCTACCCGCGTTAGGCCGTGCGTTCAGACATCTTCGCAGAGAACGCGTACGCGCGAACACCACGATGCTAGTCAATTGCCATGATGCGCACTGGACAAAGGCCGTGGTATAAACATCTGCGATCATCCACAAACGTTCGAGTCTATGCGGTTACGATAAATCCATCTGCGTCTATTCGTCGCGGTCACAGTTTTATTTTATACATTAAAAAAACACAATTAATTATTTCGTCGGTACGCATCCTACGACGGGTGCGCACTGCCACTTTTCATATGCGCAATATATTATTCATGCTATGTGTTGTTTATTGTTTCACTTCATTAGGTTTTATATGCTGCGATTCGCGGCATATACTTTTAATCTTTGCATTCAGTGTTTTTCGCAGATTAAATAAGTTTAATGCTCCTACACGAGTAGCACCATCAAACTTGGGGGGCTACCAGGGTATATGCTACCATTGTTTCCGTACGTGTCACGCATATTATTTGGAAGCGGTACAAAGACAGATTTAAATATTTGCACGCATCTTGCCGCAGGGGAGACGTCCTCTGTCGATTGTAAAGACGGATGTAATGCGCGCAGAAGCACGTCTTCTGTCGCACATCTTTGCCGCGCACAGTGCACACAACGCAGAAGCACGTCTTCTGTCACACATCTTTGTCGCGCACAGCGCACTTCTGCTACAGAAGCACGTCTTTTGTCGCACCATGCTACGTCACTACTGGTACAAAAGGTACGCCCTTACCCAGGATGCAGCATACGGGTTCCACTTTCACCTACGCGGCCATCAGAACTTAAGTCTAGCATAACATAGCCATGCGCTATCTCATACTAGACTTGGGGGCTTGTGGACGTATGTTCCGGACTGGGCCAGGAATGGGTCAGGCCCGGCAGATGCGGCCCACTCTACGCCTAAACCCTAATCCATGTCCTATATATACATGACAGGTTATCTCTAACCCTAACAACACTTATTATGCTACATCGCATACTAACTTGACCGTCGGAGGTGGACCCCGGGGCTACGGCCTCGGGTCCACTCCTAACAGGTTCTCTTTGTTGACAGGTCTACTAGGGCTCGAGAAGACGACTAACGGCCAAGGAGAGTCGTTGAATCTAGTCTGCGCCAGATTATGCTTCAACAATTACCATTCAATTATTATCACTACTTTGTGAGCATCTTATGTGATCACGGTTCTCGTTACTAGCTAATCAATCACTGTCATGTATTATTGAAGATCGCACATTCATTATCGCTTAAAGTATATTGTAAAGGAATCATTACATTTTAGTGATCGCATGCATTGAGAAAGCGTTCAAACTATATTGATGATACAAATAAAAAGCTAAGTATACTTCGAAAACGTCATCTTTTTAAACAAGTGTTATCACATCCGATACTATTTAAGTTAAACATGTTAAGCAACTGTCAATTATATTCCGATTTTCATTAACCCGACTTACGTGATTGATCGTTTCTAAACCGTCAAGTTATATCACGCAAACTAACCACTTGTGAATGGCTAACTGTAATAAACTTCAAACAGCTCAGAAAGCAATGCAATTAAGATCTGGAGAGTACAGTGTTTTCTCAGGTCGTTAAGTCCCAACGAGTTGTACGATTCAATCTAAACGTGTAGTGATTGAGTGATATTGAATGGGAAAAAGGTTTGATTTGATTAATTATTCCTAAAGAAAAAGTTTGTAAATTACAGCGACTTAAATGCAAATTAAAGAAAATTAAAAAGTTAAATTATATTAAATAAACGCTATCACTATTTGCAAAATGATGTTTTTGATTTTATGTTTTTATAAAACTTACATTAAAAACTACGTAACGTACAAATGAAAATACGAAACTGAAGCAGTATTAATCCTAAAAATATGAAAATGATATTTTTACAATCCTAATTATAAAAGAAAATATTTAGAAAAAGAAAATTATTTTTATAACTATTTATCTAATTATTATTAATTAAAAACTATTTTTAACTATTTAATAATAGCCTAAAATACAAGAAAATATGAAATAAAGCTAGAAAAATGAAATTATGACTTGGAAAAATCTAAAATAACAAAAGAGAATTTTCAAAACTATTTTTGTATTTTTTTTGATTATTTTTCTATTTTTTATGAATTTTAAACTATTTAAAACTACTTAAATTACTTAAAAATACAAATTTAACTAAGAAAAATATGGAAAAATATTTTTTTAACTTTTTATATTTATCTTAACTTAAGAAAAATGAAAAATTATTTTTTTGAACCTTTTCTGAATTTTTTTTTGTATTAAAAGCTATTTAAAAAGACTTATAAACTAATTAAAATGAAGAAAAATAGCAAACTAACTTGGAAAATTCTGAAAAATTCAATAAAAGTCTAAAATAATGTAGAGAATCTAGGAAAAATGGAAAAACAGGTGGTTGTTTGTAAGAAAATGCAACTGCAATGTAAAGTGCTTAAAAATAAGCACTTAGAATAAGCAATAAGCTGCCAACAAACACCAAATTTATACAGAAGCTATATTATGCTAAAATTACCCAAATTCAACTTAAAACAGCAAGCATAAACCTCTGGATTGGCAAATTACACAGATTTGATTAGTTGAGCTTATTTGCTAAAACAGTTTTGAGGAGTCTACTTAGAGCCTAAGAACAAGCTATCAAATAAGCTAGAAATTAAAAACCAGATAAAGGATCCTATACTAGACCTAGCCAACTACTTATGAACCAAATATCAGACCTAGATAAGCTCTGATGAGCTCATGGCAAGATCTGCAAGATCTGCTCAAAATCTGTGCAGCTCAATGCCTTGCACAGGGCATATAAGCCCTTAATCACAAGCCTTTTTGAAGCTTTTAAAAAATTAACAAAATTCCACAAAAATGCTAATAAGAAATTAGACCAGCTTAAGTTTTAAAAACACCAAGTTTCACTTGATTTGGCTCAGAAATGAGCTCATGAAAATTCATCCCATTTGGGCTCAAAACTAATTTTTCAATATTGACTTTTTTGACAGATTTGAAAGGTTTGACTTATATGAACTTTGCAACTGATTTTAAGGACTTAAATTGATGTAATAAGGTGAAATGAGACTACTGCAAGTTGTATCTATGAATTATAAACAAAAAACAAGTTTTTGAATTTTCAAAATCACAACAGATTTGTAATTAAGACAGATTTAAGATGAGTTTGACTTTTATGGTTCAAGTGCACAAATAACTGACTCAAATGATCTTAACTACCTATATTAAGACTGATAATGCAATTTTCAAGTGCAAACTAAGACTCAATCTCAGCTTTACACACTGATCCAAGCACACCTTTAGAAACTGTTTTTGCTTTGTAAACTAGACTAGTTACTGATTTAACTCATTTAACCATTTAAACTAACTCTAGTACCCTAATTACCAATACTTAAACATGTCTAAACTATTTAATGACCACATATTTAAATATGAGCATAATATGAAAACTGCATAAAAAATGAAAATGAGATAACAAGCTCACAAGTGTCCAGCAGTGATGTAGCTTATACAGAACCCATACACTATTATTCTAAGCTAATTCCAACCCATTTTAAGCTCTGCATCAACCCATATCATCACCAAATCCAAATCCTCCTCAGCAGTTGACTTTTGTTGACCAGTTTGGAATTTGAGAAAATGAGAAAATGCAACAACTGTACCCTTGAATAAGCTATAATGTAGCTTAACAATGCTCAAACAAAAATTTGGTAATAAAAAAAACTGACTTTTATTGAATTCGTGAAATTACAAAACGGATTACAAGATGAAATTTGAAACTGGAAATTACAAAAACAATGAAAAACTGAAATTAACAAATAAAAACTACTCTATTGCCACACATAGCTACCAGCTTATATTGCCCAGCTTCAAGCCCTTCCTCTCTCTTTCTCTTCTCTGTCTCGTTGCTTCCTTTTCTCTTTTTATTTTTTTTAATTTCTTTTTCGCTGGAAAAACTGGGTAAGTAACATGGTGGGGTAGTGACAGGTTTTCTCTTTAATGGGTGTGTTACAGGTGTGTGTTTGTGTTTGTGATTTGGGCGGTAAATGGGGAAGAAAGGGGTAACGGTTTGGTTTTTTAACTCGGGTTGGGTACGGGTTAATGGGGTAAATGGTTTTGGACGGGTAAAAGTTGGATTGGGCTTGGGTAATAATTTTGGGCCTAGGCAGTTTTGGGTTTAGGATTAAATGTGGATCCATTTAGAAGCTTAGGGACCTAAAGTGCCAATTCTGAAAATACAAGGACTGGACGTGTAATATCTGAAAATGTAGTCCAAGGGTTGGTCTTGCCATTCTCCACTATATCAAGGGCCAAACTTGCAAATCTCAAATAATGTAAGGATCAATTGTGTACAATTCGAAACTGCAGGGACCAAAGTGTAATTTTCCAAAAATAATCAAAAGGACCAAACTTGACAATTTAGAATTACCAAAGGACTAAAAATATTATTTTCTAATTTAAAATGTCCAGGGGTAAATTCTGTCAATCTTTGAAACTTGAAGGACTAAAGTTGCCATTTTTGAAAGTTGGGGGACTGAAACTGCCAATTATGCAAATTTTGTTTGTTTTTTCGTTTGTTTTCGATATTTTTGCATCTGAAACATATAAAACACACTTTTGAGATATTTTGGTGCATTTCGGAGTGTTTTTGAATGTTTTGCACTTCAGATTCGACCTAAAATGATGAGTGAATAAGCACTCATCAAATTCCCCCACACTAAAGCATTGCTAGTCCCTAGCAATCTTTTGAGAAAAATTAATGGATTTGAATCTCTTTACCAATAGCCATTACTACTGGAGTAGCTAATGTTTTAGTTCAAGAACCATGGTACATTAATAACCATATGATTTTGAGCAAATCACCAGCTTCCAACGGATTTGATTTGTCTTTACCAAAAGCCGTTTGCTTCTGGACTAGCCAACTCTTTGATGGGATTTAGTCATCATCTTGGTGAGTTGATTACCAATTATGGTTTTCCAACTGCCTTTACCACAAGCCATAACCTTGTGGGCTAGCCAACTCTTTACTAATTAAAGATATGGTGAGTCGAATACCATACAATGTTTGGCAAATTGTAAGCCATAAACGGATTTGAGACATCTTTACCAAGAGCCGTTTGCTCCTGGATTAGCCAATCCTTTTGTTTATTAGACATGGCGGACTGATAACCATAAAAAAATTTGGCCAAAAATGGGGGAATTGGGCGGTTTATTGCATGATAAAATTCGTGAGAATTCCCCCCCACACTAGAAATGAATATTGCCCTCAATATTCAAAGTACCGGCGGTTATGCCAAAACTGAGAACGTAAAAGGGAAATACTACGGCCATTATTTGTGGGTTTTTTTAATAGCGGGGGGCAACTCCCCCACACTAGGGTGGTAGAAAGTAGAAAGAAGTCAGAAATATGGGTGAAAACCCATATAGTGCTACTGTTTTTGTTTTCCGAGTCGCTAGCTTGACTCGACCCCGAATTCATTTGTCCTTGGGGAAGCAACGTGGAAAACCAATCTCGATCGGACTTTCGTTCACAGTGTTAATGAACATATGAACATCAGAAAGTTCCACACCGACGAGATACAACCGCGGTATTGTTAATAGTAGAAACTATAAGGGATGATACCGGGGTCAAAGATGGTGTCCTCATTCCCGAAAGAGAAAAGGGAAAGAGCAACCACACCATCTGTGAAGAATGGAATAAAGATGTGCATGACAATGCAAGTCCATTCCTCATCAGTCAAAAGCAAATCACCAATTTTGACATTTTTAAGCTTAGCCTTGAAGTTTGTATGGTGATTGTCAATAGAATTTCCGGGAGGGAGGGTGGAAAACGGTTCTTCATTCAACAGATTTTTTAGAAAAAGGATGTCCCCCTCCGAATCAAAGTAAGTATTATCAATTCCTGTTGGAATCGACTCATCACTAAGAAAGGCATCGACTTCATTCCAAAAGTTGTCATCTTCCTCATCCGGAGTGAGAGAAGGGATGGAAGAGTCGGAAATAGTAAGACTAGGAGACGATGGATCATTTTTGAGCAATTCATCAATGGGAAGAATGTCTCCCATTGGATCACAAACATCATCATCCAATCCAGATGAAACAGAAGAGAGTTTGGTTTCATCCACAGAGTTAACAAACTCGATACGATAAACTGAATGCGGAGGTGGGACAAGTGGTGTGCTCTTAGAGCTAGCAAGTTCCTCCACTTCCGTTAAAGTCTCCGATTCCAGATCATCATCATCAAGAACACTCTTGACTTCCTTGGTACAACTTTCAAACCATTTGTTTGAACCAGGGTTGATTTTCAAAGCTTTTAGCTCCGCACGTTTTTGGTGACTCCTCCTAACCGTGAAATTTGAGAGTGTTGCATTGATTCTTTCAGATATTTTATCAATAGTGGCAACACTATATCTGGATAGAGGTTTGGAGTTCTGATTGATATTAAACGTGAGTTCTTCGTTGTCAACCCGTATGGTCAACTCTTCAGCAAACACATCAATAAGAGCACGGCTCGTTCTCAAGAAAGCTCTCCCTAAAATGAGGGGAACTCTAGGATCTGCATCAAACTCTACTACAACAAAGTCAATAGGAAAGTGAAACTTTCCTACTTTCACCACGACATCCTCGGCTATCCCAAGTGGAGTGGTTTTGGTACGGTCTGCTAGCTCGAGTGTCATACAAGTGGGTGTAAGTTTGGGAAGAGACAGTTTCTTCCATACTGAGAGTGGCATGAGGTTAATGCTAGCGCCAAGATCGGCCAAGGCGGAGCATTGAAACATCCCCAAGAAATCACACGGGATTAAAAACCTGCCGGGGTCTTCAAGCTTTTCGGGAAGCTTATTAAGAATGGCAGCTGAGCATTGCTCAGTTTGAGGGGTTTTCGCCATCTCAGATAACTTATCTTTGTTGCTCAGTAAGCTTTTAAGCGTGGATGCAAATTTGGGCATTAGAACGAGAGCATCGACGAAGCTTATATCAAAGTGCAATTCATTGAAGATTTGAAAGAATTTTTCCATTTGCTCTTTGTTTTTGTCTTTGAGCTTCTCATCATGCAATCTTGACGGGTAAGGAAGTTGACTAGACTTTTGAGCCGGGACGGAAGTCTTTTCTGGCTCAGAATTTGTCTTTGGATTTTCGGGTTCCGGACTTAAATCTTGGACTACCGAAGGTGGGACGTGTGCGGTACTTCGTGGGCTTGAGAAATGGACCTTGTCCGTTGTCTCCTTGGTAAATTGACTCATTGCTCCTGGTGGAGGAGGTATTGGAGTCGAAGGTCCATTGTGCGTCTTGCCACTACGAGTGGTGACGGCTTTCAACTCGGCATTCAGATTTGGAATTGTATTGCTTGGGAGTCCTCCAGAAGATGACGAAGCTTTGTTCATATTCATGTTCATGAAACTGCTCATCATATTCTTTAACTCATTTGTCTGCCGAGACATGGTGGTATCAAATTCCCTTTTAAGCTCAACTCTCATGTTATTGATCTGAGTTTGCATTGAACGAATGCTAGACTCAGTACTTTTCACGAAGTCATTTGGTAGAGGAGCTGGAGAAGGTTGTTGATAACTTTGATAACTTTGGTGGTTTGGATGATTTGGAGCTTGATATGGTGGGCTGTAATTGTTCCGATTCTGATTAAGATTTTGAGAGTTATTGAAGTTATGTCCTTGATTCGGAACAAAGCGATTTTGATTGCCATGGTTTTGCACAGGAGGAAAACCAGGTGGTGTCATACCGCTAGGTGCACGGTAGTGAGGATCAGCTTGTGGTCGGTATTGATTGTGGTTTATAGAAGCTACGGGAGCTTGATAAAACGAAGCATCGGTTGCTTGACAATCATAATACGCGTGTGGACCACTACAAGTTTCACACACCTTGTTTACGGCTTTGATTGGTTCCGGCTTATGAATTTCGCTTTTGATTTCCTTTACTTCTTTCATCATACAACGGATGATGTCCGTTAGAGCGGCTATCAGAGCGGCTTACTCGGAAGAGTTATCGGATGAAGAAGCAGGAGTGTTCGGAACATTGACTTTGTTTCGAGAAAAAGGAACTTTTGATTTATTCTCGCAAATCTCAAGCACATCTTTAGGTCTACGATTCAAGATATTGCCACCCGCGGATGCGTTCAAAGAATCTTGATCGTTACCGTTCAACCCATTATAGAAGATATTGACTTGCTGAAGCTCCGTGAATTCATGATGGGGGCATTTCCTGAGGAGATCTTTGAATCTCTCCCATGCCTCTCCAAAGTTTTCACCGAAATTTTGACGAAATCCAGATATTTCATTTTTAAGATTAGTCGTCTTTGATGGAGGAAAGAAATAATTGACAAACTTTTGAACAAGATCCTCCCAAGTTTCGATGGATCGAGGGGGTTCTTTTTCCAGCCAAATCCGGGCTGCCCCCTCAAGTGAGAAAGGAAATAGCATCAATTTGATCACCTTTTGTGGCACATCCTTGTAATTGATAGTTGAGGTCAAATGGTTGAACCAACGGATGTGTGCATACGGGTCTTCACGATCAGACCCGCGGAATTGATTCGTAGACACAAGTTGGATCAACTGTGTCCTCAATTCAAAGTGATCAGAATTGATTGGAGGTAAAACGATGGCATCTCCATAACCCTCGGTGGGTGCCTGGAGCATTTCCGCCATAGTTCGCTCGTCTGCCATATTGTGGTTTGGAATAATACGAATCTCGGGTTCGACTATTCGGGCAACACGTCTACGAGAACGTCTTCTAGGAATTTCTGATAGACTACGAAAAGGACTCAATGATCTAGAAGAACGAGTGCGCATGCACTAGACGTAACTCGAAGAAACAAAAGAATTATGAAAATGGGGAAAGAAGAATTTTTTTTGGGTTTTATCGTTTTTGAAAAGTAATAGATAACAGCAAATCCAATTAAAACAAAATCGAGGCAAAACTACAATGAAATTAAACCAATAATCACAAGATGAATGGCTTCTTTGAAAAAGGTACACCACTCACAAGGACACAAAGGCAAGTTTTCTTGTTAATCTTTAGTTCGGGAACTTATTATGGTCGTACCCCCAGTTAGGTAGTACACTGCCTTGGTTTTCGGTGGTAATCTTTTATGTTGTTATTATTTAAACAAATAAAACGACGAATCTTTTTGTATTTTTTTTATCTGATATAGATATAGAAACAAAAGAAAAATATTTTTGTGTTTTATACGTTTTTGGCTGTTTTTGGGTTTTTGAATTTTTTATAAGAAAATATATATATATATATACGGATGGTAAGAACAGTGAGTGAATACTCAAATCACGAATCTGCTAAACGGAAGATTGTTAGCACAGCTCCCCGGCAGCGGCGCCAAAATTTGATCGTTTCTAAACCGTCAAGTTATATCACGCAAACTAACCACTTGTGAATGGCTAACTGTAATAAACTTCAAACAGCTCAGAAAGCAATGCAATTAAGATCTGGAGAGTACAGTGTTTTCTCAGGTCGTTAAGTCCCAACGAGTTGTACGATTCAATCTAAACGTGTAGTGATCGAGTGATATTGAATGGGAAAAAGGTTTGATTTGATTAATTATTCCTAAAGAAAAAGTTTGTAAATTACAGCGACTTAAATGCAAATTAAAGAAAATTAAAAAGTTAAATTATATTAAATAAACGCTATCACTATTTGCAAAATGATGTTTTTGATTTTATGTTTTTATAAAACTTACATTAAAAACTACGTAACGTACAAATGAAAATACGAAACTGAAGCAGTATTAATCCTAAAAATATGAAAATGATATTTTTACAATCCTAATTATAAAATAAAATATTTAGAAAAATAAAATTATTTTTATAAATATTTATCTAATTATTATTAATTAAAAACTATTTTTAACTATTTAATAATAGCCTAAAATACAAGAAAATATGAAATAAAGCTAGAAAAATGAAATTATGACTTGGAAAAATCTAAAATAACAAAATAGAATTTTCAAAACTATTTTTGTATTTTTCTGATTATTTTTCTATTTTTTATGAATTTTAAACTATTTAAAACTACTTAAATTACTTAAAAATACAAATTTAACTAAGAAAAATCTGGAAAAATATTTTTTTGACTTTTTATATTTATCTTAACTTAAGAAAAATGAAAAATTATTTTTTTGAACCTTTTCCAAATTTTTTTTTGTATTAAAAGCTATTTAAAAAGACTTAAAAACTAATTAAAATGAAGAAAAATAGCAAACTAACTTGGAAAATTCTGAAAAATTCAAGAAAAGTCTAAAATAATGTAGAGAATCTAGGAAAAATGGAAAAACAGGTGGTTGTTTGTAAGAAAATGCAACTGCAATGTAAAGTGTTTAAAAATAAGCACTTAGAATAAGCAATAAGCTACCAACAAACACCAAATTTATACAGAAGCTACATTATGCTAAAATTACCCAAATGCAACTTAAAACAGCAAGCCTAAACCTCTGGATTGGCAAATTACACAGATTTGATTAGTTGAGCTTATTTGCTAAAACAGTTTTGAGGAGTCTACTTAGAGCCTAAGAACAAGCTATCAAATAAGCTAGAAATTAAAAACCAGATAAGGGATCCTATACTAGACCTAGCCAACTACTTATGAACCAAATATCAGACCTAGATAAGCTCTGATGAGCTCATGGCAAGATCTACAAGATCTGCTCAAAACCTGTGCAGCTCAATGCCCTGCACAGGGCATATAAGCCCTTAATCACAAGCCTTTTTGAAGCTTTTAAAAAATTAACAAAATTCCACAAAAATGCTAATAAGAAATTAGACCAGCTTAAGTTTTAAAAACACCAAGTTTCACTTGATTTGGCTCAGAAATGAGCTCATGAAAATTCATCCCATTTGGGCTCAAAACTGATTTTTCAAAATTGACTTTTTTGACAGATTTGAAAGGTTTGACTTATATGAACTTTGCAACTGATTTTAAGGACTTAAATTGATGTAATAAGGTGAAATGAGACTACTGCAAGTTGTATCTATGAATTATAAACACAAAACAAGTTTTTGAATTTTCAAAATCACAACAGATTTGTAATTAAGACAGATTTAAGATGAGTTTGACTTTTATGGTTCAAGTGCACAAATAACTGACTCAAATGATCTTAACTACCTATATTAAGACTGATAATGCAATTTTCAAGTGCAAACTAAGACTCAATCTCAGCTTTACACACTGATCCAAGCACACCTTTAGAAACTGTTTTTGCTTTGTAAACTAGACTAGTTACTGATTTAACTCATTTAACCATTTAAACTAACTCTAGTACCCTAATTACCAATACTTAAACATGTCTAAACTATTTAATGACCACATATTTAAATATGAGCATAATATGAAAACTGCATAAAAAATGAAAATGAGATAACAAGCTCACAAGTGTCCAGCAGTGATGTAGCTTATACAGAACCCATACACTATTATTCTAAGCTAATTCCAACCCATTTTAAGCTCTGCATCAACCCATATCATCACCAAATCCAAATCCTCCTCAGCAGTTGACTTTTGTTGACCAGTTTGGAATTTGAGAAAATGAGAAAATGCAACAACTGTACCCTTGAATAAGCTATAATGTAGCTTAACAATGCTCAAACAAAAATTTGGTAATAAAAAAAAACTGACTTTTATTGAATTCGTGAAATTACAAAACGGATTACAAGATGAAATTTGAAACTGGAAATTACAAAAACAATGAAAAACTGAAATTAACAAATAAAAACTACTCTATTGCCACACATAGCTACCAGCTTATATTGCCCAGCTTCAAGCCCTTCCTCTCTCTTTCTCATCTCTGTCTCGTTGCTTCCTTTTCTCTTTTTATTTTTTTTAATTTCTTTTTCGCTGGAAAAACTGGGTAAGTAACATGGTGGGGTAGTGACAGGTTTTCTCTTTAATGGGTGTGTTACAGGTGTGTGTTTATGTTTGTGATTTGGGCGGTAAATGGGGAAGAAAGGGGTAACGGTTTGGTTTTTTAACTCGGGTTGGGTACGGGTTAATGGGGTAAATGGTTTTGGACGGGTAAAAGTTGGATTGGGCTTGGGTAATAATTTTGGGCCTAGGCAGTTTTGGGTTTAGGATTAAATGTGGATCCATTTAGAAGCTTAGGGACCTAAAGTGCCAATTTTGAAAATACAAGGACTGGACGTGTAATATCTGAAAATGTAGTCCAAGGGTTGGTCTTGCCATTCTCCACTATATCAAGGGCCAAACTTGCAAATCTCAAATAATGTAAGGATCAATTGTGTACAATTCGAAACTGCAGGGACCAAAGTGTAATTTTCCAAAAATAATCAAAAGGACCAAACTTGACAATTTAGAATTACCAAAGGACTAAAAATATTATTTTCCAATTTAAAATGTCCAGGGGTAAATTCTGTCAATCTTTGAAACTTGAAGGACTAAAGTTGCCATTTTTGAAAGTTGGGGGACTGAAACTGCCAATTATGCAAATTTTGTTCATTTTTTCGTTTGTTTTCAATATTTTTGCATCTGAAACATATAAAACACACTTTTGAGATATTTTGGTGCATTTCGGAGTGTTTTTGAATGTTTTGCATTTCAGATTCGACCTAAAATGATGAGTGAATAAGCACTCATCAGTGATCAAAAGGTATAATCCCGGTTATCAACTACCACTTAATTACCTTTAGATATTATGAAAAATCACATGTATAATATTGTAGTACATATATTGTTCCCTATACCGTATATATAATCTCGGTTACCGTTAACACGACTTACATGACTCTTATTACTTTATAATAAACATGACGAATACAAGTTAAACTTGTTGTTATGTTTTCAACGATCTAATCAGAAAAAAAATATATTAATAAAATATAATAAAAGTTAATAAATTTTAGTTTTGCGTATACCAAATTGCTTTATTTAAAAATATGTATAGTAACTAATTACATTTCATTTTAAGTGTTAATTGGAATATATTATTTTATATTAAACATTAGCCATGATGTGTCGTCACTAAAGGTTGAACGAATATACATTTTCGAGCCAATTTTTTTTTTGGCAATTTTAGTTTTGCCAAAAGTATTATATTTTTTCTAATAGCTATGATTTTGTCGTAAATAATTTAAATTTTTTAATATTTATTGGCCATTAACTAATTAACAATAAAATAATATTTTTTACTTTTAGCCACAACTTGTGTAGTGGCTAAAGATTTTAACATTTTATTTATTTATTTCCTCTCCCAGACATCATAATAAAATAATGATTTCATACTTTTAACGAACACTGTATTTTCATGATTGTAGTGTTTGATTGGGCACGGACATTCTTGTCCATACTTAGAGGTCAATTTGCCACCTATCTATCGAAGGGGATTTCCAAGCCTATCTCAGTATATTTTGTCAAAAGAAAGAAGCAGAATATAACGATTTCCCTAATTCTATGAGAACGAAAAACCAGATAGTTAGAGTTAATGAAAAGAAGCAATCAACAGAATGGGTCCATGTTGTTCTGAAGGCACTCAACGGATCAAGATCTCGTAAATTCATAGTCTTTCTTGATTCAAATCAGAAAGAACTTCTTTCGCTATTGAAGCCATGTTCGAGATGTTAGCTTATTAGCATCTCTCTTCTGCATTAGGAATTGCCCGAAAAGGTTTGATTGAATCACATGCTTTCATGGTCCCTATCTCATCCGACACTGGCCGACACGTAGGTATATTATGCGATTTCCTAGGTGCACATCTCCATCTACTAAAAGTAGGGGTAGTTTCCATAAATAGACTGGGTCATTTGTAACCAGAGTAATATCTGATGCTACAAGATAAACTAAAGCTATATGTGGTGACCCCTAAAGGCCTAACTGATAGGTTCTGTTTCGACTGCCCATCCAAAAGAAGCAAATTTGAGGTCTGGAGAGTGGGAGAGATCTACCTGGCCAAGGTGCTAATGTCAAGGGGTTATCCGAAGTGTTGGAATATGCTCTACCTACGGTACCTAACTAGTCTTTCTTTTCGATAAGTAAGAATATATTGACTAATTTTCAAAAAAAAAAAAAAAAAGAATATATTGACTGATGGAGGAATAAGAAACCAAGCGGGATAAAAGAAGAGCGAGGTATAGTGAGAAAGTTCACCCTTGCCTTTAGACGATAAAGCCCTCTTTTACATCCCATCCCCTAGACAAATGAAAGTTCACCATTGTTGTTCTTTTGACGATGAACCACTCCAGTCCTTGTATTTGTACGCGTCCGAGAAAGTTCCTCTTCATTTTTTTGACCAAATATATGCGTTGAAAGTCGTAGTCAAAGTTTGAAAAAGTTTTAACGAAGGTATTATCGTTTTAAAAGTGGTTCTCAAAGTCAAACGTTGAAAATCGTTTATTTTATCGTTTAGTGGACTTTTAACCACGACTTTGATCGTGGCTAAACGTGTTTCTTGAATAAAATCCCGATTCTAGTAGTAATATTACTTTTTTTGTAAGACAAGAAATTATATTGATAGCAAAAGACATGAGACCAAACTTAAACCATATCTTTTCTAGTAGTAAAGAAAAAAGGCATTTCGTATAAATTGATAAAGCAAACATCACTAAAAAAGCAACTATGCCACGAAAACCAAAGAAACATTAGAAAATAACTAGCAGGTATCCGCGTAAAGCGGCGGCGGGTACCCTGTGACTAAATATTACTACACTCAGCCTTATTGCTAATGTTTTAGATGTGTATGAGTGATGGAAAATGATTTGTGTGTATTTATATAGTGGATGCGATTATATGTTTATAATAATCATTATTGATAATAATGATTTTTAGCTATTACACAGTTTTAATAATGGGCTATATATATTTTGAAAATTGTATTTAATTTAATTGAAGCGTCATCATTTGAAAATTTTAATAATGGGATGTATTGAATTTTAAGTCTTTTTTTTATAGTAAGTGTGTAGGCTTATTTTTTAAGACTTACTTTTTAGGAATGGCCTAAATGTATTATAATGTAGTTAAGATATACGAATCAAAAGCGGACCCAATAAGAACCACTAATTTCATATTCACACAATTTTTTTTTTTTTTTTTTTTTTTTTTTTGACAAAATGGGTACATGAACTTTTGAGCGACGACTTTGTTTTCTAGTAAACTGCTTAAATTATAGTGAAACTTACCTCTATGATTGTACATTATTATTCAATAACAAGTTGAGTTCATGAATAAAAAAAACAATGTTGTAGATTAAATTGGAAGTTTCAATAGATGTCAAGCGTGTTAGATGCAATAAGATAGACTTTCCAAGACCAACCACAAAATAGCATTTGATATTAAGTGTTAAAAGTGTTGGCTTGAATTTTGAGAGCAAAGTAATTCGCATAAACGAGGTAAAGAGGTAACATGTATGCCCAAAAAAGTGATATATTATACAAGTTATTCCATTTGAAGAAGTGAGGATGTCGATCAATATCTAGTTATGTTACTTTTCGACGTTGATTTGGAGTTTACTTGGCCAGGTTCTAACATTCTTAGCCGTTGATTGGATTATGATCAATTTAGAATTTTGAAAAACTCAGATTGTTTCATTGCCGACATGACTATACCTTTTTATTTTTCTATTTTTTTTATTAATTCTAATTATCATTGTCAACAAGTGTTTTTAAGTAAATTTACAAATCAAAATCAATTAGGAGTATTAAAAAAAGCGTTTGAAAATGTAAGTATCTATTCACATTCAGACGTGTTTGTACACTTTCATAAGTTTTCATCTGTTTTCATACGTATTCGTCCATTTTCATACGTTTCTGACTATCACAAGTGATATTATGTGATATTTAGAATATCATTTTGTGATATTTTGAATATCACATTGTAATTTTTTGAATATCACTTTGTAATGATCTGAATATCATTGGTGATATTCTGAATATCACTTGTGATTTTCTGAATATCACTTTGTGATATTCTGAATATCATTTGTGATTTTCTGGATATCACTTTGTGATATTTTCTGAATATCACTTTGTGGTATTCTGAATATCATTTGTGATTTTCTGGATATCACTTTGTGATATTTTGAATATCACTTGTGATTTTCATATTACAAAACATCAGTTGAAAATCACTTGTGATATTCAGAATATCTATCATTTGTGATCTCAGAGTATCACTTATGATATTCTGAATGTCAAAGTTGTGATATTCAGAAACGTATGAACGTCTAAAAACGGCCGAAAACATGTTAAAACGAACAAAAACGTAAGAAAACGAACGAATATGTATGAAAACGGACAAAAACGTATGAAAGAAAAAAACACGAATGAAAATGGACGAAAACTTATGAATAATGGACGAAAACATAAGAAAACGGCCGAAACGTATAAAATGGACGAAAAACGGGCGAAAACGTATGAAAACGGACGAAACAGATGAATACGTATGAGAACGAACGAAAACGTATGAAAACAGACGAAAACGTATGAAAGCGAAGAAAAAAATGTGAGAAAAAAAAATGAACTTAGGTTTATTTATTAAATTTTAATGTTAATCCCCACCATTATATCAAATTAGATGAATTGTGGGGATTTGTCCCTTGATAAACATCAAAATAAGAGTAACCATTTGAACTTTTTCCTAAAAACTAAATATTAGATTTGGATAAAACTTAATTTTGGCGTTAGTTAGTAGATTTAAACAATGTAAAATAACTTAACTAATGTGATAGGTACCATTTCATATTCAGTTGGAAACATGTATATAGACCAAACTTTGTTATATAAAATAATAAGAATAATACTAATTATATAAAAAAACATAAAAAAAAATAAAAATAAAAAAATAATTATTCAATCAAAGATTTGAACCGCGATCTCCTTTACCATTCAACAGCCATCAACCATTAGGCTGTGATTTGTTTTGTATTTTATGTTGCCAAATTTAAATATATAAACACTGCATAATTTCTTTTAGTCACAATCCGTCGTCGTTAGCTACGGCTAATGTATAATGACACATCATATAGCGAAAATATTATTAAACTTGTGAGAAAACTGGTATTAACTTAAAAACATTCCCTCTCCTTTTTAATTGCCCAATGACACATCATTTAGTGAAAATATTTGTATTAAACTTATGTGAATATAGTAATCTTCGAGTCTAAAAAGTAATTGGAATAAAAGCCATAGTACATACACCTAGGGCGTGTTTGATATTTTGGTACAGGGGAATGATTATTGGAATGATAAGAACGTGTGGTACATTATACGGGAATCACATACTTGTATAAAATCCCAATATATTGTTTTCCAAAACCAAGCTAAGGAGGTGGCTTTGGACCCATGCATTTTTTTTTTTTTTTTTTTTTTTTTTTAAATTATATTTTAGAACGGCAATTTTAGCTATCTCACAATATTTAATTATATCACAAATTTATCTCACATGTCCTAAGCATGACTTGAACCCACAACCATTTAATTAGGGAGCTTCTCACACAACCATTCCTAGTCATTTTTAATCGTCTTCATTTCCTTTTTCCTAAAAAAAACACAATATAATACAAGAATATGGCCTTTTGGCCATGACCAAAAGTCATGAGCTAAAACCCAAAAAGTCGTGAAATTCATATTTATCACAATATAGTTTATAGTGTATTGTATAGAATCAAGTATGATTAGCGTCAATTATTAATAACACGACTCATTTGTGTGAACATCACATATGAAATGCAATGATTCCTCTGTATCAAATAATATGACACTAGTAGTAAAATATTACTTCTTTTTATAAAGCAATAAAATATTTTAATGGCAAAAGATATGAGTCGAAAACTAACCCATCATTTTCCCACTAGTAAAAAAAAAGCATTTCTTATAAAATTATAAAGCAAACATCAATAAAGAAATCCACTGACCTACCACAAAAAACAAAACAAACTTTAAAAAATAAAATACAAATCAAAAGAGAATCCAATAAGATAACAACTAATTTCATATTCACACGGCTTTTAATTGAGACAAGATGGGTGCACTATTTAAAGATGCAAACGAGACAAGGCATATGGTGTTTCTTTAGAGTGCGTTACATTATACATGTGGACTCGCAATTAGGAATCATATATAGACTTCTACATTTTAAGATGCGTGCAATCATTAAACATATGAAGTCTTATCTTTAAGGTGTATTACACGTACATATACAATTACTAGCTTCATGACCCGTTTGATAAGCGGGCTAGCTTCATGAGTTTATTACATAATAAATTAAGACCACATGCTATGGATATAACGAAGGAGTGTTTGGGTGATGCACATAAATATATGTTCGATCGGGTTGTGTTTGTATACTCCTATAGAAGATGTTGATAAGCGTGTGGGGTTCTGCATTATTATTGTAGTAGACTATTTACTTTTTGACCATTAGCATTACACAAATCGTCCAGAGCGTAATAGCAACTTTTAGTGAATAGTACTACAGTATGAATATAATAAACACTAAAATATGAATGCGCCTTCTCAGCAACATGTCTTGAATGGCTATAGTGCGTAGTGGTTTTAGTTTATTGTTTAGGTGAACTTTATACAAAAGGAGAATATGCTTTTGCCATACTTAATCGAATACTCCACATGCTTTTGCCATTACTGAATGACCATCATCTATTCGTCTGCCACTAGTGACTAAGGGTGTCACTCGGGCTGACCCAACCCGAACCCGAACCTGAACCTGAACCTGAACCTGAACCTGAACCTGAACCTGAACCTGAACCTGACCTGAGTCAATTCGGGTCGGGTCAATCGGGTTCAAAGTTATATTCGGATCAATCGGGTCAACCCGAATTGACCCGAGTTCTAAATAAGGTCAAGTTCGGGTATGTTTTTTTAGCCTTGACCCGAATTGACCCGAACCCAGCCAACCCGACTTAATTTTCACTAAATGTAGTGAAGAAAATTGGACATATACCTGAACCCGAGTTGACCCGACCCAAATTGACCCGCCCGAATTGACCCGACCCCGAGTGACCCGAGTTCTAAACAGGGTTGGGTTCAGGTATGTTTTTTGGAGACTTGACCCGAGTTGACCCGACCCGAATTGACCCGAACCCGACCGGGTCAACCCGAATGACAGCCCTACTAGTGACCATACATAATACTTTAATCTTATTACTCTAGTCTACATGCTTTTACAAGTTTCATTAGGCTGGACACAGTTGTGACCCGGGTCATCCCTTGCCACATCAGCTTTCTCTCTCTGATGACCAGACACGATCAAGTTGCCACAATCCGTGACCAAGTTAAAAAAAGAAATGATGCGTGTATAATAATCGATCGAAATTCGACCGATTGTATTTGTTTCCCTTGCTCGACCGACTTCCGACCAAACCACCACACTGGGAATGACCGATGTTGAAATCTGTCAAGTTTGATGACCAACCGATCTTTTTTATTTGAGTGCGCCCAACCTTATTAACTACATAATACTTTATCTAATACTCGACATGCTTTTACAAGTTTCATTATTAGCCACATGTAAAAATAAAGCAACTTCACTGGTTCAATTTTTTTAGATTAATTTGACAAAATCATTCAGAATAATGTAATTATTTTATCATATAAAAGATAAAGATAATGATAATCTAAAAGTCCCATAAAATGAATAATATTCCTAAATTGACAAGTAAATAAAGTTTTTTGAAAATCATGAATAGCTAAAACTAGTTCTTAAACTTCGCACGCACAATTTTCTCAATGTTCTACGCCACCACCAAGGCCATGCGTATTTATATTAATTAATCAAAATATGAATTTTATTTACACTTAAGTCCAAAATTAAAAAAAGAAGCTCACAAGGCCATGCAAATTTCTAGTTTTTTCTCCACCAAAATTTCCATTTTCATCTTCTTATATACTAATTTTCTCAATGTTTCACTTTTACACCACCACCAAAAATAGTTGACACATCGAAAACCGTCATCCATTGATACCAAATATCAAGAAAATCAAAAACCGTTTTAAACTATCTGGTTCCCGCCGCTTTTACGCCGAGTACTATGTTATATTCTCACGAGTCTAAAAATTATTATTTAAAGGTGATCAAATTATTTGCTGTTTGAAAACATAGATATTTGCTCGCCGAAAAATTTAATTACACAGGTACCTATCACTATAATGCGCAAATACTGACTTTACTCTCATTTGGGTAAAAGGTTGAATACAAATATTGCAGTCACTTCACTTTTTCCTGAAAATTCAACCATTTTTTTTTTACAAATATCACGTTTGCACTTCAAAGTTATGCAAATTGCGCCTTATAAAGAACTCTAGTATAGTTTTTACAACTTTCTCTTTAAACGGATACCATAATAGTAATTGTTAAGACACTATTAATATTAACCACCCGTAATAACAAAGCCAAGACAAAGTCTGCATCCATGCTGACATTATTTATGGAGAGACCATGATACGCATCTTGCATAACAAATTTGCAAGACTCGGTCTTGGCCAAGAAAGAGTTGTGACTATGTGTGTTTTGTGTGTATGTTTTGCTAGGGTATATATTATTAAATGGGTGTATTTTAGTGGTGAACTTGATTATCTTATTAAGTTGATAATAAAGTTGGTTGTAAATAATAAAGTTGGTTGTTGAAAGAAAATTACAATATAATGATGAGAAGGAGTTTTTTATGTAAGTACAGTATTTTAAAAAAGTATTTAAGAAAGTGTGTATTTTTAAAAGTATTTAATATAATATTTAAATGTTTCCTCTTCCTTTCTACATAATACAAAAGCTAACGCAAGATACATTTTTAACAGTAGATCACAAATAATTTCCACGACGGTCTCAACAACAACAACAATGTTAATCGAAGTATCCGCCATAGTCCTTACTTTCCACGTCATCGTTTAGTGATGGTGATAATGCACGACATGATTCCAATGTCATCTCTCGGGGAGATTGGCAGCGAGCAAAAGAAAAAATAAAATTCTGATTAGGTAAATGATGTCGTGTAATATTATTATTTTCGGTTCCTTCGTGACATTTTTGATGAATTTGAACTAATCAACACGATGCGTGATAATTATTGTACGTATTGAGTTGTGTTGTGAATCGTTACGACATTGGTTATTTGACTTTATTGACGTGGGATTCATTAAAATAACACGTGTAAAATTCCGGCAAGCCATAGAAGTGAAGGTCAACAATGATACGTGATGGTGATTATTTCGATCATCATATATGGGCATTGTCATTTTGATCATCCTCGTTACTGTGGACTTTTCATTACCGATGGTGATGATGTTTGACACTAACTCCGATTTCCGTCCCATCACTCAGAGTAATATCATGTCTTGTTTTGATAAAATGTCAACTCGATTCCGTCAAATCATTTAGAGGTACATGGTAAACAAACATAAAAGTATACTTCATCATCGCTACCAACAGAGTACATCAAGAAGAATGACGATGGTTGTTTTATTTGTAATTCTTTTTTGTTTTTCGGTTTGATAACAATCACGGAGAGGATGCTTTGTTTTGCTGCAAATAAACAATCTTTCATTAGATTTATGATTTTGTATAAAAAATGGAATTAATTACATATTAATTTAAATACTTCTAGAATTACATACTTTGTTAAAATACTATAGTCACCAAAAAAACTCTGATGAGAAGACAATGATAAATGTAATATTTTAGTCTTCTTATTACACAAACACTATTCATTCTCCACTACAAACTACTACTACTAGTACAAATTTACAAACAGTAAAAGATCCCAAAAACACGTGCCAAAACCAACATCACTTAAATCCCCCAAATGAATTCAATTTCCCTCCGCTTTTCCCCCAAATCAAAACCCTAACCCTAACCTTTCAATCCCACAAAATCAACCTTCAATTCACAAAAAGTTCACATTTTTATGTAATATCTCCAATCTTTTCACAAAACCCATATTTTATTTCCATCAATTTCATCAAATATATAAAAATTAATGATTTTTATTGTTTTTTTGGGTGCAGGTGAGATTGATAATAATGGGGGATGATGAATCGGATAGTAAAATGTATCATTAACAAAGAATGTTGTGATGAGGTTGCAAAAGTATTGTTATAGTAAGCTTAACTACCAAAGCATATTTAATGATCAATGTATGGCTTTTTATGGTTGCAATACAGACTATGTTGGCGCTATTTCTGCTAATGAGGATAGTCTGCAAGGTTTCTTTCTATACTTCCTAAAAGAAGTTTCATATCATATTTCACGTGTGACTTTAACACGTCCGACCCATTTGAGATTTACTTACAACACAATGTTTCAAAATGCTTACAGGATCACCCTTGGTTGGTAGACTATTTGTGGTTATTGGTGCTGGCGGTGCTGGAAAAGAACTTGCTTATGGAGCAAAAGGGAAGGGTGCAAGGATTGTGATAGCCAATCGGACCTACAGTTAGATTCTACAATCGTTCACATTCCCATTTCTAATACCGGACTTAATTGCAAATAAAACATTATACTAGTTTCATTGATAATTAGGAGTTTAAGAATGTTTACTTTGAACTGGTTCTTGTTAGTGGATCCAGTATCATAAGTTTAACCTTAGGGGTGAAATAAGCTATTTTGGATAAGTTGGTCTTCTGGTTATGAGCATAAGCTGTTTAACTTAGTAATGCCAAACACCCCTTGTTGCGTTTTGATTCAGTACATCAGCAGTAATAAGTGTTTGGATATGATTATAAGCTGATTATTTTACGTCTTAAATCCCTAATTAACTGTTTGTCGAACACTTACACAAATTCGATATCTGTTTATCTGGTTTATTTACTGTAGAAGTCTATCTACACACTTATAACGAGTCAAATGTTATACTAAAAGAGTAGAATTGGATTTGATATTATAAATTTACTCTTAGATTGAGATAAGCTGTTTTGAATAAGTTGATTATTTGGGTATTTGCATAAGTTATTTAAAATAGTAATCTTAAACATCCCTTATTTCGTTGATGTGGTAGATAAGCAGATTGAGTGTTTGGATGTGATATGTGCTTATGCTAATGATCTCCTTGATACTGTTATAATGCGAATGCGGTCTTCTTCTGATAGTATACTGAATTGGATTGTTTCAGAATTTGAATTGTTTTTGTTACAAATTATCTGCTTATTGTGTTTTTTGAGCAGATGAAGAAATGTGACTGCTTATCTACTTAGTTTAGGGGTGAAATAAGGTCTTTTTAGTTAGATGTTTCGGATTGTTTAGTTTGAACTGGTTATTTTTACTGGATCCAGTATCGTAAGTTTAACCTTAAGGGTGAAATAAGTTGTTTTGGATAAGTTGATCTTTTGGTTATGAGCATAAGCTGTTTAACTTAGTAATGCCAAACACCCCTTGTTGCGTTTTGATTGTAGGCTCATTTGATGGTGAACTAAGCAGCAGCTATAAGTAACAGTTTCGGAGTTGCCTATTCAAACAGCATATACGATTCTGATTATTTTACGTTTTAAATTCCTAATTAGCTAATTGCCGAAAACTTAAACAAATGCGAGATCTGATTATCGGGTTTCGTTACTGTAGAAGCCTATCTACACACTTTTTGCAGCATTGCATTCTGTTATAGCAATTGCTTATTTCATGAAAGCATAAGCAGTTTTAATATGCATTACCACCAAACATCCTCTGAAGTCAATGTAATCATAGAAGTATTGATGTTGTATGCTGAATTAGTATTATGAATTCTTCTTACAAAAAAGGGACATTTATATTTTTCTTTAGGAATATCAGGGCTATTGGTTTCTTGATTAATCTAGTCCATATTACATGACGTCGTAACACTTTATCTTGCCCGAAAAGGTTTCTGATTCTATGTTATTTTCTAGACCAACATGGGAAGGTGGTCAGTATGACGGAGATGAACAGAGTCGATTGGCTGCTCTTCGATTAGCAATGGAATTAGGAGCTGATCACATCGATGTTGAGCTTAAGGTTCCTTTCTTCTTGACATAAAATGCGTCTATTCGTGCTCATAGGCTCGTCTAAAGTATTATACTGTTATTCCTAACTCAAATGCAGGATGTTGATGATTTCAAGAACTTAATCCATGGAGACAAGCCTAGAAAATGCAAACTCATAGTTTCTTTCCATAATTATCAAAATGCTCCTTCGATAGAAGAGCTTGGGAACCTTGTGGCCAAAATACAGTCAACAGGAGCTGACATTGTCAAGTTTGCAACAACTGTTGTAGATATAACTTATGTTGCACGAGTCTTCCACATTACTGCTAATTCTCAAGTAAGAGGCGTAAGTCATGCATCATAGATTCCAGAGATATATTTTCGTTTGCATTTAACATCTATAACTTAGTTAAATATCTCTGAATTATTGCTTGTTATATTCATTTACTCAGTTATTTAAGTGCATTAATTAATCATTTTGGTTCCAATAATAGCAATGGTGATGGGTGAGAAGGGTCTGATGTCTCGAGTACTCTGCCTGAAATTTGGTGGATATCTTACATTTGGCACCCTTGAGAATGGAAAGGTATCAGCACCCGGACAGCCCACAATTAGGGATCTTTTGGACTTGTTTAATTTCAAACAGTTAGGACCTAACACAAAAGTATTCGGTATTATTGGGAAGCCAGTTGGACATAGCAAATCCCCTTTGTTATACAATAAAGCTTTCAGATCAGTTGGTTTTAATGGAGTTTATGTGCATTTGTTGGTGGATAATGTAAAGAATTTTCTTGATACTTACTCATCTACATATTTCGCTGGGTTCAGGTTGAGTTTTGATCTATTTTATTAGAACTAGTACTTCAGTTTCTAGGGGTTTTTCCATCAAACCAACATACTTTCACGTTTGTGCAGTGTAAGTTTTTTTTTTTTTTTTTTGTATATAAACGAGTCTTTAAAGGAAGTCTTCGTATACAGTTTGGGTCATATTTGGTAACCTAAAAATTTAACATAATATATCAATCTAAATCACACATATAAACCTATCATTTTTTTATAATGTTTATCATTTTTGACAGTCAGTTTTTGTGTTACTGAATGCCCAAACAGTCTACAGAGCGATCTTATAATGAGTCAAATGTTATAAAAAAGTAGAATGGCTAAAAGGGCACAAATGTGAAAGTACATTTTGATATTTTAAGGAAAAAAAACCCTTATTTCTACCTATTCGAATTAGTGACATGTATCATTATTGTTTGCACGCAGTTGTACCATTCCGCACAAAGAATCTTTACTTCAATGTTGTGACGAGGTTGATCCAGTTGCAAAGGTAAGTTTCATTTTCATAGAAACCTTAAGCATGGAAGCTGATATAGATAATTATTAAATTACGGCTTTTTGTGTATTCTGTTATTCATTGTATGCTACAGTCAATAGGAGCAGTCAATTGCGCCATAAGGAGACCAAATGATGGAACGTTATATGGGTGTAATACTGACTATGTAGGCGCTATTTCTGCTATTGAGGATAGTCTGCGAGGTCTCTTTCTGTACTTTCTGTTAGAAGTGATAATATGGGTGGTTGGGTCAAAACAGTGCCTTTTGTTCACTTATAAAAGTTTCATATGATTTCACATGTTACTTTCTGCCCGTTCGACCCATTTGACCCATTTGAGATTTACTTAAAGCACAAATTGTTGCAACTGTTTATAGGTTCAGGTGTTCAAAATGGTGCAACAGGATCACCCTTGGCTGGTAGACTATTTGTGGTTATTGGTGCTGGTGGTGCTGCAAAAGGTCTTGCTTATGGAGCAAAAGCGAAGGGTGCAAGACTTGTGATAGCCAATCGTACCTACAGTTAGATTCTACTAGCGTTCATATTACCATTCCTAGTACTCGTACTTGATTGCAACTAAAGTTTTCTCTAACTGATACTGCACAGATCGTGCTAGTGAACCTGCCGACATAATTGGTGGAGAGGCTATATATCTTGCCGATTTGAGCACTTACAATCCAGAAGGCGGTATGATACTTGGAAACACTACATCAATTGGTATGCAGCCAAATATTGACGACACTCATATTTCTAAGGTACGGCTGTCTACCTTTCTTCGGTCAAATGTTTTAGTAATAATGGTATTCAGTTAGATCAATTTTTCTATTTTTTATGGCAGGAAGCTTTAAAGTCGTATGCATTGGTATTTGATGCTGTGTACACACCAAAAATTACGAGATTACTTCGGGAAGCTGGAGAATGTGGAGCCATAATTGTTACAGGGGTGGAGATGTTTATAGGACAGGCTTATGAACAATATGAGAGATTTACAGGGTTACCTGGTAAGGTTTTCATGCCTCTCCATCATGCCTAAAATCTTACCGTCTCTTTTTTATATATGTTTTTATCCTACATTTCATTTGCACCACCGAAGGAATTATTTAGGGAGATTATGGAAAAATCTTAATTGTCTCGGGAACTGCCGCAGGTATTTATCTTTTTCTATCCCATCTTTATCTCTGATTTTAAGTTTTGTGGGTACTGTAAACTAGGCAAAATAGTTGGAAATGTTATTGCCATTGATACCTTTTCCAATCATATGAAGTTATGAAAAACCGAAAAGATTTGACCGTCACATGTTAAGCTTTGGGTGACTTGCATCCAATCAAATTATCAAACTTTACCCATTTGACCCATTGTAGATAGGATATTACCCAAATCAGCACAACGTCTAAGTTAATGGGTCAAAATTTCTACTGCTGCAAACTTTGACTTTGGATCATAATTTCTATAAGATTACGTAAAGCTGAAATTTTAGTTACTTTGTATACAGAAGCAGGAGGCTCGAGAGTAACATGTGTTGTGCAAAATGGTACACACAGGAAGCACGAAGGAGGTGATTATAGTTCTTGTTTCTCCATCATTTGTTATTGTATCATTAGTATTTTTGTTCGGACATAATAAGAAAATTTTATATTTGACAGCCATTGTATTCTCATTTTTGTGATACTAAAATTAAATTTATTTTTATAAATGCTACGCGCATGAAGTACTCATGAATCTTAGAAAACAAATGTTGTCATATTTATTTGGATGATTTTTTACTTGTAAGTTTTTCTGCTAAGAGTAAATTCTTGTGACGTGTAAACTGATGTTGTCAACAATTTCTGATATAGATGCACTGTAGTTTAATCTTTCAATAGTAAATACATATGTTTTTGTATGCAATCTTTCTTAAAGATCAAACATTAATTAAATTATAGCAGTAATTATTATGATTATTATATTTAAATCGGGCTTTATAGAAAGCATAAAGCATTGACAAGTAACAATAAGAGTGTGTTTACTAAATAAGACGTATTTTAAATTTTGGACACCCTTATTGCATAACGAGGTAATATACGAAAAATGTTTACTAAATTAAGTGCTTTAAAAAAAATGTTTTAATTAGCCTCTTAATTGGGATGCTTTGAAAAAAATGTTTTTTTCCCATTAAGTGAAATGTGGGTCGTAGGGGGCATTGTTAGTCAAGCGCGAGACGTAAAGTCACGCGCCACCACCACTACACATCAAATTAGTCACAATTAAGAAGCCCATAAAGCATCTCATTGGCTTCCTGACTTGAGTCAACATGATACTTTAATCGATAAAAAGAAATTTATCAAAAGTGCAGGTTTTTCTTAATAATAAGGTTACATTCTATAAAAATATCGATAATTTTATACCGTACTTTTATGAAACCTACGAGACCCAATTTGTTATGTGAACAGTCATACATCTGGTCACTTTGTCATGTAAACTAAATAAAACAGATGTTTTATAAAACAACACAAAAAAATCACACGATCATGTAACCACTGTGTATGTCTTTTCAGTTATTCAGTCGTGGGACCTCGTAATACGGGTCTCGTAAAAGTTTCTTTTACCTTTGTCGAACTTAAATTGAGGCTTGTACGTTACACAAAACTATAGAACAAAATCATCGAATTTTTTCTAAATTCAAGAAATGTGACTTTTTTTATAAATAAAAAAAAACGAGTAAATTACAAGGATGGTCCCTATTTAACACCCCCCTTTTTAATTTTTTTTTAAACACCAGTTATCAAAAGTGCAAACTCATAGTTGCTCAAATGCAGGCCGTTGATGATTTCAACAATTTAATACATGGAGACAAGCCTACAAAGTTCAAACTCATAGTTTCTTCTCACAATTATCAAAATACTCCTTTCAAAGTGCAAGCTTGGGAATCTTGTGGCCAAAATAGTCAACCGGAGCTAACATTGTCAAGTTTGCAACAACCTCTGTAGATATAACTGATATAGCACGTACTTACTTAACTTTCTCTTTGCATACAAGTCATTGAAAGATGGCTTTGTTGTACCGGTTGGGTCATTTAATAACTAGTATATATATAAATTTGATATTAATATAAATAAAGTTGACATTTTTTATTAAGAGTAATCATATTGACTGTCGGTTAACTTGGTACCGAATGCCCAAGTGGCTTACTAAGCCATCTTTTATTGACTCAAATGTTATATAAAAGTACTGTGACTCAGGGCACACATGTGGAATTGCATTGATATTTTAAGAAAAAAAACCCTTATTTCTATCTATTCAAATGTGTAAAATGTATCATTATTGTTTGCAGTGGTACCATTCCTCACAAAGAATCTTTACTTCAATGTTGTGATGAGGTTGATCCGGTTGCAAAGGTAATTTTCATTGTCATAAAAATCTTTACCATCAAACAATATGCAAAAAATGATAAAAGTATGGCGTTTAATGTATTGTGTTATTGATTGTATGTTACAGTCGATAGGAGTGGTCAATTGTGCCATCAGGAGACCAAATGATGGGACATTATATAGGTGTAATACAGACTATGTAGGTGCTATTTCTGCTATTGAGGAAAGTCTATGAGGTTTCTTTCTATACTTCCTAAAAGAAGTGATAATATGGGTGGTTGGGTTACAACAATGCCTTTTGTTCACTTATAAAAGTTTCATATGATTTCACATGTTACTTTCTGGCCGTTCGACCCATTTGACCCATTTGAGATTCACTTAAAGCACAAATTGTTGCAACTGTCTGCAGATTCAGGTGTTCAAAATGGTGCAACAGGATCACCCTTGGCTGGTAGATTATTTGTGATTATTGGTGCTGGCGGTACGGAAAAGCTCTTGCTTATGGAGCAAAAGCGAAGGGTGCAAGAATTGTGATAGCAAATAGGACTTATGGTTAGATTCAACTATCGTTCGCGTTCACATTACCATTCTATTGCTCGTACTTGATTGCAAATAAAACATTATACTAGTTTTATTGCATTCTTATCAGTTCAGTATGGGAGAAAGTCATGGTTCTCGTCATATTTACAGGGTGTTTGGATTCAAGTGGCTTATCAAAACATCAAAAATTGATTATAGCGACTTCCAAGTCAGAGTAACCATATGATTAGTTGCAAAAATAAAAAATTAATTATAGTTCACATTGCCTCTCACATGCATAGCTAATACATCAACTAAAGTTTTCTCTTACTGTTACTGGACAGATAGTGCTAGAGAACTTGCTTACGTAATTGGTGGAGAGGCTATATCTCTTCCCGATTTGAGTACTTACAGTCCAGAAGCTGGCATGATACTTGCAAACACTACATCAATTGGTATGCAGCCAAATATAGACGTTACTCCTATTTCTAAGGTAAGGCTATCTAACTTTTTCTGGTCATATGTTTTAGTAATAATGGTATGCACTTAGATCAGTTTTTCTATTTTTTATGGCAGGAAGCTTTAAAGTCGTATGCATTGGTATTTGATGATGTGTCCGCACCAAAAATTACGAGATTACTTCGGCAAGCTGGAGAGTGTGGAGCCATAATTGTTACATGGGTGGAGATGTTTATAGGACAGGCGTATAATGTTACTTTTCATGCCTGTCCATCATGCCTAAATTCTTACCATCTCCATTCTCTTATGAGTTTATCCTACTTTTCATTTGCAGCACCTAAGGATTTATTTAAGGATATTATGGAAAAATCTTAATTGTCTCGGGAGGTGCCGTAGGTATGTATCTTTTTCTATTCCATCTTCCTTTATTTTGAATTTTGAGTTTATGGGTACCATGGAACAATTAACTAGGCAAAATAGTTGGAAGTGTTATGGCCATCGATACCTTGTCCAATCGTATGAAGTTATGTAAAAACGAAAATATTTGATTACTCCATTTTTATTGGCATGATCAAATCGACCACTTGTGTTCTGTAACTCGTTTAAATTTCAGGAATTTGATGTGATTGACCACTTCTGCTCGAGTATGGAGTTAAAAAAGTATTATACTTCAGTTATCCTGCAAATAGATATAATGCGTCTAGAGTGTCTGTCCGAAATAAGCGTGGGTAAAGTAATGAGTCAACCTTCTCTTTTTGGAAGTTTTTGATTTTTAATTTTTTTTGTTTGAATCATTGGTTCTCTTCTCACACAAAAACCCGTTAGTTTTTATCTGATCATTAGCCTTAATCTAATAATCTAGTTATTGCTAAACATATTGATTTAGGATTTTGACGCACTTTAGGTGACTGGCATCTAATCAAAATAATAAACTTTACCCATTTGACCCATTGGAGATACGATATTACCCAAATCAGCCCAACTTCTAAGTAAATGGGTCAAAATTTCTACAGCTGCAGAATTCGACTTTGGATCAAAATTTCTATAAAATTACGTAAAGCTGAAGTTTTTGTTACTTTGTATACAGAAGTAGGAGGCTTGAGCGTAACATGTGATGTGCAAAATGGTACACACATGAAGCACGGAGGAGGTGATTATAGTTGTTTCTCATTTTTGTGATACTAAAATTAAATTTATTTTGATAAGTGAAGTACTCATAAATCCTAGATAACGAACGCCATCATATTTATCTAGATAAATTGTGAGTTTGTAGGTTTTGCTGTCATGATAGTAAAACTCTTGTGAGTATATGTAAGTTGATGTTGTTACAATTCGATAAGATTTGAGAATTTTGATGGACTATAGTAAAATGTAATAATAGTAAATGCATGTCCGGAAGCAGTCTTTCTACAATGTTCTACGTCGCACATGCATCGCTTTGGCAGGATTTTGTATTGTTGTTACGGTTACTTTGATGAATTGGGCTTTATAAAAAGCATCAAGACTTGGCAGATATTGTTTTCGGTCTATATATTAAAAGGGTCAAGGATTTTGTATCACAGTTTTGTGTAAACTAGGAAACCCAGTTTATTGTGTGACCGGTCATTTAGACGCTTAAACGCAAATAAAACATTTGTTTCATAAATCAATATAAAAAGTCACTCGGTCAACCATTACGGTTACCTGTGTTTTTCATTTGATCACGTGATTGCACAAATTAAGTCTTGTACCATTTTTAAACATGTGAACTCATTAGTCAAACAAGTTGCACAAAACTATGATGCAAAATCTCTGCACTTTCTCATGGGCTAGGTGGGTGTAATAGTCAACTTTCCATCATCTTCACCTCAATGTCGCATCGGTTTTTTCAACACATTAACGAACCAATATCACAAGTAACAAATAAATATCGCTAGTCAAGTATTTCAACATTAATTACCAATTAATACACGTATCAAATAAACTAGGGATTATGTATTGAGAGGCCACTAAACTATTAAACTTTTTTTCTTTTAGGTCACCCATTTATCAAAACTAACATATATGCCACTCATTTATTGGTTTGCTTTCGTTTATACCAATTTCGAATAATTTTATCTCAAAAATGTTTAAAACAATTATAATTAAGCTAAATATAACATATTAAAGCAACATAAACGAGTATTGAAATATAAAATATCATATTTAGTCATTATTTAAGTGAAGCTTTAGTTAGTTGATACTGAATTAAAATAATTTAACTAATGTATTATGTTTAAATTGTTAATGTTATTGTATTGATATGTTAAAGTTAGCTTCATTATTTAAATTGTATGACTATGCGGCAAAATTTTGAACGAGATTGGCATAAAGGAAAATAAACACATACTCGGGTGGCCTATAAGTTAGTTTAAAAAAATGGATGGCCTAAAAGTAAAATGCTTAATAGTTGGACGGCCTTTGGATACATAATCCAAATAAACTAATAGTCCGTTTGGTTCCCATAAAAGGGAATGAAACTATGACTTTCAAAGTCATAGCAGGTGTTTGTTTTGTTTTGTTTTGTGGGCCCGATAATGAAATGGGTATATCATAGTGATAGATTCATTACACACCAATTTGGTGTCTATGAAATCCATTCCCGTAGGGCCATCTTTTTACCACTACAAAATTCAAATATCTATACACTTTTTCATACTATATTTTATCAACCAAACATAAACAATCGTAATCATACACTTTTTCATACCCATTATCATTCCATCTCATTCCAAATCCAATACCCATTGTCATTCCTAGCAACAAACCAAACGGGCCCTAAATATGTTCAATAATGACCAAGTCGCAATTTGTTTTATTGAAATCCATTACTTGTTCCGCATTGTCCGATATCAATTATCAATCCCAACATATAATCCAAAACTTACCACACACGAAAAGTTACAACAGCCTTATCTATTCCTACTAGTTTAATATTTCAATAGTTCGTAAAATGTCAAATTCATGTTTATTATTTATCCAGGTTTTACAACTTATACTAATATTGCTTAAATTAAATTTTATTTGATCTTAACCCAACACACAATTTTAGTAACAAATCACCCCTAACCCGGAACCAAATGGATCATAACCCAACCTGACTCAACCAAGTCGACCCGACTCGACTCACCGAGTCAATCCTAACGAAACAATAACAAACAAGCAAACACCCTTTTACAGATTTTCATCATTATCACCAAACAAAACCCACACGATCACAACCACACTTGTGATCATATTTATCCAACCCGACTCAACTGAGTCGACCCGACTCAGCTCTCTGAGTCAAACTAACATACACTAGATTAACAAATCCAAGACTAAGACCGTATCAAACAACCACCATCCCAATCGATTCTAATACAATCACACACGAACATTATCAGATTCATATGAGTCTATTCCCACACCACACGAAACATATTTCCAAAACGTTTTTACCAGATTTATTAACCATTTCCATAACGTTTTTAATTTGTTTAACACTTTTATATCCACGAAACATAACACAACCTGATTACTATAAGGAATTGCAAAGATGGGTTTCGGCTTACCAATAGGAACGAGAGGGAAGGGATAAGAGACGATGGCGGTGTGTTACTAACACACAAAACCCGAACACCTAAATAATATAACCCTAGATCTAGAATGCGTGAGAGGCTATGAAGGCGCGTGTGGCACGTAGACGTAACCACAACGACCCGATCTATCATTTGGAAAGGGCGGTGTGAGTAGGTGGTGGCGTTTGGGCAGCAGCTGGCGGCCGGATTATTTAGAGAAAGAGGAGAGGTTTAGTGTGAGAAAGTTTGGTGTAAAATGAGGGAGGAGAGAGAGTGGTGGGTTATTTATACTCCAAGAGGGACTGAAAGTGTAATTAGTGTGAAGAGGAGGGTGGCGAATAGAACTATCACAGGGACCAATCTTGTACATTTTAATTAATCTTTCACGATAAACATTTCTCGAGCTCCTTTCTGTTGACAAAAGTCGTCGTGCGAATACGAAAATTACGCCATCGCTCTTAAAATGATAATTCCGGTAAAAGTGATTATAAATACGTCTCGTATCATGATGTAAGGGATTGGGTCGATCTATTCGTCGTTTCTCCGCATAAGACGCGTTGGGAAAATTGCGGGTTGTCACAGAAATAAAAAATATTAGTGTTCTTAAGTTTTTTTTCAAAGGAATAGTGAAGGATGGGAAGGGATGAGGGAGGGAAATTATGTGTTTTTTGTGTGTAGTTATGTTCTTTCCAATATTAGGAGTATTAGGAAAGGAAGTTGGTTACTAACACCTAAGTGGGTTACATGCTATTGTGATCGGTCACAAGAATGACCAAATGACACACATTTACAAACAAATATTGATTTACAAGGTATGCAGATTTTGACATACACCTTAATTACAAATAAACATTGATTTACATACAACGTAATTACAGGCTCCTTTCAATTGCTGACATTGAAACAAATGATTTCCTTGTGATTTTGTAATTATAAATACATTTTCCTTTGTAGAAAAAAGACAAATATATTGTGGTTTTAATTGACTACTGAAAAATTAATATTTAGTGACTTTGAATTCTTGTTGCCTTGCCTATATAGTTTCAAGGGTATAGTGGTAATTTTGTTAGCTCTCATATCCGTTCATTTCTATTTACAAATTCAAATTAAAAACACAAATTACAATAAATTTTTTCTTCACAATTTCATCGCTTACTTTACCATTCTTATCTCATTCACTTCCGTTCTTTAACCTTAATTACCCAAAAGACCAATCAGTCTTCACTACAAAAGTTACAAACAATTAAAAGAATAATAATAATAAAGAAAATAATTAATTAAAAAACCTAAAATTTCATTGAATTCCAAAACCAATTCAGGGGCAGTTTGGTTTGATGGTTTAGTTTAAATGGAATGGACTCAAAGTAAAATAAGGGTCCGTTTGGTTTATAGATGGGTTTATGATTTGGATTTAAATTTAGTTTAGTGTTAAGATTTGGGTTTGATTGGGAGAGAGAAAATAATATTAAAAAATATATTAAATATTAAAATATAAATTAAAAGTTATATTTATTAATAATAAAAGGATAATAAAAATATATGTTAGGTAGAAAAAGCATGTGGCCCCACACATGTCATAAAACCTCTTCACTCCCTCTACTTTTCTCTATCCTCTAATATTTATGTTACTATCCTAAACCCAACTTAAAAAAAAAACAACCAAACAATTATTTTTTAGGTTTATAATCCAAAACTCATCATAAACCCACAAACCAAACAGGCCCTAAATTGTTTGTTTAGCATGCATAGGTTTTGAAAATAAAACTCACCCCCTTATTCAAAGGATTCTAGAAAACCCAATAAAGTTGCCAACTTTTCTGACAATTTTTTTCACGTGCTATGTTTTCCCTTCCCTCCTTTTGTGTTTTTGTCTTTATGTAATAATGTCTTTTTTTTGTTGTTTCTTTCATGTGATAAATAGAAAAGCCATACATAAATATAAAGAAACCAAACATCAAGTTATCATACAGTACAATCTAATCCTAACCCACGGATTTATTAATCCATGCCAACAGTAAATTCCTACCTTACACCAAACGGGCCCTCAATTTCCCTCTACTTTCCCTCTAAAAAACCACAAATTTTAATTGAATTCCAAAACCAATTAAATTTCCCTCCATTTTTCCCCCAAATCAAAACCCTAACCCTAACTTTCAATCCCACAAAAGTAACCTTCAATTCATAAAAAGTTCACATTTTTATGTAATATATCCATCCTTTTCACAAAACCCATCTTTTATTTCCATCAATTTCATCAATTTGTTAAAAAAAACGGATTTTTATTATTTTTTTTTTGTGCAGGTGAGATTGATAATAATGGGGGATGATGAATCGGATGGTAAAATGTATCCTTAACAAAGAATGTTGTGATGAGGTTGCAAACGTATTGTTATAGTAAGCTTAATAACTAACAAAGCATATTTAATGATGAAAGAATGGCTTTTTATGTATTATGTTATTGATTGCATGTTACAGTCAATAGGAGCAGTCAATTGTACCATCAGGAGACCAAATGATGGGACGTTATATGATTGTAATACAGACTATGTAGGCGCAATTTTCATATTATATTTCACACCCATTTGACCCGTTTGAGATTTACTTACAACACAAATGGGTACAACTAGACTATTTGTGGTTATTGGTGCTGGAAAAGCTCTTGCTTATGGAGCAAAAGCAAAGGGTGCAAGGATTGTGATAGCCAATCGTACCTACGGTTAGATTCTACTAGTGTTCATATTACCATTCCTAGTCCTCATACTTGACTATCTGCTTATTGTGTTTTTTTAGCAGATGCATAAATTTGACTATGCCTATCTACTTAGTTTAGGGGTGAAATAAGGTCTTTTCAGTAAGAAGTTTCAAATTGTTTAGTTTGAAATGGTTATTGTTAGTGGATTCAACATCGCAAGTTTAACATTATGAGTGAAATAAGCTATTGGATAAGTTGGTCTTATGGTTCTGAGCATAAGCTGTTTAACTTAGTAATGCCAAACACCCCTTGTTGCGTTTTGATTCAGTACATCAGCAGTAATAAGTGTTTGGATATGATTATAAGCTTATTATTTTACGTCTTAAATCCCTAATTAGCTGTTTGTCGAAAACTTACACAAATTCGATATCTGTTTACTGTAGAAGTCTATCTACACACTTATAACGAGTCAAATGTTATACTAAAAGAGTAGAATTGGATTTGATATTATAAATTTACTCTTAGATTGAGATAAGCTTTTTTGAATAAGTTGATTATTTGGGTATTTGCATATTATACAAAAAAGTCACTAAAGTTTGCGGAAAATTTGTCCTAAGTCACTATAGTTTAAAAGTTGTCATTCATGTTACTCAAGTTAACATGTTTATTATATGGGTTACTCAACGTTTAAAAAAGTGACATTCTTGTTACTACGAGGGTGGGCAACAGGATGATTTACCGGTTCTATTGTCCACGTCATCACTATAGTTTGAGATGTTACAAGCAAGTTACTATAGCTCACGGGGTTTATTAAATAGGTTACTGAACTTTTAAAAAAAGTTACTATTCGTTTTTATACATTTATGTATGTTTTATCTGTTTTCGTATTTTATACGTATTTATACGTTGTGTACGTTTTATTTTTTGTCGTTCTTTTTTTAAGTTTTTTTCCATTTTCGTACGTTTTTGTATATTTCCGTATGTTTTTTTGAGTTTCTATCCGTTTTTAAACGTTTGTGTATGCCTTTCTCTTGTCGTACCTTTTTTTACGTTTTCGTACATTTTTGTATATATGTTTGTCCATTTTCGTATGTTTGTCCATTTTCGTACGTTTTTGTATGTATTTATCCGTTTTTATATATGTGTGTGTACGTTTTTCTCTATATCTTTTTACGTTTTCATACATTACTGTATGGTTTTGTTCATTTTCGTTCATTTTCGTTCATTTTCATACATTTGTATGTTTTTTATCGTTTTATGCTCTATACGTTTTATCTTCTTTAAAACGTTTGTATGTTTTATACGTTTTTACGTATAAAATGTAAGAAAACGTATAACAACATCCAAAAACGTATAATAACATCCAAAAATGTATAATAACGTATGAAAACATATCAAAACAAAAAATTACTTCCAAAAAAGTCTAATAACGTCTAATTATGTAAAAATAAATAAATAAATAAAAATAAAAAATACAAATGTGTGCAAAATTGTAAAAAAACGTGCAAAAACAGACAAAAATGTAAAAGAATGTAAACGTATAATAACGTCCAAAAAGTTGTAAAAAAGCGTATAAAAATATACACAATTTTAGCAACTTATATGTATATTAACTTAAATGTAAAAGAATGTAAAAGTATAGTAACTTAAATGAACATTTTGACAAACTTTAGTAACTTATTTGTATATTAACTCATTTTTTTTTTAATATAAATGAAATCTAAAATATTTGCCACATAGTATTATTACCGGTAATTCTAGGTTACCAAAACAAGAGTAACAAATATAACCGGTCACAATAAGTTGAGTAACCTGAATGACAATTTTTAAACTATAGTGACTTAGGACAAATTTCTCGCAAACTTTAGTGACTTTTTTGTACAATAACTCTTATTTAAAATAGTAATCTTAAACATCCATTATTTTGTTGATGTGGTAGATAAGCAGATTTGAGTTTTTGGAGGTGATATGTGCTTATGCTAATGATCTCCTTGATACTGTTATAATGCGAATGCAGTTTTCTCTTGATGGTATACTGAATTGAATTGTTTTATTACAAATTATCTGCTAATAGTGTTTTTTGAGCGGATGAAGAAATGTGACTGCTTATCTACTTAGTTTAGGGGTGAAATAAGGTCTTTTCAGTAAGATGTTATTGTTTAGTTTGAATTGGTTATTTTTACTGGAACCAGTATCGTAAGTTTAACCTTAGGGGTGAAAATAAGATATTTTGGATAAGTTGATCTTCTGGTTATGAGCATAAGCTGTTTAACTTAGTAATGCCAAACACCCCTTGTTGCGCTTTGATACAGTAGATCAGCAGTAATAAGTGTTTGGATATGATTATAGGCTCATTTGACAGTCAACTAAGCAACGGCTATGGGTAACAGTGTTAGAGTTGCCTATTCAAACAACATATCCGATTCTGATTATTTTTTACGTCTTAAATCCCTAATTATCTGATTATCTGGTTTGGTTACTGTAGAAGCCTATCTACACACTTTCTGCAGCATTGCCATAGCGATTGCTTATTTCTTGAAAGCGTAAGCAGTTTTAATAAGCATTACTAAACATCCCTTAATCTAGTCCATATTACATGATGTTGTGACACTTTATCATTCCCGAAAAGGTTTTTGATTCTATGGTATTTTCTAGACCAGCATGGAAAGGTTGTTAGTACGACGGAGATGAACAAAGTCGATTAGCAATGGAATTAGGAGCTGATCACATCGATGTTGAGCTTAAGGTTCATTTCTTCTTGACATTAAATGCGTCTATTCGTGCTCATAGGCTCGTCTAAAATACTATACTGTTATTCGTAACTCAAATGCAGGTTGTTGATGATTTCAACAACTTAATCCATGGGGACAAGCCAACAAAGTGCAAACTCATAGTTTCTTCCCACAGTTATCAAAACACTCCTTTGATAGAAGAGCTTGGGAACCTTGTGGCCAAAATATAGTCAACAGGAGCCGACATTGTCAAGTTTGCAACAACCGCTGTAGATATAACTGACGTAGCACGAGTCTTTCACGTTACTGCTAATTCTCAAGTAAGCGGCGTAAGTCATGCATCATAGATTCCAGAGATATATTTTCGTTTGCATATCACAAAATCTGTAAGTACCTTAATTAATCATTTAGGTTCCAATAATAGCAATGGTGATGGGTGAAAAGGGTTTGATGTCTCGAGTACTCTGCCCCAAATTTGGTGGATATTTGACATTTGGCACCCTTGAGCATAGAAAGGTATCGGCGCCCCGACAGCCCACAATTAGGGATCTTTTGGACTTGTTTAATTTCAGACAATTAGGACCTGACACAAAAGTATTCGGTATTATCGGGAAGCCAGTTGGACATAGCAATCACCTTTGTTATACAATAAAGCTTTCAGATCAGTTGGTTTTAATGGAGTTTATGTGCATTTGTTGGTTGATAATGTAAAGAATTTTCTGGATACTTACTCATCGACAGATTTCGCGGGGTTCAGGTTGAGTTTTGATCTATTTTTATTAGAGCTAGTGCTTCAGTTTCTAGGGGTTTTTCATGCTTTCACGTTTGTGATGTGTTACTTTTTTTTTAATAGATTTAACATTATATCACTCACATTTTTACTTGTAAAATTGATCATGTTTTTACAATCGGTTTTACTGTAACCGTATAATGGTATACTGAGCCATCTTTTATGACTCAAATATTATAAATTAGTAGAATGACTAAAAGGGCACAAATTCAAAGTACGTTGATATATTTTGGAAAAAAAAATTACCCTTATTCTACATATTTTGATTAGCAAAATGCATTATTTTTGGATGCAGTTGTACCATTCCTCACAAAGAATCTTTGCTTCAATGTTGTGATGAGGTTGATCCAGTTGCAAAGGTAAATTCCATTATTATGGAAAACTTTACTACTAAAGCTGATGCAGATAATGATTAAAGTAAGGCTTTTTATGTATTCTGTTATTTATTGTATGTTACAGTCAATAGGAGCAGTCAACTGCGCCATTAGGAGACCAAATGATGGGGCGTTATATGGTTGCTATCGAGGATAGTCTAAGAGGTTTCTTTCTATACTCTCTATTAGAAGTGATAATATGAGCCGTTGGGTCAAAACAGTGCCTTTTGTCAAGTTATAAAAGTTTCATATCATATTTCACGTGTGACTTCAATCCGTTCGACCCATTTGACCTATTTGAGATTTACTTAAAGCACAAATTGTTGCAACTGTTTACAGGTTCAAGTGTTCAAAATGGTGCAACAGGATCACCCTTGGCTGGTAGACTATTTGTGGTTATTGGTGCTGGTGGTGCTGGAAAAGCTCTTGCTTATGGAGCAAAAGCGAAGGGTGCAAGGATTGTTCAACCAAACTCTTAAAAGACCCATGATTTGGTGAAATACCAGTGGGACTCACTAACAACACATTATTACCAAAATTGACCCATTGCATCAAAAAGTAGCTTACACTTGACTCTTTGCACAACATGAAAAATGATATGATCACGTTAAAAATATTATCTTGCACTTGACTGTATAGAATATTGACAAGAGAGTGTATGTGAACCAAGCGAATCCAGTCCATTTCAACCCAAAGAAGACGAACACAAACCTATTTTGACCCGTGTATGTCTGACTTTTTCCTCTTCCTTTTTGGCATCTTCTCTTGCTTGCGAAGTTGACTGAAATTTTGTGGATTTTTTATGGCCGTCTTTATTCGTTAAGATGCTAGATAGAGGACGACATACTAGTCATCGTTGTTTCGCTTTTAATTATGGCTTTTGTGTGATACATTGTGAAAATTCTGATGATAACGTTAGTTAATCATAACCATGCCTTAAACACATGTCTTCAAATAATGCTCCACCATGACTCATCAAAACCACTAAACCAAATTCTCTTTTGGCAGATTCATTTATGCAGGATCTTCAATTTCAAGATGGATAAGATGAGTTTTGCAAATGTAAATAAGGAAGTTGCATAACGACCCATGATATGGAAATTCAAAGACGTGGGATCAAGCAACATTGAGGTTCAAGGTGAATAACATTTTATCAACATTTTTTCTACTACGTTCTACGCAACTTAATATATACTTATGGAGTTTACTTTTATAATTGACGATTTCTTTTCTTTCCATAAACCAATCGATTGTTTGACTCATATTAATAATTTTTCTTAAAAGCATTAGTATCAAATTTCATAAAAGCATCTGTATCGAATTTCTTAAAAGCAATGCCTTCCTTTAATGGTTTTGCCATCTTTAATTTTTTTCTAGAGGTTGGTGACCGTGTTAAATGGTTAGGCTGTTGGAACTACATGTTTGGTGTAACTATAGAGGCTAGAACATGGTGGCACGAGCAGACGGTTAAGTGGTTGGAGCTGTGAAAATGTTTGCTCCTTTTATATTCCAAAAGGTAATACTGTACTACTTGAGTAAATAACATAGCAACCAAAATTTAAACGAATGATAAATTTGCGAAATCTGACTTTTTTCTATTTTCATCCCGAGGTTCTAAAGACATTTGAGACCGAAGAAAGTTACATAGATACAAAAGCTCCAACAGCAAGAGAAAATGAGGTCTGAGTTGAATCAATTAGTTCTATACGTTATTACTCAAACTTAAATGCTAAGGTTTTTGTAATGCATGATGACTAACCGCCAAAAGAGGTGGAACAAATTAGGTGCGCAATCTCGAGTTTGATTAGGTAAGCTATTGTATTCTCAACCATTTTCAGGTCTGGTAGAACCATAGTTTTGTGAATTGTGGTTAATCTTGAAATTTATATTCTATTATTGCAGGAAGGTTGATGAACTGAAGTGTGGCAATGAGCAAATACATGAGCTATAGCCAAACACCAGTATGTCCTGTAAGTCCCACTTATTAAAATTTTAATAAACTAATAACTATTTTTGTTTTTCTTACAACTATACAACTTCCTAATTTGTTTAATGGATTCTTTTACGCTTGGTACGTAGTGTATACTCCAAATAACTTGACACTTATGTTAATCATAAAGCTTAGAGACAAACTGCTAAATGGCAACACTTTTAGTCGCGAAACCTTATGTAGGAATGCTTAGTACTAATGAATTTGAAAAGTTACTTCGTTTGTTCCATATAATTTCTGCTACCCGCATGAAACTGAATAGTTATGTTTAGGCGCATGACTGTGTATAGTTGAAACGAGTGTGGGAACCCGCGCGATGCAGCGGGATTGGCTTCAAAGGACTTACTTTGCAGCGACACTTGAACCTCAGGGACTATTTTTGCTAAGTTGTGAAACTGTGCATTTAATGTTTGGACTTATTTTGTAACGACGCTTAAACCTCAGGGACTGTTTTTGCCAAGTTGTGAAACTTTGCATTTAATGTTTGGACTTACTTTGCAGCGTCACTTGAACCTCAGGGGCTGTTTCTGCCAATTTGGGAAAGTTGGCATTTAATGCATGGTTGGTTTCTCTCTCTTCCCTGATCTTTAGTATATACGAGTGTTGGAAAACCCGCGCGATGCAGCGAGATTGCTTAAATGACTTACTTTGCAACGACATTTAAACCTCAGGGGTTGTTTTTGCCAAGTTGCGAAAGATTATTAATGTTAAAGGACTTACTTTGGAACGACACTTGAACCTCAGGGACTATTTTTGCCAAGTTGTGAAACTTTGCATTTAATGTTTGGACTTACTTTGCAGCGCCACTTGAACCTCAGGGGCTATTCTTGCCAAGTCGGGAAAGATTGCATTTAATGCATGTTTTGCAAAACATGCATTCCTGGCTTTTAGTATATAGGTTAATACTAATTAGATAGCTATCTTATCATAGGTTTGCATGAAACTGATTCACCTACCTATTGGACATTGATCATAATTCTTGCTGTTATTACGAGTTGGTATAACATAAACCAAATTTTTTCCATGAAGCTACAAATGATATGGGTTATTGCAGATTACTTGAAAGTTAAAAAAGTTTAATCTTAGGGCAAAAGTCAAAACTGACCAACATGTTTTTTCAAATGTATCTAAATACTAAACATGTCTATTTAAATATCAACATTCCATACCTGATTCAAATTTTGTACTACTATGAGTAACTTTGCAAGTGATTTTACAAATATACCACTGTATCCATCATCTTCATCATGTGCATGTTCACGCCCAGCTTCCGGCCACCATTTATGGAAAATATTCATTTTTTTTACACTAAATACACGAACACTTTGGTTTAATATCAAAATTAAACGCACAAAACAATTTTCATGTAAAAGGTTTACTCTTACAAGATTTGTGTTTAGTAAACAACGAAAACAACAACAAATTAGTCCATAATCTGATCATCATATGTAAACCCACAAAAAAAATCAACAAACAAACAAAATTTGAATTCCATCAATATGTATTTTTGGAAAACCAATAAAGAAATTCAAATTAAGGTTGGAACCTACTGTGTTCATGATACGGTAGTAATTCCTTTCATTGCAAAAACTGAATAATCAAGAGCAATTAAAGACGACAATGAAGCTCAAGAAGGTCTGAGATTCTAACCCAGGACAGTGTGAGGAATAAAAAGCAATCAGCCCAAAAAACAAGCTCTTTAATTTTATGAAATCAATTTGCCAAGATGGAATCAGTTTTGTAGAAATTCTAAAGAGTTGCGTGAAAGGTTATTTTGTACTAGTTGTTATTTGGTAAAACACCTCTTAAAACGTTTTGATGCTGAAGAAAAATACTTCATTTTATTTGGATTTTGTGATGTTTTTATTTGAAAAGTGGTTAAGAAATGTGAAGTTTTGTGTATGTTAATGTTAATATGAAATACGCAAGAGATGAGGATAAAAGTGACCATCTCTATATATGTTGGATGAAAAAATTGTCAGAGATGGTGGTCGGTAGGCGGAGGTGGAGGTCGGAATCTGGCTTTGAGAATGTAGAAGATGAAGAACACGAGTATTTTCATCCATGTTTAGCACTTATGTACATAATTGGAACTTAGGTGTAGCATGTTGGTATTTAAATGAACATGTTTAGCATTTTGGTACATCTAAAAAAGCATGTTATTCATTTTTGACTTTTACCCTTAATCTTATATATACATAAGAGATTATGTATGATAAAAGAGAAGTCCAAAATGTCTAATTGTGAACACTAAACAATTGCAGATATGGATTTGGATTTTCAGCTCAACTTTTGCTTCATGATTTGTTTATGATTAGATGACGACGATAAGCTGTTTTGAGTGTGTTCAGTATATTGGGTTATGAGCAGCCGGTTGACGGAACAGTCATGGTAATGAATAAAGGGGGAATGGATGCAACCAAATTATAAGGCGGCGCATTGCCAAATTTCAGCTTCAAAACATATTGTTGAAGCGGGGGTCGCTGTTATAGGGCATGTAGGATTGACCTCTCATGCCATTAGTGTTCTTGGCTAATTGAGCATGTATGTATGTACAAGTAGCAATGACGCGAAACACTATATTACTTTTATTTGCTATTATATTTTGAGTTAAAGATTGTAGATATGTACACACATACTTTTGACAGTAAGGTTGTTTACTTTTGATATAAGAATTCGTCAAATTTGTATGTGTATACATAATGCAGAATGATATTACAGAAAATGCCCCGCAGCAACGTGCGGACAAGCCCACTTGTTGCTTTTAAATGTCAAAGTGATACAAGTTTATGTATCATATCCCTTGTCCCTTGGTTGTCAAAGTAATTGCAAATGTTACTATCCTGCTTTCTCATTTGGATGCCTTTGGTAATTACCATTTGGGCCACAGCCCACGTCACGAATTAGGGTCCGTTTGATATTTGAAGATGGGCCGAAGCCCATCTCTTCTTGACAAGTCTAATTCCTTGGGCCACAACCCACGCTAGTTATATTAGAGTCCATTAGATTTGCTCAGCCCAACGGTCCTTCCGTGTTGAATATATCGAGCACGAGTTATCCCAAGTGTCACCCGACTAATTGTTATTTTTATTCAAGTCCTACATCTCGTCCGACACATCTTACTATGCCTACCTCTCCGATGAAGCCATAATCACGCAACGTGCTTCCAACGTATCCCAATCCATTTGATTTCGACTACGTAATTCATTACTCTAAAACCACGTCTTTTTACAATTTAACTTGTAAATATATGACTCAACCTATTTTATAAACTTAAAGCTTATAAACCTAAACTACGTTTCTAAAGCTTTTTTTTTAATATCACATGTTTTTCTAAACCATAAGGACGTATGTATAATTAAACCACTTTTAATTATTATTTCTAAAACGACATATTTTATAAACGAATTACCAACTATATATATAAATAAAACTTGACGTTTAAAAACGTCAAACTATATTTCGTGTAAATATTGTACCCAACTAAACGAAACTATTTTGTATAATAATGTCTTATTATTTTGTCAAAACGTATCTCTAAAACGTATAAACGGGTTATGCCCGATTTTCTTAAAATCCTTTACTTATAATTCTTAAGTATAGACTATAGTTTCCCTTCTAAAAACTATTACTCCGAATATGATTTTTACAACTAATATATATTATACTTGTGTACAAATATATACTTTTAGCAATGTCCTATTATAATCCAAGCTCTTCTCCTACTCATACGTAACTACTTTCCGTACGCTGTCTCTTGGTTTTCGATGAACCTAAGACTTATTCGACTTGATACTTTGCTATCCTATATGTATATACTTATGCACTTCCATGAGCCAGCGTTCGCTAAATTATTTTAACTAAAGTGCTGCCACACAAGCAACGATAACATAAAGACTCTAAAAATTTTGACTTATTTAAACGTTATCGAGTCAAACATAAGCATATAAACTAAGACATGCCATACTATTATAGGTCGCGTGTCGGTACTGCGCACTCCTACTATTTGACTTTACGCTATATCAGATTGCTTCACTAAGATAAATTTCATAGCCCCGTTTTACTTGTTTACAATATTTTCTAAATGCTCGGGGTGAGAATACATTGCTTGTTTTTATGCGAACATAAGTACAAAACTGTTACATTGGCTAAGTTACCACATAGCCAATTACGTCCCCTACCATAATCATGAACCGTTAATTTCCAAAAAACGTGAATGTTTTGAATAGATCTATTGGGTTGACACTCCCGTTCGGGTTGGGTTGCTCCAACTGGTCAAACGAACGCATACCATTTGAGGATTATATTAAGTGTGTGGCAAAAACTTGTTTGGGGCATTTATGCTTGATTGCATACCAAATACGTTAAGCATCGGGGTCATGAGCTTAGTGCAATTGTATTTATTTTTATACTATTGGAATCTTGTGTTCCGTAAATGAATTTTTCATTAAATTAAACCTGTGAACTCACCAACATTATGTTGACCATTTAACATGTATTTCTCAGGTATCTAACTTGCTTGATTGCATTTCATGGAGTCATGGTCGTTGTTGGCGACTACTTTCACGAAGATTTCCTGCATTTAACACATTCGTTTGATTAAACTAAAACTTATTTCTTTACTTCTGGGAAAACTATTGAGACCTTTCTTTTGTGAACTCTGAATTACTTTAATAAATCAAACAAATGATTTACTAAACGACTCATGTAGGTCGTTCGACATAACTGTAACTTTGTACCATGAAAGTCACGCCCCGGTTACCATTCCGCTGCGACCCATTTTGGGGGTGTGACAATGTTGATGTATATTTAGAGATTTTGGATAATGATGAGTTTAATTGTGGATCAAAAGATTTGATGATATAGAGAAGCCTTAGAAGAGGAAGTTAAAACATTTAAGAAAACAACAACAAAAGGCAGCAGATGGTGAAAGGGTTAAAAGTTACTTTTATGTTGGTCAAGCATTTGGGACTACAAAAGAGGCAAAAAAGTTGTTTAAAAATACACTCTATAGAAACTAGAATGGAAATACAGTGGAAAAAGAATGACAAGGAAAGGATAAGATCCGAATGTTTTGGCACTATTCCAACATCGTCCACAGTTCATCCAAGTCAAAAAGTTGGGCCTAAACCAGATGGGACTAATGAATATGTGAAGTGGACTAAGTCCAGAATTATTAATGCTTCCCCCATCAAGGCCAAGGCAGCAGTGCATAAAAAGAAGTAGACCAAGTCAAATATCATTAATGATTGTAAACCTAACAAGAGAAAGAAGATGAAAATAAGTGTCCTTGGGTTTTTTACATATCAAAAGGTATAGACAGTGAGAACATACAAAGCTGAGCACAAGCATCTTCAAACCAGGAAAATCTAAGCCTGCACAACAAATTTCTTGGCCAAAGATAGCTTAAGTTAAAGATCAAAGTCAAAAGAAGTTGAAACTAGAGATTTCCAATATGAAAGCATTTAGGGCTAAGCCAAAAGCTGTCAATTAGATGAGAGGTGACCACACTCAACAATATGCTACAATGAGGGATTATGTACTAGAATTGAAGGAAAATACCCCCCACAAAACTGTCAAAATAAAAAGGGAACCAAATCCAGAAGTTAATACAAGGGGGTTTTTAAAGTATTTACATTTGTCTTGGTGCACCAAAACATGGGTTTAGGGCAAGGATGAAGGATTTATTGGGATTAGTTGGTGCCTTCATAAAGGGTCCATTCCCACATTAATTATTGACGGTTGTTGCATTGGATCCCAACAATGGGATATACCCTCTGACTTATGGTATTGCTAAAGCCAAGACCACAAAATCACAAAATCATGGACGTGGTTTTTGGAGCAACTGGGAAGATCTTGACTTGGAATGCATAATTCAAATTTCACTTTCATTAGTGATAGGCAGAAGGTAATATGCAACTGAAGTTTCAATTTCACAATCATATTTCTTTGTCTGATTATTTATATACTTGCATTGTGATAGAGGATAATACCGGCCATTGCCGAGGTTTTTCCAGCGGCAAAGCATCGATTCTTTCTTAAACGTATACATGAAAATATGAAGCAAAGATGGAGTGGTAAAATGTTCAAAGACATGATTTGAAAGTGTGCAACTGCTACAAAAATCCAGTGGATGAGTTGAAGGAGTTCAATAACGATGCATATGACTGGTTATATAAGATACCTCCTCACCATTAGTCTAGATCCTACTATTCAGGTAACATTCTATTCAACACGAGTTATTATCTATCTAGTAATTTTGAACGTGAAAAAAAAATATGTTTTTCACTTTCTTACAAGTAGGGATATGCCAAACTAGTTGATGGAAGGGATATGCCAATTATTAGCGCATAAGAGTGTGTTAGGGAGTATTTGATGATGAGAATATGGATTGTTAATAAGATAATAGCCAAATGTGAAGGCCCTTAACTCCTACTCCCACTAGGTTGCTAAAACTTATCTCAGATGAAGCTTGAGACTATATTGTATCTTGGAATGAGATGATAGGGACCAAGTTAGTGGTCCTTGGTTTGACCGGTGTGTGGTGAATGTGGTACAAATAACTAGCACTTGTAGGTATTATACCCTCGAAGCATGCCACAAGCAGTTAATTGGAATATGGGACAAAAGAACTTGAACCCAGGTTTACCAAAAGAGTGGGTGCATCCTTGTTATAGATTGGACACATGGCGACAAGTTTACTAATACAAGATTGACCCTATTACTAGGAGTAGGGTTGTAAACGAACCGGACGAACACGAACGGAGCTTTGTTCATGTTCGTTCATTTAATTTTAACCGGACAAATAAACGAACGCGAACGCTTAAACGGACGAAATTGCTTGTTCATGTTCGTTTATTAAGAAAATGAGTTGTTCATGTTCGTTTATGTTCGTTCATTAAGACACTAAACGAACGCTAAACGGACATAAACGATCAAACATATATAAACACATACAAACAAACATAAACTTTATTAAATTATGCATCTAATATTGTTTATAAGTGTTTTTTTATTTCGACAAACTAATTTTAAGATTATACAATTAAAAAATATGATATACAAACATAAATAAATAAATGAACATAAACGAACGTTAACGAACGCATAATCGGACGTTCACGGACATAAATAAACGGACGTGACTTTTGTTCATGTTCGTTTATTTAACTAAACGATCGTAAAATATTGTTCATGTTCGTTCATTTAATAAATAAACGAACATAAACGAACTTTTTACCGAACGGTTCATGAAATGTTCAATGAACGTTCAGTTCGTTTACAACCCTAACTAGGAGAACTATGTGGCTTAAGTGTGACATTCCAACAAAAATCCCTCCACCCAATCATCATCCTCAACCAGGAAGACAAAACAAGAAGAGGAATCATCCTCAACCAGGAAGACAAAACTAGAAGAGGAAGAAGTCTGCAATATGCAAAATTACAGGACATAACAAGAGAACATGCAAGGGACACACCATTCCAGTGCAGGTAAAAAAACAAGAAAAAAAGAAAAGTTGCAAGTTGTCAAAGTCAATCTGCTCCAACTAAAAAAGGTCCAAATCAAGTTGCTCCTTCTAAAAAAGGTCCTAGTCAAGCTGCTCCAAGTCAAAAGTCAAACAGGTCAAAGTCAAGCGGGTAGGGGAAAGAAGACGCAAAGAGGTGTTGGTATGGGAAAGAAGAAAAATGTAAAAGGTGGTGCCGGTAAGGGTAAGAAGAAAAATGCACATCCAAGTCAAGTTGGGTGATCTTATTTAGTTAACTATTGTGTTTAATATAATAAGACTATGCATAACAAGTTTTTGTGCAACTTCCTCTTTTCTTTTTAACTAACTTCTATTCTCGAAGCAATATAATATATTTCTGACTAAAACCATAAAAATTGGGGTGTTATAGAGAAACAACAGGGTGTGAACGTTATGGCAATGGAAGTTTAAATAGGGTGGCTTTGGATGTTGCCGAGGAAGAGGCCGTGGATCTGGGAGAAGTCGAGAAGGTAATGAACTGTCTAACGGGATGACATGTTACATGTTACAATTGTTGTGAACAATCAAAAGGGGTTAAGCTAGAGAAGACATTGGATGTGACCGAGGTGGAGTTCGGGTATTCGGGAAAGGTCGAGAATCAAGATAGTTCGAAAAGAAGGTGATCAAAGTTGTTGTGCCTAAAGGGTGTGAACAAACGATTAAGGGGGTGAATGTTTGGGTTAAGCATTCATTTGGTTCATGTGCATGCATGGCTAGAAGCTTTAATAGTTTACTATGTTATGGTTTTATAAATTATGTCCGTTTTGGGAAAATGATCTTGTTGGCTACAAGGATGTTACATAAGGTACGCGTTTCGGGTAATGTTGAATATGCCATAATTGTAATGAAATTATTTATCAACAATGATATTGCATAAAATGAAAGTTGCAGGTTTCTCCTAAAGAAACAAAAGAGGATTTTTTTTTTCTTCCAGTTTTCTTGTAAGGAGTTCACCTTCAAAAAGCATTCTTCTGATCTCATTCGTTTCGGTAGGGGTGAGCAAATCAAACAGAAAAAACCGAAACCGATCCAAAAACCGAAAAAACCGACCGAAATTAAAAACCGATGGTTCGGTTTTTACTTTTTCAGAAAACCAAAAATGCGGTTCGGTATCGGTTTTCGTCCAAAAATCAAACCGCAAAAACCGAACCGAACCGAACCGGTTTTATTATATAATAATATCTAACTAATATAATATGATTAAATAACTAAATAAATCAATTCTATAAATTCATATTCATTTTGTGAGTGGATTTATTATATATTTATCTTAACGTTTATATTTGTATGTGTGTTTGTCGTGTCGCGTGTTTTGTGTGAATATACAAGTATTCGATAATGATTATACTACGTGTATGTGAATGTCTCATTTATATGTTTGTAATTGTAAAATTATGCAATAAACGTTATTATGCTTAGATTGAAAAAAAGTAAAGAAGAGTAACTAATTTTGTACGTAAAACAAGTTTGTTGGTATAATTTGGCCATACCCAAATATTAACGGTTAGAAACCGAAAAACCGAACCGAAACCGATAACAAACCGAAAAAACCAAACCGCCAAAAACCGAACGGTTTCGGTTTTGAGTTCTACAAAAACCGAACATTGTGGTTCGTTTCGGTTTTAGCCAAAAACCGACCCAAACCGAACCGTGCACGCGCCTATGTTCCCGCGCCGATCTAATATAATTTGGCATCTCGAAGAAGTCTCCAAATTGGTTACTCATTCACGGAGTATTGATCAACTCTCAAGCATTGAATAACTATTGAAAATTATATTACAAAAATCAAGTTCATGTTTTTAATTATAGTGTTTTCTTGGTAAAACGTTTTGTAACAATTATGTCTTTTTGAAAAATTCCCCAATAGAAAATGAGCTTTTCAAAAGATGCTAGGCATTACTCAATTGTCAAAATTGAGCTCGTTAATTTTCATATCATGAATCTAGTCATTTTGCTGATCCCATTATATTTGTCACAAAACATAAATTGATAAAAGAAATAATTTATTTACATAAATCACCCAATGTAAACACGCACAAAGAACATGAATCTTCACACATACATGATTTTATAACTATCCAGGTTTCACTCAGCATTTTTAGATACTCATAGTAAAAAACTAATGTTAATGAGATCACGAAAAATTCTTTTACACTGGTCGAAACTCGAGGCCACATACAATGAGGCCAGACATAGTTCCTTCATGGCTTGTAAATTTCATATTCATAGAAAGAGAGTCATCCTTGAATTCATGAGCTGAGTTAAATTTCCACACTTGTATCTCCATCCATCCGTCTTCTCTTTGTTTTGGAACCCGAGTGATGCCATTTATGTTCAATGGGCTTGGGGTTATAAAATAAACAAATTCAACCTCATTGTTTTCTTTGTGGAGCACATCTCGTACTTCTACTGGACAATGCAGCCCCTCGCATTTTTCTGAAAGCTTGAATACAAGGTAACACACGTATTCTGTATGTGGTGACAACATTTGACTTTTGATTGTGCAATTGAGATGAAATACTTGTTTTGGCAAAAGCTCAATCACCTCTTGAAATCTGCATGTAGGATGGATTAAGGACGAAGTAATATATATAGACAGGAAACTAAATCCAAGAAGTAAACTTTTGTCAGCCATTTATTCACAAACTTTTAATTGTTAACCATAAAACAAAAAACATTGAGCTAGAAATCTAGTTTTTTTTGTGTGACGTCTACATTTTTAGCTGTACAAACAAAAAAAGTTTAGCGGTTAAAGGTAGGGCCGGCAATCCATGTGGGGTTCGGGTTGGTGGATCAGGATACCCCAACCCGAACATGACCTGTTAAATAATTGGGTCAGACTTGTAACTTTTAAATATATTTTCTGAACACGATTCATTTAATCTGCTTATCTAACTGGGTTGGGCGATTAGCGAGTTACATGGGTTAAATAGGTTAAATGTGTTGGCAAGTCGATCCGTTTATCCTACCCAACCCGAGCATGGCCCAAACTTGTTTACAACCAACCCTAACCCGTTTATTTCCGTATCGGTCTCGGGTCGTGTTTCATGTAGCGTCACAAATTGCCGCCCCTAGTTAAAGGAAACTGTAAGAAATTTGTATAAAGATCCACATTAGAGAATTTGTATAAAGCCGCCTTTGCCGAAAGCACATTAGAGAATTTGTATAAGAAACGAACCTGGACTGGGCGGATGGTTTTGAAGTAAAAAGATCCACATTAGAGAATTTGTATAAAGCTGCCTTTGCCGAAAGCACAAGAAGTTTCTTTTTGTTGACTTCGCCCAACCAGAACAACTCATCGTAGTTTCTACATATCTTGAATATTTCTTCAAAGTTAGTTGGAAGTTGTTCTACCTGATCCACTTTGAAGTTTGATTTCAAGACATGTTGGACTTTCTTCAATTTTCTGATTTCTTCATCTTTCACCTGTGTGCAAACCATGTTAACTATAGTTAAATTTTTGGCACGCATCTGACCTCTTTGTATATTATAAACAATAGAGTATATACTGGAAAAATGGGATATTATTTTAAACTTACATTGTCAATCGCTCGAAATTCAATGCCTTCAACATAAACCGCACTTTCTCCACAATAGTGTGATGAAAAGCTCTCAAGTAGAAACTCAAAAACAATATCTTCGTTCTGATTCAAGAATTGGTACAACTCAATCATCATCCAGTCATTGTCTCTCCATGTTGCAAAATATGCATGTAGAGTTTCGAGTCCCTTTCTATACTTTAAGTTAACACACACTGGTTTACTTGAAAATTTTCTTGAATCACTAAGTTTGAAGACTAAATAGACCCCATAAACGACATTTGGAGATAAAAGTTGAGCGTTTGTCTTTATTTCAATGTTCAATTCGGAAACATCTAACATCTCCGCTACTGACTCAAATCTGCACATATTATAAATATTCAAGTCCCGGTCAGTCATAATAATTATTACCCCGGCTGTACACTTCTACTTTACAATTTAGTAGTTCTTTAAACCAAATAAATGAGAAAACAATTTCTTTTGGAATTGGGAAAAAACTTAAATTCAAAACTGAAACTTATTGTATCAATAAACACATAATCAACTATGATCATCTTCTTTTAAGTTTTAACCATTAAGTTATCTTTTGTTAGAGGGATAATATATTGAAATACACAAGTAAGATGCTAGCAAAATTTATGATTCATAGCCGTGCAAACAGAGGGCGAAAACAGGGCGTACCTCTACCATGTTTTGAGAAAGTAAATAAATACAAAATCAAGCTACAAAGTAGATATCGACTACAAGCAACATGTTAATATAATATAACACCCTAGATTCCAAATCTGAGACTATTAAGATACTAAAAATCTTATATAAGAATTCCATAAGCATACTTTGAAGTAGCTCTACTCATGATATTCACCTTTCATTAGTGTTATATAGGAAGAATAATCATTTTAGTTAACATAAAATACATATTTTTTTTTCAAAACCGGTACTATGTAATCCAATTCCTATAACAAATGTAATTTTGTCTAAGATTGAATTTCCATTCCTTTTGATGAGCAAAAAAGTACATGTCATGCAACCTTAAGCTTGATCATTCTTATGTTTTAAACTTAAAGAGATTTTTTTGTGTATTTTCAGTAAATATCAAGGTTCAGCGTATAAATAAACTAAAGCTTGAAGAGACTTTAGATTTGATAAGAAAAAATCTAAGAAGCTCACACTGAACCTGAAAAAGTTACGAAGCATCTGCTTTTACTGTTCTCTTCGAGTCTATTAAGTATTAACCATTTGATAAACAAACAATTTTGTATAATATCTGATTATGAAACTCAGTTTTTTTATATTTCTTATTCTTAAAGTTGTTGATCATATTAGATTGTAGATTAGAACAGAAATTTGTGCATCTAACAACAATATATATGTACGAACATAGGTAGAGAGAATAACCTTGATTCCGGAAGAGATTTCCACTCATGTGGACAGCTATTTTTGTAGGAAAACAATGTCGCTGAAACCATTGCATTTCTTTCTCCAATATCATCGAATGACGTCAACTGTAATACAACAAAAAAACAAGTTAGACTCAACATTAGGATCTGTAAATGCATGTATGATTTCGATGCACCCCTAAACTAAAGGATACATAGGACACAAGATGCACAAAAATATATATGAGATTTGAGAATGAACTGACTACCATTTTGTCCTTTTGAAGGAGGATTCGCTTTGAAAATATGTTGTAAAGATCCTCTTTCTTGATGGTAGAATAAATTTCAGGGCACTTTGACTTCTGGATTATTTCTTTATAGTCTTTAGGCAATTTGGGCTCCCATTTCTCATAATCCTCCTGTACATACATTAATCAGTTATTAAACTCATGTTTCATACATTTACTTTCTTACAATTTATGAAATTGTTAAAGGCCATAGTTTATATATACATGTATAAAAAATTAGCAAATTTTGTCAAAATATAGAAACTTACCTGAAATTCCAATGCTTTCTTGAGTTGTATGACCACATCATGAGCTGTTGGTCGTCTTTCTCTCCTCTGATGTAAGCATTTAAGGGCAATCCTTGTAAAAGTAATATATGACTGTGGCACAATTTGTTCTTTGATACCCTCAAACACTAACTTATCAAGTTTTTCAACATAATAGTGGTGTTTAGCCAAAAAGGGTAAATAAAGATACTCATTATCTATCTTTTCGGATGATAGTTTCCCACACAATATGTCAAACAAGACCGCACCCAATGAGAATATATCAGACTCTTTGGTTAAGAAGCCTGTTTTTGAGTACAGTGGGTCACGATAGCCAATTGTGCTTGTAACATTGTCGATGACATAGTCTACATCCTGATTTGTTGGACATATTAAGGAAAGCCCGAAATCACTAATTTTTGCTTTCCAATCAGCAAGCAATAGAATGTTGCTGCTGCTGATGTCCCTATGTATTACCATTTCTGGACTTGAAACAGTTCCATGAAGAAACTCCAACCCGACTGCAATATCGATGCATATTTTAAGCCGCATCACCCACGTAAGACTATCATCGCTCAAGTACTTATCAAGACTTCCTCTTGATGCATACTCATAGACAATAATTTTCTCATCCTCTTCATCACAGTAGCCTACAAGACCAATTACATTTTCATGTTTATACTCCATAAGGATTTCAAGCTCTGTTACAAATTCAGCTTCTCCTTCAGCAGATTTCCTACCCAACCGCTTAGCAGCAATGAAGTTATGCCCATGAGTGTGACCCTTGTACACACTCCCAAAATCTCCATGTCCAATGAGATTTTCTTGATTGAAAGTTTTTGTGGCCAACTTTATGTCTTGAAGTGACAGTTTGAGGTTGTCCTTGTGGTTCTCCTGCGAATCATCGGACAATCAGTCGATTTGATAAGTAAAATATAACCGAACAATTTGGCATCTGAAACTCCTTTAAAGTATAATGAAGAATAAATGAGGAAATTATAAAGTTATATTTTAAACCCATTGCTTACCTGAAAGTTTAATGCTTTTTTGAGTTCGTTGATGACAACATCTATTGATGGACGTTCAGCTTGAGTTTCTGCTAGACATCGAAAAGCGATTTTTGAAAATATGTCCAAAGACTCTTTATTGGGTCCTTTACTTAGGGAAAAGACGTGTTCAATGGTTTCTTCCTTGATTTTGTGATCAATAATTTCCATTAGTGTTCCCTTCTCAAAATGATCTCTTGCAATGGGTGCAATCCCCTTCTCATTGACGTCAGTGAAAATACGATCATGGGCCAACCTCCCGGTCAAGATCTCAAGTAACACTACTCCAAAAGAGTAAATGTCTGATTTTTTATTTAATCTCCCAGACTTTTGATATTCTGGATCCAAATACATATCTGTACCTGCAATCATATTGGTATTAAGAGTGCTCGCTTCTTGATCTGCTGGGTGGATTTTGGAGAGCCCAAAATCAGCAATCCTCGCCTCCCAATTTTGGCCCAATAGAATATTCGCGCTCTTGATGTCACGGTGTATTATCTTTTGTTTGTCTTGATCTGTGTTGGTGTGAATGTAATTCAAGCCATGTGCGATACCAAGACATATTTTCAAGCGTTGCATCCAAGTAAGATTAGTCATTTTTTCACTGTTTCCCATATAATCCTCAAGACTCCCGTTAGAAGCAAGCTCATAGACAAGGATCATGTGATCACGATCTTCATCACAAAAGCCAAGAAGAGAGATTATATTCTCATGTTTACAGCTAGTCAGAATCTCAATTTCTGCAATGAACCCTTGTTCTCCTTCTCGATTGTGAATCCGTTTTATAGCTACCGTGCTACATTTCTTGGGAAGATCACATTTATTCACCCCGTCTATCGACGAAGATATACTGCTATCAAAATGTTCGAGTTGTGCCTTGTATACCTTACCATATCCACCTGACCCAATGCAATATTTTTCGGCGAATTTCTCTGTTGCCATCTTGATATCATTAAGTCCAATCTTCAAGTGTTCCAAGTTCTTCAACTGCAACATTGTGTGGACATTCAACATACAACAATGTACTTAAATGAGTGGCATGTGCAGTACCCTATTCTTGATGAACTTGCAGCTCCACAATTAGTACCAAAAGAAGATATTACTAAATGGAAGGATAATGATGGTGGGCTAACTGAATTTTCATCTAGAATGGCATGGGAGCATATCAGTCAAAAGAAAGAAAAAGTCAGGTGGGATAAGGTTGTGTGGTTCTCTCAATGCAATCCAAGAATGGCTTTCATTATGTGGGTGGCCATTAAGGGTAGACTGCAGACTCAAGACAGACTTATGAAATGGAACAATGACTCTAACATGAAGTGCCCCTTATGTAGTAAAGTGAATGATTCTCACAAACATCTGTTTTTTGAGTGTGACTATTCTAAGTTCATATGGGAAGAGCTGAAGTCTAAAATAGAGTATGAAAAGATATCAAACTCATGGGATACTATTATTGAGCAATATGCTAATGATGAGTGCAATAATACCATTGGAAGTGTGCTTAGAAGAATTGGTCTGGCTACTAGTGTATATCACATTTGGAAGGAAAGGAATGCAAGGCTATTTAGAGGTCAAGAAATTGGAAGATCAAGCTTGGTAAAGATCATTGAAGAAAATATCAAGCTGCAATTGATGTGCCTAAATGTAAAGAAGTCAGCTCAAGTGTTGAGGATTGCGCAAAGTTGGAATGTGGTGCTGAATTTTACAAAGAATTAGCTATTCCAACAGTTTTGTTAGGTTGGAAAGTTTGTTTCAGCTATATGACCATGCTCATATATGGCTGCTTGAATTTCATGTAATTTGCTGATTCATTTATTAATAAAATTCACCATTTCAGGAAAAAACAATGTACTTAAATAAATAATTGAATGAAAAAAGATTCACAATCTGTACTAATTGTGATGTTAATAGAAAAAAGTGATACAACACTTTATTCTCAGCCAATGGATTCTGTTAGCTTCGATATCAGTTATTGTTTTACGCCTAAAAATGATTTGTGATTTGTTACTACTGTGCAGGTCCATGGTAGTTGGTGTCAATGGTGTTTTGATTCCTGGTTTTTGGGTGTTGATCGTGTGGTGTGGAGGTGATCATCTCAATAAATTTGTTAACGGTCGTTTATCATTTTAGAGTGCCAGGGTTATGAATATGAGACATCAGAAATGTCTTGTCTAATTTCTTCGTAACAGGGATCGAATGTAAAAAGCCCTTAACCACATAAGACCATTCATGTAATTTACTTATTTGTTTATTAGTTAGGATGACCAGCTTCGAACTAAAACTATAAAGAAGTAAATTACCCTTAGGTGATTGGATGATGTACTCTCAACTGCACTCTTTGGAAGTTCCTAAAATAATATTTGCAAAAGAATAGGAGATTAGTAGATAAATATAACAGTTATTATCACATAAAGTTGATAAGCAAGTTTATTTTCTTACCGGATTTTCATACAGTGATTGAAGTTTCAACGCTTTCTCAAGTCCTTTGACAACCTGATCTATATGTGGACGATCTGTTCTTTCCTCTTTTATGCCGCAATATGCTGTTTCTGAGAAGATTTTTAATGCTTCTTGGTCCATCTGATTTCGTAAATGCTCATCAATCATATCATCCAAATGAGAGTTGGCCAGTTGACTTAATAACCCCTCTCCCAACTCTTCATCTGGAAGAACTGCACTCCGTCCACACAAGACTTCGAAAAACACAACACCGAATGAATACACATCTGACTTGTGGGTCACCCCGCCAGTCTTTTCATATTTTGGGTCTGTGTATACATTCTTAACAATATCACGAGTAAGAATCAGACGGTGCCTCCGAGCTGCTGTATTTTTCAACGAAAGTTCAAAACCAGATAACTTGGGTTCCCATTTGTCATCTAGTAAAATATTCGAGCTCATGATGTTGCAATGTATGACACTAAAATCTCGTCCAGGATCATAATGGATGTAACTCAATGCCTTCGCAACACCAACGCATATCTTCAACCTTTGCATCCATGTGAGGGTCTGGTCACTTAGATATTTTGAGAGACTTTCCTTGGCCTCCTTCTTGTATATGATCATCTTATTTCTCCCATCATCAAAAATCCCAATAAGAGACACTAGATTCTTATGTTTGAGACTAGAAAGCATCGAAATCTCCGTCCAAAACTTTTTGCTCTCATCTTTTATACATCTAGTATAGAACCTCTTTACAATAATATCAATGAATTGTTCAGAATGTAAGAGGCGGCCTTCATAAATTATTCCAAGCTTAAACTTTTTAATAATATTCTGAACAGCAAAATTGTTGGTTGCTGATGCTATATTATCCCAGCTGAGTTTTAAGTGAGAAAGATCTTTGAGGAAAGACTTTGTCTCTTTGCTAACATGGGACTCAACACGTGTAGATATTGAGGTCAATGATCCCTATATGTACCAAACAAGACAACATTACCAAGTGTTCGAAAAATGACATGTGTGTATATGGAGGCCACGTTTCTAAAATTCCAATAACTTACAACAATAATAATAATTACCTTGTCATGATTGGATGATGTAACCTCAACTTTGGCCGCAACTACTGAATGTTCCTTTAATATCATAAATACAGTAATATGTAAATAATTTTACACGTGTTGGTATTAAGATTATCAATAAATAGATATTAGTTACTATAAAAGAAAGATGAAAGAGAAAACCCTCTTACAGCATTTTGACGTTCCATCTGAAGTTTCAACGCGTTCTCGAGTCTTGTGACAACCTCACTTATATCCGGGCGTTGAGATCTTTCTTCATTCAAGCAGTCATATGCTGTCTTCGCGAAAACATTGAATGCTTGCGGATCCATTTGGTTCCATAGAACTGGATCAATCATCTCATCTAGTATTTTATTTTTATAATGGAAAATGGCCGGTGGACCCAAATACTTATTATCTTGATGGTCACTTACTCCTATCCTACCACACAGTAGTTCAAACAATAATATCCCAAAGGAATAGATATCTGACTTGTGGTTCACACTTTTAGTCTCTAAATATGTTTGGTCTCCATACCCATACTCATACCAAAGTTTATTAGTATGAAAAGAATTGTGCCTTTGAGAAGCTTCAATCTTCATGGAAGATTCAAAACAAGATAACTTGGGTTCCCAATCATCATTTAATAAAACTGTGTCACTGGTAATGAGCCGGTGTATGACGCTAAAATCACGTGACTCATCATAATGAATGTAGCTCAATGCTTGCGCAACACCGACAGATATCTCCAATCGTCGCACCCATGGCAACAACATCGGGTCACTTAGACACAGGCTGAGACTTCCCCTCATCTCACGCCTGGTAATGATGATCTTCTCATCATTCTCATCACAAAACCCAACAAGAGAAACCAGATTCTTATGCTTGAGACTTGAAAGCATTGAAATTTCCGTCCAAAACATCTGTTCAATTTCATCATCCCTTACATCTTTATTAAACCTCCGAGCATCGATTTCAATCAACTCACCGGACCACAAGAGCTTTCCCCAGTATTCATTTGCAAATCCATATTCGCAGTTGAGATTTTCTTCATCAAAGTTGTCGGTGGCGGTTAGTACATCTTCAAGGGGGATTTTTAAGTGAGCAAAGTCGTCATGATTGAGTGAAGACATCATGTATGTATCGGTTTGTTTATCTGAACAAAAAAGGGTGAGTGGGTTGTTACAAAAAGAAGCGAATGAGTGTTTGGGTAATATACATAAAAATCTGATCGGTGGTTTGGGTTACAAAATGAGGCTAATTGAAGGAGATCTGAAAGAAGAAATACACATATAGAGTGTTGGGCTGGTAGTCAATAGTGAATAAGGAGTGAGGTGGATGAGTATCTGTGTTTAGCATATGTGGTTGTGGGTGGATGACTATCTATATATCTTTGCATATTTTTTATTCTATTAATAAAAAAAAAACTATATTGACTTCGGAATTTGTATAGGAAATGGTAAAAAGTTAAAAACAAATGGTTTTCAACTTGCATTTGTACTCCGTATTACTTTGAAAATAAAACATTACTAATAGCAAATATCAAAATCTTTGACACTAGTTTATGAAAGATGCTTATAGTTTTTTTTTTCTTTATACAAATAAAACTGAATGATAAATTAGAAAGAAAGAAAAAAAAAACCTACAATACTCCTTTAAATATTACATATGAATAATCTCAAACACGACAAAATATATGCATAAATGAGATATTTAGTATGAACTATCAACTATGAAGGGGGACAGTGTGTTTTAGACAAAAGAGACAGCAAAGCGAGTATAGTTGACCATAAAAGATGATGGTAGGCTGTCTCTTCAACTTTCAAGTAAAAAAAGTAATAGTCCATGATTATTGGTTGCTTATATCTCATTTTTTGGGCTGCAACATGAAAAAAATTTGCATTTGACAAATAAATGTAGATAAATACTTCAAAGTTCAAGAAGATAAAACTTGCGATAAAATTAGTATTGAAAATACGAAGCATTTTACATATAAATATAGATAAATAATCAAAGTTCCAGAAGATAAGAAAAAACACTTTGGAGAAAATTGGTATTGAAAATATGAATATGATTTTATGAAGAAATGTTACATTCGCGTAAATTTTGTAAAAACTTTTTCACAAAATGATGTGGCATGATAAATTTAACTTTGGATATTACTTCTCTTCTTTTAATTGCCAAATAGATGTAACAGTTACAATGACACATCATTTAGTGAAAATATTTTTATTAAATTTAAGTGGATAGAGCATTCCTCGAATCTAAAAAGCAATTACAATAGAAGCAAAAGTACATTGAGACGTGAATCAGATATCGGTATAAAATCCCAATATATTGGTTTTTCAAAACCAAGCTAGGGAGGTGGCTTTGGACCAATTCCTAATCTTTTTTACTCATCTCCATTTTCTTTTCCCTAAAAAAACACAACGTATTGCAATAATCGGGCCTTTTAGACACAATTCAAAGTCATGGCTATTCATGTTTATCACAATATAGTGTATAGTGTCTAGTATAGAATCAAGTATGACTGGCATCAATCATTAATAACTTGAGTTGTGTGAACATCACGTACGAAATGCAATGATTCCTCTATATTGAATAGTATGACACTAGTGCAAGTGTTGATCATTAGAGACAATTCCACTAAGCCCGACTTATCACGGTGCCTTTCTATTCAATCGATTGTATTGACAAACCATATACAAGGTGACACCCGAGGACAATATTCTACTTTAAGTCATTTGAAGGAAGTCTTATCACGTCCGAGACTATTTACGTGAAACCTATAGAGCACAAATATTGTAACAATTGAACCCATCCATAATATCACAATATGGAATGTAGTTTATTATTATATAGAATCAACCATCATTAACATGATTCGTGTGAACATCATGTGTGATCACGGTTCTCGTTATTACAATATAGAGTGTGATATACTGTTGTATATAATCAAGCATTATTACCATTCAATTATTATCACTACTTTATGAGCATCTTATGTGCTCACGGTTCTCGTTACTAGCTAATTAATCAATGTCATGTATTATTGAAGATCGAACATTCATTATCGCATAAAGTATATTGTAAAGGAATCATTATATTTTAGTGATTGCATGCATTGAGAAAGCGTTCAAACTATATTGATGATACAAATAAAAAGCTAAGTATACTTCGAAAACGTCATCTTTTTAAACAAGTTTTATCACATCCGATACTATTTAAGTTAAACATGTTAAGCAACTGTCAATTATATTCCGATTTTCATTAACCCGACTTACGTGATCAAAAGGTATAATCCCGGTTATCAACTACCACTTAATTACCGTTAGATATTATGAAAAATCACATGTATAATATCGTAGTACGTATATTGTTCCCTATACCGTATATATAATCTCGGTTACCGTTAACACGGCTTACATGACTCTTATTATTTTATAATAAACATGACGAATACAAGTTAAACTTGTTAAGTTTTTAACGATCTAATCAGAAAAAAAAATATTAATAAAATATAATAAAAATTAATAAATTTTAGTTTTGCGTATACCAAAATGCTTTATTTAAAAATATATATAGTAACTAATTACATTTCATTTTAAGTGTTAATTGGAATATATTATTTTATATTAAACCTTCAGCCATGATGTGTCGTCACTAAAGGTTGAACAAATATACATTTTCAAGCCAATTTTTTTTCGGCAATTTTAGTTTTGCCAAAAGCATTATATTTTTTCTTTTAGCTATGATTTTGTCGTCAATAATTTAACTTTTTTAATATTTATTGGCCATTAACAATAAAATAATATTTTTTACTTTTAGCCACAACTTGTGTCGTGGCTGAAGATTTTAACATTTTATTTATTTATTTCCTCTCCCAGACATCATAATAAAATAATGATTTCATACTTTTAACGAACACTATATTTTCATGATTGTAGTGTTTGATTGGGCACGGACATTCTTGTCCATACTTAGAGGTCAATTTGCCACATATCTATCGAAGGGGATTTCCAAGCCTATCTCAGTATATTTTGTCAAAAGAAAGAAGAGAATATAACGATTTCCTAATTCGTGAGAACGAAAACCGTTAGTTAGAGTTAATGAAAAGAAGCAATCAACAGAATGGGTCCATGTTGTTCTGAAGGCACTCAACGGATCAAGATCTCGTAAATTTATATTCTTTCTTGATTCAAATCAGAAAGAACTTCTTTCGCTATTGAAGCCATGTTCGAGATGTTAGCTTATTAGCATCTCTCTTCTGCATTAGGAATTGCCCGAAAATGTTTGATTGAATCACATGCTTTCATGGTCCCTATCTCATCCGACACTGGCCGACACGTAGGTATATTCTGCAATTTCCTAGGTGCACATCCCCATCTACTAAAAGTAGGGGTAGTTTCCATAAATAGACTGGGTCATTCGTAACCAGAGAAAAATATCTGATGCTACAACATAAACTAAAGCTATATGTGGTGGCCCCTAAAGGCCTAACTGATAGGTTCTGTTTCGACTGCCCATCCAAAAGAAGCAAATTTGAGGTCTGGAGAGTGGGAGAGATCTACCTGGCCAAGGTGCTAATGTCAAGGGATTATCCGAAGTGTTGGAATATGCTCTACCTACGTTACCTAACTAGTCTTTCTTTTCGATAAGTAAGAATATATTGACTGATGGAGGAATAAGAAACCAAGCGGGATAAAAGAAGAGCGAGGTATAGTGAGAAAGTTCACCCTTGCCTTTAGACGATAAAGCCCTTTTTTACATCCCATCCCCTAGACAAATGAAAGTTCACCATTGTTGTTCTTTTGACGATGAACCACTCCAGTACAAGCTAAAGTGACTTATACGCTTCGTCCCTGATGCGTAGGGCCGAGAAAGTTCCTCTTCATTTTTTTGACCAAATATATGCGTTGAAAGTCGTAGTCAAAGTTTGAAAAAGTTTTAACGAAGGTATTATCGTTTTAAAAGTGGTTCTCAAAGTCAAACGTTGAAAATCGTTTATTTTATCGCTTAGTGGACTTTTAACCACGACTTTGATCGTGGCTAAACGTGTTTCTTGAATAAAATCCCGATTCTAGTAGTAATATTACTTTTTTTGTAAGACAAGAAATTATATTGATAGCAAAAGACATGAGACCAAACTTAAACCATCTTTTTTTCTAGTAGTAAAGAAAAAAGGCATTTCTTATAAATTGATAAAGCAAACATCACTAAAAAAGCAACTATGCCACAAAAACCAAAGAAACATTAGAAAATAACTAGCATGGTACCCGCGCAATGCGGCGGCGGGTACCCTGTGACTAAATATTACTACACTCAGCCTTATAGCTAATGTTTTAGATGTGTATGAGTGATAGAAAATGATTTGTGTGTATTTATATAATGGATGCGATTATATGTTTATAATAATCATTATTGATAATAATGATTTTTAGCGGTTACACGGTTTTAATAATGGGCTATATATATTTTGAAAATTGTATTTAACTTAATTGAAGCGTCTGCATTTGAATTTTAATAATGAGATGTATTGAATTTTAAGTCTTCTTTTTATAGTAAGTGTGTAGGCTTATTTTTTAAAACTTCTTTTTTACGAATGGCCTAAATGCATTATAATGTAGTTAAGATATACGAATAAAAAGCGGACCCAATAAGAACCACTAATTTCATATTCACACAACTTTTTTTTTTTTTTTTTTTGACAAAATGGGTACATTATTTAAAGAGAACTTTTGAGCGACGATTTTGTTTTCTAGTAAACTGCTTAAATTATAGTGAAACTTACCTCTATGATTGTACATTATTATTCAATAACAAGTTGAGTTCATGAATAAAAAAAACAATGTTGTGGATTAAATTGGAAGTTTCAATGGATGTCAAGCGTGTTAGATGCAATAAGATAGACTTTACAAGACCAACCACAAAATAGCATTTGATATTAAGTGTTAAAGTGTTGGCTTGAATTTTGAGAGCAAAGTAATTCGCATAAACGAGGTAAAGAGGTAACATGTATGCCCAAAAAAGTGATATATTATACAAGTTATTCCATTTGAAGAAGTGAGGATGTCGATCAATATCTAGTTATGCTACTTTTCGACGTTGATTTGGAGTTTACTTGGCCAGGTTCTAACATTCTTAGCCGTTGATTGGATTATGATCAATTTAGAATTTTGAAAAACTCAAATTGTTTCATTGCCGACATGACTATACCTTTTTATTTATCTATTTTTTTATTAATTCTAATTATCAATGTCAACAAGTGTTTTTAAGTAAATTTACAAATAAAAATCAATTAGGAGTATTAAAAAAGGCGTTTGAAAATGTAAGTATCTATTCACATTCAGACGTGTTTGTACACTTTCATACGTTTTCATCCGTTTTCATTCGTATTCGTCCGTTTTCATACGTTTCTGACTATCACAAGTGATATTCAGAATATCATTTTGTGATATTTTGAATATCACTTTGTAATTTTTTGAATATCACTTTGTGATATCCTGAATATCATTTGTGATATTCTGAATATCACTTGTGATATTCTGAATATCACTTTGTGATATTCAGAATATCACTTTGTGATTTTCTGGATATCACTTTGTGATTTTCTGGATATCACTTTATGATATTTTGAATATCACTTGTGATTTTCATATTACAAAAAATCGGTTGAAAATCACTTGTGATATTCAGAATATCTATCATTTGTGAGCTCAGAGTATCACTTATGATATTCTGAATGTCAAAGTTGTGATATTCAGAAACATATGAACGTCTAAAAACGGCCGAAAACATGTAAAAATGAACAAAAACTGTAGCAACCCGTAAAATTTCATAAGGTAAAATGACTATTTTACCCTTTGACTTTTTAAAGATGACCTTGACTTTGACTTTTGACTATTTGACTTTTACTATAACGTAAAAGAAAATATTGTAACTGGTAGTAACTGGTAATTTCTCAAGTTAAATAATTCACTTTGGTTTGAATTATTACACTCTGAACATTTTGTTCACCTATGGCTATAAATAATTAATTAAAGTTGTTACTTTATTAATTACGAAAGTTTAATCGTGTAAACTTTCCTCGCGGTCAACACAAGACTACGATAAGTCTAGGTATTCAAAATACTCTATTTTCACCAATAGTCGTATTTTATATGAACTATTGCCACCTTATTAGTTTTACGTAAATATTTTACTCTTTACGTAAGACGCGTGCTCGAACCTACGTTATTAAGTTTTAACAACATAGACGCGCCCAAATAGACTTATTACACCTTTAATATACCTAGTTGGAGTATAGTGATAAGTTTTAATATTTTTGTAAGTATTACATTTTTACGTTGCCCGATTTTAAGTTTCGTGACTTAAGGGCTTAACGTTAGTAATTACCGGGACCAAACTACACCTCGTAAATCAAAATTTACTACAAAAATAATACACATTCACCACCTCATGCTAGAGGTGGCGTGCATTTGGCTATCTCAATGCCATGTGGCTTTGTTTTAGTAACTTAGTCATGCAAAGTTACCAGATATCCTTTCTTTTAGATCATTCTTCACAAGCAAGATAGACCAAAAATTTCTCTCATCTCCCTTTGGGACTCCTTTGTTGCCGTACATCCCTAGCCACCACAACACCACCATAGCTTAATTTTATACTTCAAGTTGTACAAGAAAGTTGAAGGTATTGAGGAGCTCTACCTAGTCCAAGTGGTGATTTGTTGATTTAAAGCTTGACACAAGACTTATACAAGGTATTTAGGGGCTGAATAAAAGGAGCTATTACAAGGGTAAAAAGATTAGTGAACTTTGGTTAAAGGGTTGAAGACAAGGGTTGAAGATTGGAAGGCTAAGTTGGTGATTAAAAAACTTAGGATAGTGGTTCTTAAGTTCTTATGATTCTCATCCAAGAAGTTGTAATATTATATTTAGTTCTCAAGTATTTCATTCATATTTGATGTAATTGAAAGGTTTTATGGATATTTAAATATATGTATGTCCGGATTCGAACTCGAGACTTCGGGATTGCACACATTACGTATGAGAGTTGATGTTAATAATTAATATATAAAATGTTATTATTAATTATTAGTCACGAAATAAAACATAACGATAGTTAATATTTAACGGGGTTTTGACCAACGGTCGTTAAATGTAAACTACAAGGACTAAGAATGAAATTAGTGGACAAGAAGGATCTAGAAACCCCGTGGGAGGGTGTGGCCGGTCGTGGGCTATCAAACCCAGGGAGGTGGGATTTCTTGGTCACCAAGTTTTGAGAATGTATATATACAAAACCTTGTATTCATTATTCTCCTAACCTTGGATCACCAATATACCTAATTTCTCTTCTCCTCTCTCCCTCTTTGTGTGGCCGGTCGTATACCCTCACCACAAGGGTGTTCGCTTTTGCTTAACTCAAAGAAACAAGTGTTTGGTTTTATTTGTGATTCAAGAAACTAGCTTTTCACATCAAATCACTAATTGTACGTGTGTATAAGAACGAAGGACAAGCACGCTTGAGCTTGTAATCTTGGTGGTCGACTTTTGTGTGGGTCGAATTATATAAACCCTAAAATGAGGGTTTTGGTTATTGTTCTTGTTCTAATCATCGTTTGATTCTTGAATTGCTAAAAGGTACGCACTTTCTTGTTTTGTTAATTACTTACATATATTATTGCTATTTATTTCCGCTGCATGCTTTGATGATGTTATTTGATTTTATATAATTGTTATGAGTATTAAATCTCAACAGTGGCATCACGAGCCGTTAATATGATGTAATTAATTACCGAAACACATAAAAATTGAATCTTTATGATTATATGCATGCTTTTTATGGTTTATAGGGTTTCGAATTCGAAACCCTAATTTTTTAATGATAGGGTCGATTACCCTTATTTTATTTAATTAGGTTTTAATTTTGTAAAACTTGTAGAAACCCTGGGATTGCATGCTAATTTTATGTGGTTAATTAATGAATAATTGTTATGTGACATGTAATATGCGTATCTTGGGTGATAATTGTTATGCTGAATCCATGGTGGAACATGCATGTTTTGCCCTGGAGTATTGTTTATTGTTTATTGATTAATTGTTAAGTGATACACACATGTTCTATTTAATTAATAATTATTGAATTGGGGAAGACCTCAATTATAACTAATAAAAATTCGTTATGTGCTAATTGGTATATTATTAACTTTGACTTACGCAATCGACTTGTCGATGTATGTGGCTCATCTACCTTATAGGTGAAAGCCCTAGTTAATGTATGCATTTATTTACGCATAGAATTGTTTATTAGAGTTTATTGAAATAATTATGCATGTGGCTAATTGTTTTTACATATGTTAAATTGTTTAGTTATATGTTTATATTATTTGAGTGTGTTTAATTTTATTAAAATGCTTTTTTGTTTATATATTGTTTGACATGTTAGTAAGCAAAAAGGGTTTTTTGGAATAGAAAATTAAATGGACTAAATAATGGCGAAACTGATTTGTTATCTAAGAATTATTCTTGAACTTTTAATCGATTGATGCGACTGTACTAAATGGTTAGAACGGCTCACCCACTAGAACAAACTAAAAGGGGTTAATTAAGAAGTGCGCAGTCGCTGAATGGATGTCTAAGGTTATGCTTCGCGCTTACACCGGTCCTCTGCCCCTGTGAGTTCGATTGGAACTACCTAGTATAACCATTCAATGTACGAAGCATCTTAGTGCAAAGTTGTAAGTTTCTCAACGCATCGATTAAAACTTTGTAGAATTCAATCTTAGCAATTAAAATCTCATGTAAGTTTTTTCGAAAATTTTATGTTATAAAGTTGTATGCATGCTTTTTTATACATAAGTTTTGATTACACGTCAAAAATTGTACCCTTTAAATTTAAGTTTATGCCATCTAATGATATGAAACACTTGAAGTTGTAATTTAGTTATGTGAGACCTTGATCTAGATTACAATAACGAGGTGAATTATTTTGTTATGTGAGACCTCAGCTTTATGATTTGCAGTTTCTAAATTAGAAAACTTAATTAACTTAGTTAGTGAGACCTATGACTTAAGGCATAAGATGGGATAAAACATGCTTACGTTTTGCATTAATTGTTTTGGCAAAATTGTAAATCCCATAACTTTTGGAATTGAAAACTTGTTTGTCAATTATCGTTTTTCAACGATTACCTATTCTATACTTTCACCACTAGCAGATCAACCTGATGTGGTGAAACTATGATAATGAGGATCCAAAATTCAAGGAAAATACTATGGTTAATATGAATATTGACCAAAGGTTATTTTATTTTCTTGAATGTTTACTTATCGAAAGTACTAACTTTTGAACTTTTATTTATGTAGAAATGGCTCAAGCTGAATCTCTGCACTAGCCTCGTCGTTCAAATCTATGTTTGATCGAGAGAAATTGACCGGTAGCGCGAATTTCAATGATTGGTATCGGCAACTCCGAATTGTCTTGAGGGTTGCCAAAAGACTCAATTATTTGACTACGCCTTGTCCTCCTGAACCTGCAGCTGATGCTACTGCTGAAGCACGAGGTGCATGGCAATCTGAGTATGACAAGTATAATGAGGTCGCCTGCATTATGCTCGGGAGTATGAACTCAAGCTTGCAAAAGCAATTTGAGAATTACTTCCCTAATCTCATGCTGGAAGAATTGCAAAGGTTGTTTGAAAAGCCTGTGACTGTAGAGTTGTATGATTTAATAGATGTTCTTCATAGTTGCAAGCAAGGAGAAGGGAAACCTGTAGTTTCACCGCCTGAAATGATGAGTTACATGGACCAGCTTGGGCGTCTCAACTATGTCTACCCTAATGACATACAAATTGGCCTGATCAACAGATCCCTTAACAAGGAATTTGATGGTTTTGTGCGCAATTACAATATGCATTGCACGGGGAAGACAGACAGTGAGGTACATGCAATGCTCATTGATTACGAAAAAGGTTTGCCCAAGAAGGACCCTACATCTGCGGTTTTGACCATCCAGAATGGTAGGATTTCTAAGCCTAATAAGCCGCTAGCGAACAAGAAAGGGAAAGGTAACGGTAAAGTTGATAAGGGAAAGCAAGTTATGACTTATCAACAAGAACCCAAGAAGTACCCTCCCAAAAAGCGTGAGAATCCGAAGAAGGATATGGCTTGTCATCACTGCACCGAGGTAGGACACTGGAAGAGGAATTGTCCACTCTACCTTGATGAGTTGCGCACTAAGAGGTATAAAAATACCGCACTGTGGCGACTTCGTGTACTCTTTTGATGATAGAATTATTTGCTTTTCCTCATAAAATAAATTCCTGGGTATATGATACTGGATGTGGTATTCACATATGTAATACATTGCAGGGACTTAGAGGAGCAAGGAAGCTTGCCTATGGACAACAATACGTGGGTAATGGAGCACATGCTGTCGTTGAAGCTATAGGCACGTTTGATTTAGTTTTACCTTCGGGTTTAGTACTGTCATTAAACGATTATCATTACGCACCTTCCATTGTTAGGGGTGTCGTTTATGTTTCCTTGTTAAAAGATATTGGTTTCGTTCATACATTTACTGATTATGGAATTTCGGTTTCTTTAAATGGTGTTTTTTACTTTAATGTTATTCTAGTAAATGGTGTGTTTGAAATTGATTTGCATGATAATGTGATTGATAAAAATAATTCTGTCTTTAGCATCAATAATAAAAGAATCAAAGGTGATTTGGATTCTTCATTTCTTTGGCATTGTAGACTTGCTCATATAGGCCAGAAACGCATGCAACAAATGCAACACGAAGGGCTTTTGCAAGACATCAATGATGAATCATTTGATAAATGCGAATCTTGCATATCTGGGAAGATGACCAAGAAACCTTTACAAATAGTTTAGAAAGGGCTTCTGATCTTCTTGGTGTGATACATACTAACGTATGTGGACCACTAAGACATGTTTCAAGAAAGGGTGCTAGCTACTTCTTAACCTTTACCGATGATTTCAGTCGTTATGGTTATGTTTATTTACTTAAACATAAACATGAAGTCTTTGAAACATTTAAGGTTTTAAGAGTGAAGTAGAACTGCAACTAGGAAAGAAGATTAAAGCTCTTCGATCCGATAGAGGTGGTGAATATTTAAGCCAAGAGTTTAAAGATTATCTAGTTGAGTGTGGTATTGTCCAGCAACTCACATCTCCATATACTCCACAACAAAATGGTGTATCTGAGAGAAGAAATCGTACATTGTTAGACATGGTGCGATCAATGTTTAATCTTACAACTCTTCCCTTATCCTTTTGGGATTATGCTTTAGAAACTGCTATTCGCATATTGAATATGGTTCCAACTAAGAAGGTTGATAAGACTCCTTATGAAGTGTGGTTTGGGAAAGCTTCCAACTTGTCTTACTTAAAGGTCTGGGGTTGTGAGGCGTTTGTTAAACGTGACTCTGCTGATAAGCTGCAACAAAGATCTGTTAAGTGTGTCTTCGTAGGATACCCAAAGGAAACTATGGGTTACTACTTTTACTTTCTACCTGAAAACAAAGTAATTGTTGCTAGGTATGGAGACTTTCTTGAAAAGGATCTCATATCTCATGAATTCAGTGGGAGAGTTTATGATCTGGAAGATGATCAAGAAGATACAACACCTTCTGAAAACACTAGCTAACCTCAAGTAGAACCCGAAAGTCCTGGGCGTTCCACCGAAGTTGAAGTGGTTCCCATTCGTAGATCCGCAAGGGCTACGCGTGCACTGAGGCGTCTATGTCTCAACGTAGAAGCGAGGAAAATATGTTAGGGATCTTGGTGAACCTCGCTAACTATAAAGCTACCATGTTGAGTCCGAAAAGGAAAAATGGCGAGTTGCAATGAATGGGGAAATGCAATCCATGAAAGATAACGAAGTTCGGATAGAGGTTGACTTACCTCCAAATGCTAAGGTAGTTGGAAGTAAGTGGCTCTTTAAGATAAAGACTGACATGGATGGCAATGCACACACCTATAAAGCTCGTCTTGTAGCCCAAGGGTATACTCAAACCTATGGAGTAGACTACAAGGAGACATTTTCTCCTGTAGCAGACATTAGAGCTATTAGGATTCTTATAGCCATAGCTGCGTACTATGACTATGAGATATGGCAAATTGATGTAAAATCGCTTCTTAAACGGTCGCCTAGATGAGTACATCTATATGGCGCAACCTGAAGGGTTTGTGAATCCAAAGTTTCCAAAGCGTGTATGCAAACTTCAAAGATCCATTTATGGGTTGAAGCAAGCATCAAGGCAATGGAACAAGATGTTTGATGAAGAAATCAAGAAATTTGGTTTCACTCAAAATCTTGATGAGCCATGTGTGTATCACAAAGCTAGTGGGAGTAATGTTATTTTCCTTGTCTTATATGTCGATGACATATTGATCATGGGAAAAGACATTCCAAGTATGCAAGATGTAAAGTCTTATCTTGGAGAGTGTTTTTCTATGAAGGACTTAGGGGAAGCAAAGCATTTATTCTGGAATCAAGATCTACCGAGATAGATCAAGGCGGTTAATTGGATTAAGCCAAAGTGCTTACATTGATAAAATATTGAAGAGATTCAGTATGCAAAATTTCAAGAAGGGATATTTGCCGATGCAAGTTGAACATGGCTTAAGTAATAAACTATGCGCGTCAACACCTGAAGAGGTGGCTTACATGAAGAAAGTTCCTTATGCTTCGGCTGTAGGATCTATCATGTATGATGTAAGATGTACAAGGCTGATGTGGCGTTTGCACAAAATATCACCAGTCGGTATCAACAGAACCCGTGTGTGAAACACGGCAAGCTGTTAAGAACATTCTTAAGTATCTAAGGGCTACTAAAGAAATGTTTCTAGTGTATGGTGGAAATCCAGATGCGAACTTGATGTTACTGTTTTTGCGCGTCATTCCAAACCGATAAAGATGATACGAAGTCTCAGACGGGTTATGTCTTTGTCATTAATGGAGGAGCAGTTGACCGGAAGAGCAAGAAGCAAACAACGGTTGCGATGTCTATTACAGAAGTTAAGTACATAGCTGCTTTAAAGCTGCGATGGAAGCTATTTGGATTAGGAAATTCATTTCGGGACTCGGAGTAATGCCCTCAATAGAATTACCTTTAAATGTGTATTGTGACAACTCTGCTGCAATTACATTTGCCAATGAGCCCGAGTCATGAAGGCGCCAGACATTTTCCTCGTCGATATCACTATGTTCGAGAACAAGTTGACATAGGTGAAATCAATCTACTCAAAGTTCATACAGATGAAAATCTAGTTGATCCCTTTACGAAGCCTTTGCCAAAAGAAAAACTTCTGACCATGCTGATGGGATAGGACTTCGTTTAGCTAGTAGTTTCATGCAGATCTGTGATTAGTATTTGGATAAAGGATGTTATGAACAAATATTACTTTAATGAAATAAAATAGTTGTTTATGTTTATTTTTCATTTTCTTAATATTATATCCTATATTTGCATGTTTAATCCGTGAATAACTTATGTTATTCTAAATAGTCCGTTGTCGATCAATGATGTGGGAATATCATTGAATTAAGACAAATCTGAGTTTTGGTAGAATATACTTTTAAAGTATATTGATGCGTGGGACATACCAGATTCACATGATATTCAATGAATTGAATATAGGACTCATCCCAACTTTACATGATGATTCTTTTGGATCTTTGTCATTAAGTATATCATGAAGTGTTTATCCTCAGACTTGAGATACCAGATAACCGATATGAATGTAGTGCATTTGTGTAAGATAGTCTAACGCTATCCAGAATCGGTAGTTATAAGGGCTATTTTTGGAAGTGTTGCAAAGTTCATGAGTTATGTTTGTAGTCAAGAGAATTTGTTCATTTGAATTTGTTTCAAAGCATAATACTATATTTGGGCCCCTCGTATGGTTGACAAGATGTTTGTATGGCCATACCCAAGATCTATCTGGAATACGTTCAGATGATTTGGTAATCTTGTTCAATCGAATACAACGAGAAACATAATATTAACTTATGAAATGACTTGATCCATATTCATAGTTAATGTAGTATTAGTAACAAAAGGATAAGTAAAAATGATGAATCATTAAATGGTTTATTCCAGGAAACCATACTCGATTTGATCTGGGGGCATTGGCGTGTGAAAGCTAGACTAACCAATGTCATTACTATATTTAGTAATATCAAAGTGGGAGCTGAAAGGTTTTATGGATATTTAAATATATGTATGTCCGGATTCGAACTCGAGACTTCGAGATTGCACACATTACGTATGAGAGTTGATGTTAATAATTAATATATAAAATGTTATTATTAATTATTAGTCACGAAATAAAACATAACGATAGTTAATATTTAACGGGGTTTTGACTAACGGTCGTTAAATGTAAACTACAAGGACTAAGAATGAAATTAGTGGACAAGAAGGATCTAGAAACCCCTTGGGAGGGTGTGGCCGGTCGTGGGCTATCAAACCCAAGGAGGTGGGATTTCTTGGTCACCAAGTTTTGAGAATGTATATATACAAAACCTTGTATTCATTATTCTCCTAACCTTGGATCACCAATATACCTAATTTCTCTTCTCCTCTCTCCCTCTTTGTGTGGCCGGTCGTATACCCTCACCACAAGGGTGTTCGATTTTGCTTAACTCAAAGAAACAAGTGTTTGGTTTTATTTGTGATTCAAGAAACTTGCTTTTCATATCAAATCGCTAATAGTACGTGTGTACAAGAACGAAGGACAAGCACGCTTGAGCTTGTAATCTTGGTGGTCGACTTTTGTGTGGGTCGAATTATATAAACCCTAAAATTAGGGTTTTGGTTATTGTTCTTGTTCTAATCATCGTTTGATTCTTGAATTGCTAAAAGGTACGCACTTTCTTGTTCGGTTAATTACTTACATATATTATTCCTATTTATTTCCGCTGCATGCTTTGATGATGTTATTTGATTTTATATAATTGTTATGAGTATTAAATCCCAACAGTAATTTATAACTTGTACAAGTAGTATATGTAATATGGCATGATTGATGTTGTACATGAAGTTTGAAACATGAAAATAAGCTAAAACAAGCCTTAGGTGGGTTTTATGAGTTTGAATTCTGCAACAGTCACAAATATTGATTAAACTGATCATTTCAGTAAACCTTGAGGTTAATTAAATAAGATACGGTTGTAGAGCTATGTCTTATGGTCGTTTTTCCGGGTGGCGCACCTCATAACTCATCCCGATGAGTAAATGAGGGCCAAAATGGCAAAACATGTCAAAATCTGCATACCATATTTCATTTAAGAAAAGCCCATGGTTCTGTTCATTTCTGGAAGTCAACTCAGTTTTATGAAATGTAGCCAAAACCTAAACTTGAAGTTTGGCGAAAGCCGCGTGTCAAAACAAGTTGTAGAACTCAACTTATGGTCGTTTTGGCAGGACTGAATGTGCAGCCAAACTTTCTGCAATGAAATATAAGTAATCACTTGTAATTAGACTATTGATATAAGTAAACTTTGGAATTTGGACTTAATTAAGCTTGAGAAGCTATTATAGAAAGTAAAAACTAGAACTTGAGCTTTTGAATCACTTGAAATGGACTTATAGATAAAAAGTTATGGTTAAAAGAAGATGAGTAGATGAAAGTTGGTTATTAAGTCAAAAGTCTTCTGAAACGATTTTAAAACGCGATTTTAACCCTTTTCTGGTCCGAATCAGCAAAAGTGTAAACCACAAAAGTTGCTCGGAATGATTTTTTCTACTAAACCTCAGGTGCACAGAAGCAGAAAGTGACCGGAAATTCTTAAAAACAGCAAAAACTAAACGGACCTGTTGTTGGCTAGAAAACAACCATGGTTAAGGAAACTTAGTTGTATCTTGATTCCTTGAGGCCAAAACAAAGCCAAAGTTAAGCCAAGGTGTTGTTTCAAGATATTTTAACTTAGATACATCCTCATGTCCTTGATTATTGTTTGACTTAGCCGCACGGCTAATATAAGTTTAATGACCCGAAACTTGTTTTTAAAACTTGGTTCATTGGATTAGACTTTGCTAGACTTTGACAAACTAAGTAATGACCATATGGCATGTTAAACTACTTCACGACACACAACTTATATCATCATATCGTCACACAAGTCAATCAATAGTCTTTGACGAAACACGACACATATTTTATATAACATTTCTCTCGTCAAATACTTTACTTATAAATGACAAGTACAATAACAGTAAGGAATTTCATTATCATAAGAGGCCTCTTCGGGGTATCGTATCGATGAGTTGTGGATTTACGATTTAAAGTGTCCTGGCTCCTCATACGTTCACTACACGACCTCTTGATTTTGATAGCCCGAACGATGGTACGAGGTTATTTATAAAAGGGCTATAAGCCAAACAACACTTAAGGGATACTTTAACTTAATGATTCATGTACAACATCATATTGAAAGCCAACATACTACATATACTTGTACACTTATATCGTACACTATACTAAAACGCGATTACTATGCTTTCGTAGGTAATCGTTAAAGATCGTGATCTTGTCATATTCTACTGTTGATAAACAATATATCGTTACACTCGTCTGCTGATCACTACAGTGAGTTTCATAGTCCTAGCTTTTGTTTGACTGTTTTATAAACTCTTTTGGGGGAGATACATGCTACTGCTTTTACTACATGCTAAAATGCTTTATTATGGATAATTACTTGCAAAATGAATGCCTTGACTGTATTATTGCATGCCTAAGTTGTTTATGCCAAAAGTTACTACATGCTAAAATGTTTTATTATGGACAATTACTTGCAAAATGAATGCCTTGACTGTATTATTGTATGCCTAAGTTGTTTATGCCAAAAGTCCCCAACATCATGGACCACTAATCACTAGGAGTGAGCGCAAATATTGTGGATAGGCCTATCGGAATTGACGAACCCGTCTCTGTTATCAGAAATAACAAGGCGCACTATATTTGAGATTATCTAGGTAAAGGGAAAAATACCTACCCGGGGCAAGTTATTTATATATATATCGCCCGGTGATATATATACAACAGTCAGTCGTGAGTGCCATGAGCTTAGAGCAATAATAACTATCAAGAAGATAATTGTACACATTGCAATTATACTACAAACTATATTGTCCACTACTGTTTTCAAACCTATGAGGTTTCTATTTTGTATTGACCGGTTAGGCAATCAAACGCACTATGGGCGTATAACAACGTAGCCCACTACTTTCATAAACTTGATATCTTATGATCAACTGTTTTGCTTACAAACCTATAAACTCACTCAACCTTTGTGTTGACACTTTTTAGCATGTTATCTCAGGTTCGAAAGGAATTAGCTGGCATGGCATGTGAAGGCGCACGGAAATTTTTTTGAAGATAATGCATATATTATCATTCGAAAAACTTTACAACTTTTATGTTGTACTTTTTAAGATATTACAAATTGGTGGGGACCTCTGTTTGTAAACTCTGATATTTTAATCGAATGATAATTTATTTCAAAACGTCTCATTTAGAGTCGTTTTCCGTAACTTGTGCTGTGAACTATGAAGTAATACTCCAGTGAGACAATCTTCCGCTGCGATAATTTTGGGGGTGTTACAAAAACGTAAGAAAACGGACGAATATGTATGAAAACGGACAAAAACGTATGAAAGCATAAAAACACGTATGAAAATGGATGAAAACTTATGAATAATGGACGAAAACATAAGAAAACGGCCGAAACGTATAAAAATGGACAAAAACGGGCGAAAACGTATGAAAACGGACGAAACAGATGAATACGTATGAGAACGGACAAAAACGTATGAAAGCGAAAAAAAAATGTGAGAAAAAAAAAATATGAACTTAGGTTTATTTATTAAATTTTATGTTAATCCCCACCATTAGATCAAACTAGATGAATGGTGGGGATTTGTCCCTTGATAAACATCAAAATAAGAGTAACCATTTGAACTTTTCCCTAAAAAACTAAATATTAGATTTGGATAAAACTTAATTTTGGCGTTAGTTAGTAGATTTAAACAATGTAAAATAACTTAACTAATGTGATAGGTACCATTTCATATTCAGTTGGAAACATGTATATAGACCAAACTTGTTATATAAAATAATAATAATAATACTGTACTAATTATATAAAAAAACATAAAAAAAATAAAAATAAAAAAATAATTATTCAATCAAAGATTTGAACCGCGATCTCCTTTACCATTCAACAGCCATCAACCATTAGGCTGTGATTTGTTTTGTATTTTATGTTGCCAAATCTAAATATATAAACACTGCATAATTTCTTTTAGTCACAATCCGTCGTCGTTAGCTACGGCTAATGTATAATGACACATCATATAGTGAAAATATTATTAAACTTGTGAGAAAACTGGTATTAACTTAAAAACATTCCCTCTCCTTTTTAATTGCCCAATAGATCTAATAGTTACAATGACACATCATTTAGTGAAAATATTTGTATTAAACTTATGCGAATATAGCAATCTTCGAGTCTAAAAAGTAATTGGAATAGAAGCCATAGTACATACACCTAGGGCGTGTTTGATATTTTGGTACAGGGGAATGATTATTGGAATGATAAGAACGTGTGGTACATTATACGTGAATCACATACCTGCATAAAATCCCAATATATTGTTTTCCGAAACCAAGCTAAGGAGGTGGCTTTGGACCCATTCATAGTTCTTTCTTTTTTTTTTTTTTTTTTTTTTTTTAATTTTTTTTAGAACGGCAATTTTAGCTATCTCACAATATTTAATTATATCACAAATTTATCTCACATGTCCTAAGCACGACTTGAACCCACAACCATTTAATTGGGGAGCTTCTCACACAACCATTCCTATTCATTTTTAATCGTCTTCATTTCCTTTTCCCTAAAAAAACACAATATAATACAAGAATATGGCCTTTTGGCCATGACCCAAAGTCATGAGCTAAAACCCAAAAAGTCGTGAAATTCATATTTATCACAATATAGTTTATAGTGTATTGTATAGAATCAAGTATGATTAGCATCAAATATTAATAACACGACTCGTTTGTGTGAACATCACATACGAAATGCAATGATTCCTCTATATCGAATAGTATGACACTAGTAGTAATATTACTTCTTTTTGTAAAGCAATAAAATATTTTAATGGCAAAAGATATAAGACCAAACCTAACCCATTATTTTTCCACTAGTAAAAAAAAATGCATTTCTTATAAAATTATAAAGCAAACATCAATAAAGCTACTCACCTACCACGAAAAACAAAAGAACATTAAAAAATAATATACAAATCAAAAGCAGACCCAATAAGATAAAACTTAATTTCATATTCACACGGCTTTTAATTGAGACAAAATGGGTGCATTATTTAAAGATGCAAACGAGACAAGGTATATGATGTTTCTTTAGAGTGCGTTACATTATACTATTACATACATGTGGACTCGCAATTAGGAATCATATATAGACTTCTACATTTTAAGATGCGTGCAATCATTAAACATAAAAAGTCTTATCTTTAAGGAGTATTACACGTACATATACAATTACTAGCTTCATGACCCGTTTGATAAGCGGGCTAGCTTCGTGAGTTTATTACATAATAAATTAAGACCACATGCTATGGATATAACGTAGGAGTGTTTGGGTGATGCACATAAATATATGTTCGATCGGGTTGTGTTTGTATACTCCTATAGAAGATGTTGATAAGCGTATGGGGTTCTGCATTATTATTGTAGTAGACTATTTACTTTTTGACCATCATTACACAAATCGTCCAGAGCGTAATAGCAACTTTTAGTGAATAGTACTACAGTATGAATATAATAAACAGTAAAATATGAATGCGCCTTCTCAAAGAACATGTCTTGAATGGCTGCTAGTGCGTAGTTGTTTTAGTTTATTGTTTAGGTGAACTTTATACAAAAGGAGAATATGCTTTTGCCATACTTAATCGAATGCTCCACATGCTTTTGCCATTACTGAATGACCATCGTCTATTCGTCTGCCACTAGTGACTAAGGGTATCACTCGGGCTGATCCAACCCGAACCCGAACCTGACCTGAGTCTATTCGGGTCGGGTCAATCGGGTTTAAAGTTATATTCGGGTCAATCAGGTCAACCCGAGTTCTAAACAAGGTCGGGTTCGGGTATGTTTTATTAGCCTTGACCTGAATTGACCCGAACCCAGCCAACCCAACTTAATTTTCACTAAATGTAGTGAAGAAAATTGGACATATACCTGAACCCGAGTTGACCCGACCCAAATTGACCCGACCCGAATTGACCCGACCCCGAGTGACCCGAGTTCTAAACAGGGTCGGGTTCAGGTATGTTTTTTGGAGGCTTGACCCGAGTTGACCCGACCCGAATTGACCCGAACCCGACCGGGTCAACCCGAATGACAGCCCTACTAGTGACCATACATAATACTTTAATCTTATTACTCTAGTCTACATGCTTTTACAAGTTTCATTAGGCTGGACACAGTTGTGACCCGGGTCATCCCTTGCCACATCAGCTTTCTCTCTCCGATGACCAGACACGGCTATTTGTTTCCCTTGCTCGACCGACTTCCGACCAAACCACCACACTGGGAATGACCGATGTTGAAATCGGTCAAGTTTGATGACCAGCCGATCTTTTTTATTTGAGTGCGTCCAACCGTATTAACTACATAATAGTTTATCTAATACTCGACATGCTTTTACAAGTTTCATTATTAGCCACATGTAAAAATAAAGCAACTTCACCGGTTCAATTTTTTTAGATTAATTTGACAAAATCATTAGAATAATGTAATTATTTTATCATATAAAAGATAAAGATAATGATAATCTAAAAATCCCATAAAATGAATAATATTCCTAAATTGACAAGTAAATAAAGTTTTTGAAAATCATGAATAGCTAAAACTAGTTGTTAAACTTCGCACGCACAATTTTCTCAATGTTTTACGCCACCACCAAGGCCATGCGTATTTTTATTAATTAATCAAAATATGAATTTTATTTACACTTAAGTCCAAAATTAAAAAAAAAAGCTCCCAAGGCCATGCAAATTTCTAGTTTTTTCTCCACCAAAATTTCCATTTTCATCTTCTTATATACTAATTTTCTCAATGTTTCACTTTTACACCACCACCAAAAATAGTTGACACATCGAAAACCGTCATCCATTGATACCAAATATCAAGAAAATCAAAAACCGTTTTAACTATCTGGTTCCCCCCGCTTTTACGCCGAGTACTATGTTATATTCTCACGAGTCTAAAAACTATTATTTAAAGGTGATCAAATTATTTACTGTTTGAAAACATAAATATTTGCTCGCCGAAAAATTTAATTACAAGGGTACCTATCACCATAATGCGCAAATACTGACTTTACTCTCATTTGGGTAAAAGGTTGAATACAAATATTGCAGTCACTTCAGTTTTTCCAGAGCTAAAAATTAAACCAATTCTTTTTACAAATATCACGTCTGCACTTCAAAGTTATGCAAATTGCGCCTTTTAAAAAACTCTAGTATAGTTTTTACAACTTTCTCTTTAAACGGATACTATAATAGTAATTGTTTAGACACTATTAATATTAACCACCCGTAATAACAAAGCCAAGACAAAGTCTTCATCCATGCTGACAGTATTTATGGAGAGACCATGATACGCATCTTGCATAACAAATTTGCAAGACTCGGTCTTGGCCAAGACAGAGTTGTGACGATGTGTGTTTTTGTGTGTATGTTTTGCTAGGGTATATATTATTAAGTGGGTGTATTTTAGTGGTGAATTTGATTATCTTATTAAGTTGATAATAAAGTTGGTTGTAAATACGTAGTAATAAAGTTGGTTGTTAAAAGAAAATTACAATATAATGATGAGAAGGAGTTTTTTAAGTAAGTACAATATTTTAAAAAAGTATTTAAGAAAGTGTGTATTTTTAAAAGTATTTAATATAATATTGAAATACTTCCTCTTCCTTTCTACATAATATAAAAGCTAACGGAAGATATATTTTTAACAGTAGATCACAAATAATTTCCACGACGGTCTCAGTATTCTTTATTACTACAACAACAACAACAACAACAACAATAATAATAATAATAATGTTAATCGAAGTATCTGCCATAGTCCTTACTTTCTACGTCATCGTTTAGTGATGGTGATAATGCACGACATGATTCCAATGTCATCTCTCGGGGAGATTGGCAGCGAGCAAAAGAAAAAATAATATTCTGATTAGGTAAACGATGTCGTGTAATATTATTATTTTCGGTTCCTTCGTGACATTTTTGATGAATTTGAACTAATCAACACGATGCGTGATAATTATTGTTCGTATTGAGTTGTGTTGTGAATCGTTACGACATTGGATATTTGACTTTATTGACGTGGGATTCATTAAAATAACACGTGTAAAATTCCCGCAAGCCATAGAAGTGAAGGTCGACAATGATACGTGATGGTGATTATTTCGATCATCATATATGGGCATTCTCATTTTGATCATCCTCGTTACTGTGGACTTTTCATTACCGATGGTGATGATGTTTGACACAAACTCCGATTTCCGTCCCATCACTCAGAGTAATATCATGTCTTGTTTTGATAAAATGTCAACTCGATTCCGTCAAATCATTTAGAGGTACATGGTAAACAAACATAAAAGTATACTTCATCATCGCCACCAACAGAGTACATCAAGAAGAAGACGACGGTTGTTATATTTGTAATTGTATTTTGTTTCTGGGTTTGATAACAATCACGGAGAGGATGCTTTGTTTTGCTGCAAATAAACAATCTTTCATTAGATTTATGATTTTGTATAAAAAATGAAATTAATTACATATTAATTTAAATACTTCTAGAATTACATACTTTATTAAATACTTTAAAAAAAAACTATAGTCACCTAAAAAACTATGATGAGAAGACAATGATAAATGTAATCTTTTAGAGCAAGTTCAATGATAACCCAAGTTATAAAATAACACCGTCCACGTCAGCGTCACATCAGCTTTAAAATTTCACCTTAACATCCCAAAAAACACCCACATCAATAACATCCCAATAACATTCCCAACAATTTATAAAAACAACCCCTCATTTAGAGGCATAAAAAAAAAAAAAAAAAAAAAAAAAACGGGCGTTATGGAGATAACGGGCAGGGACTAACGCTGCAATAACGCCGTGCCTCCAAAGATGATAACAAAGATAACGCCGTTAATATGATGCAAAACGCCGTTAAGGCGTTATTGTTGTTCTTGCTCTTAGGGAGGAGGGAGTGGTACCCTAGTACCCGAATTGCCACATCACCTCTATCTAATAAAAACCCTCCAACTCAAAACTACCTAATTCTACCCTAAGTGGAGGGAGTGGTACCCTAGTACCCGATTTTTTTTTATTTTTTTATTTTTATTTTTTATTTTTTAATATTTTTAATACATAAAATCACATACAATATTAAAATAAAAACATACCATTTCATTAAAAATAAAAACATTACATAATACTTAAAAAAAGAAACATTACATAATACTTAAAAAACAAACATTACATAATACTTAAAAAACAACCTAGATTAAAACCACTAATCATTGAGATGCGGCAAGTATTGACGTGCTACGTGCTCCGTGAGATCATATCGAAGACGGTCATGGAGAACCCTAGTAACTCCGCTACCACACCTGTTGTCGAACATCGGCCGGACCGGCTCATCCATTATATGAACCGGTGAGATTGCCCTCCCGTCGGCTTTATAACCATATTGTGCAAAATAACACACGCATGAACCTGATTGGCAATCTTCGCTTTGGTCATAGCTCGGAGAGGTCGATCGAGAATTTTCCATTTTCCTTTAAGAACACCAAAAGCTCGCTTCGACATCCTTTCGCCCTCTTGTAACTTCTTAAATCTCTTTTCCTTTGGGTCGGTTGGATACGGGTATGCTTTAACAAATGTGGACCACTCAGGATAGATTCCATCTCGTCAAATAGTAGCGCGTTTGTAAAAGCGTCCATTCACGTGGAATGAACTGCTCATCGCCGCTCCATTTCAATCTGTAAGATACAAGTCGACCGATTCAATACGTTGATATCGTTGTTTGACCCCGGGGGACCAAAAAAAGCATGCCAAATCCACATTTCTTGTGACGCGGTGACTTCAAGGATAATAGTGGGAACACCATAGTCACCTCGATATTGCCCTCTCAAATTTCTAGAACAATTTTTCCATTTGACGTGTGTATAAATCGATGTTACCAAGCATCCTGTGGATGTGATGTCTCGCTTCATGGGTCTGGAAAATGCGTGCAAGGTCGTGTGTTGTCGGCCTACGTAGGTACTCTCGACCGTACAACTCAATGATGGCCTCACAAATATAATCAAGACTTTCACGTGGACGTTCTTGCGGCACATGCATAAATATTCATCATACTCATCGGGGATTGCGGTTTGCGAGTTGCCTAACGGCCGATGTGATTTTTGTTTCGCGTGAAACTTTTTTTCAATCACGCGTCATAGCCTTCTTGAAAATATGGGTATCTCGCTTCAATGTCGCCCACTATTTTCAAAAACATGCTTTTCTCCATTCGAATTTTTTTTTAAAGTAAACTTCTTTGTACTTTGGTGCTTCAACGAACCAATCATTCTCTAGAGTTTCAAGACCTATTTCCCGATGACGATTTATGCTAGTACGGCTAGAGCTTGCCGTGTCTTCAAGAAACTGAGCCGCTTGAAGCATAAGTTGCATCGAGCTACCCGTGGATAGATCGTCGGACGAAGACAGAATAACGTATTCGAATTCGGAAGAATTGGAAGACATTTTGATGATAAAAAGGTTGGGATTTTATGAGAAATTGAAAGATGGGTTGAGATGATTTTGTGAAAAATGGGTTGTGATTTTAAAATGTGAATGTGGGGGTTTTTAAAAAGGTGGGGGTAATTTTTTTATTTTTTTATTCATACTAGCCGTTAAGCTCACCTAACGTTCGGATATTCAAAAATTTTGGCCTAACACCGATCGGCTTCAAAGCCCGAATTGTTACCCGAAATTCGCTACCCGATGGACAAGGAATGGTGTTACCGATCGGGTAGAGGTACCCGAGCCCCACTCCCTCCCCTCTTAGTCTTCTTGTTACACAAACACCATTCATTCTCCACTACAAACTACTACTACTAGTACAAATTTACAAACAGTAAGGGTGCGTTTAGTTGGGGGAAAACACCCTTGTTTTCCACAAAATATTTTGAGGAAAACAAGGAAAATAGAGATCGCGTTCAAATTATCATTTTCCAACAAAATGTTTTGCAAAACACAAAATCCCCTATTCCTAATCTAACAAGGAAAATTAGAAAACAAATTTGAGTTGTTTTCCTTGTTTTCCTTTATAACCCCCAACCCTCACTCCTCTTCTTCAAAATAGAAAATGCAAATATCAACTAAAAGCATTTTCTATATTTTCAAGTGTTTTGTGGAGATAATTTTCCCATCTAAATTTTTACAATACTAGAGATAGAAAACTAGGAAATTTTTTCTCCAACTAAACGCACCCTAAAAGATCCCAAAAACACGTGCAAAACCAACATCAATTAAATCCCCTGAATTCAATTTCCCTCCACTTTCCCCCCAAATCAAAACCCTAACCCTAAATTTTCAATCCCACAAAATTAACCTTCAATTCATAAAAAGTTCACATTTTTATGTAATATCTCCATCCTTTTCACAAAACCCATCTTTTATTTCCATCAATTTCATCAATTTGGTAAAAAAAAACGGATTTTTATTGTTTTTTGGGTGCAGGTGAGATTGATAATAATGAGGGATGATGAATCGGATAGTAAAATATATCATTAACAAATAATGATGTGATGAGGTTGCAAAAGTATTGTTATAGTAAGCTTAACTACCAAAGCATATTTAATGATGAAAGTCTACCTGTTAATGATACACTTCTGTTATTGATAGTCTACATTAAGTGATCATATGGGCGGTTGGGTCATAACATATTATATTTCATGTGTGACTTCCCGTTCGACCCATTTGACCCGTTTGAGATTCACTTAAATCACAAATTGTTGCAACTTTACGTGTTCGTGCATTCAAATTGTGCCATCGGAGACTAAATGATGGGACATTATATGGGTGTAATACGCACTATGTAGGCTTATTTCGCTATTGAGGAAAGTCTATGAGGTTTCTTTCTATACTTCCTAAAAGAAGTGATAATATGGGTGGTTGGGTCAAAACAATGCCTTTTGTTCACTTATAAAAGTTTCATATGATTTCACATGTTACTTTACGCTCGACCCATTTGACCCATTTGAGATTCACTTAAAGCACAAATTGTTGCAACCTGTCTGTGTTCAGGTGTTCAAAATGGTGCAACAGGATCACCCTTGGCTGGTAGACTATTTGTGGTTATTGGTGCTGGCGGTGCTGAAAAGCTCTTGCTTATGGAGCAAAAGGGAAGGGTTCAAGGATTGTGATAGCCAATCGGACCTACGGTTCGATTCTACTAGCGTTCACGTTACCATTTCTAATACCGGACTTAATTGCAAATAAAACATTATACTAGCTTCATTGATAATTAGGAGTTTAAGAATGTTTACTTTGAACTGGTTATTATTAGTGGATTAAGTATTGTATGTTTAACATTAGGAGTGAAATAAGCTATTTTGGATAAGTTGGTCTTCTGTTTATGAGCATAAGCTGTTTAACTTAGTAATGCAAACACCCCCAAAATTTCATTAAATCCCAAAACCAATTCAATTTCCCTAACTTTTCAATCCCACAAAATTAACCTTCAATTCACTAAAAGTTCACATTTTTATGTTATATGAGCTTATGAGCTTATATGATGTCGGCTTATTTTGAGACTTATGGGTTCATATAAGCTTATTATGATGTAATAACTTAATATAACCCATGCATATCAAAATAAGCCATAAAATTTGAGCTTATATAAAGTAAGACGAAATCATATAAGCTCATAAGCCCACAAATAAGCTTAAACAAACACCCCATGCTTATTATGAACTGATAAGTTTTTGTGGATTTGATTAACAAATTTTCTGTTAGGGTGAAGTAAGCCGTTTTTGCTAAGTCGATCATCTGCTTATTAGGCTAGAGTTTATTGACCCCTTATTGCACTTTGATATTGTGGATAAGCAGTTTTGAATGTATGGGCTCTGGACATGATTATATGCTTATTTAAGGGTGAAATAAGTTGATTGGCAATCGCTTGTTCATATTGTTTATTTGCGGTTATTTTGAAATAACAATAAGCTGTTTTCTTAGGGTGAAATAAGCTGATCATCCGCTTATAAGTCGCTTTGAGATAGTAATCCCAAACACCCCTTATTGTGTTTTGATATTGTAGATAAGGTTTGAGTTCGGACATGATTATATGCTTATTTGAGAGTGAAATAAGTGATTGGGAGGTGTCGACCTAATCAAGATTAGATAGGATAGATCGAAACAAGAAAGGTTTATTGATAGATATGATATCAAACCCTTTACAAATTAAGTCCTCTCCCTACCCTTTTTACTTGCAGTGCGCTTTTTAGGACTAATTTTCGATATTCATCGCTGTTGATATGAATGTTGGATTTATTAGTATATTGAATTGTTTGACATGTGATGTGGGGAGTTTGGGATTTTTGCTTATGTAAACAACGTATCTTCTTATTGCTTTTTTTTTGTTAAGCAAATGATATTATCTACTTAGTTTAGGGTAAATAAGCTATTTTAATTAGCGCTTCAAGTTTAGGATGAAATGTGTAGTATATGCAAGTATATAATACAAATATTTAGGGGCGTGTTTGGGAACTAGGAGTTCCTAATGGATAAGTGTTTTCGGATGAAAAAAGGGCTTATGCTCATCATATTGTTAGAACTCTTATCACGTGAATGCAGTTTTCTTCTGATTGTATACTAAATCATCAATCGTCTGACATGTGATGGGATTGTTTCAGAATTTGGATTGTTTTTATAACAGATTATCTGCTTATTGTGCTTTTTGAGCAGATGCGTAAATTTGACTATGCTTATCTACTTAGTTTAGGGGTGAAATAAGGTCTTTTCAGTAAGGAGTTTGCGAATGTTTAGTTTGAACTTGTTGGCAGATTCAGAATAGTAAGTTTAGCCTTACAGGTGAGATAAGCTGTTTTGGATAAGTAGATTTTCTGGTTATGGGTATAAGCCATTTAATATGGTAAATCCCAAACACCCTTTGTTGCGTTTTACAGTAGATCAGCAGTGTGAGTGTTTGGGTATGATAATAGGCTCATTTGATGGTGAACTAAGCAACAGCTATAAGTAACAGTTTCCGAGTTGCCTATTCAAACAATGTATCCGATTCTGATTATTTTGCGTCTTAAATCTCTAATTAGCTGATTGCCGAAAACTTACACAAATGAAATATCTGATTATCTGGTTTCGTTACTATACAAGCCTATCTACACACTTTTTGCAAAGATTGCCTTATGTTATAGCAATTGCTTATTTCATGAAAGCACATGCAGTTTTAATAAGCATTACCAAACATCCCCTTAATCTAGTCCATATTACATGACGTTGTAAGAATTTATCTTTCCCGAGAAGGTTTCTGACTCTATGCTATTTTCCAGACCAACATGGGAAGGTGGTCAGTACGACGGAGATGAACAGAGTCGATTGGTCACGCTTCTTCGATTAGCAATGGAATTAGGAGTTGATCACATCGATGTTGAGCTTAAGGTTCCTTTCTTCTTGACATTAAATGCATCTACTGCTCTCATAGGCTCATCTAAAGTTCTATACTATTATTCGTAACTCAAATGCGGTCGTTGATGATTTCAACAACTTAATCCATGGGGACAAGCCTACAAAGTGCAAACTCATAGTTTCTTCCCACAATTATCAAAATACTCCTTCGATAGAAGAGCCTGGGAACCTTGTTGCCAAAATACAGTCAACAGGAGCTGACATTGTCAAGTTTACAACAACCGCTGTAGATATAACTAATGTAGCACGAGTCTTTCACATTACTGCCAATTCTCAAATAGGCGGCGTAAGTCATGCACTTAGTGAAATTTGTAAATTAGATATATTTTTTTCGCGGTTTTATTAGCTTACGTGGTTATTTAAGTACCTTCATCAATCATTTAGGTTCCAATAATAGCAATGGTGATGGGTGAAAAAGGTCTCATGTCTTGAGTACTCTGCCCGAAATTTGGTGGATATTTGACATTTGGCACCTTGAGCATGGAAAGGTATCGGCACCGGCCACAATTAGGGATCTTTTGACTTGTTTAATTTCGCATAATTAGGACCGACACAAAAGTATTCAGATTATCGGAAGCCAATAGCAAATCACCTTTGTTATACAATAAAGCTTTCAGATCAGTTGGTTTTAATGGAGTTTATGTGCATTTGTTGGTGGATAATGTAAAGAATTTTCTTGATACTTACTCATCTACAAATTTCGCGGGGTTCAGGTTGTGTTTTGATCTATACTTTTACGTTTGTGGAGTGTTACTTTTTATTTTATTTTTGTACATAAACAAGTCTTTAAAGGAAGTCTTTGTGTACAATTTGGGTCGTTTGGTAACCGGAAAATTTAACATTATATATCCAATCTAAATCACGCATATATAAATATCTTTTTTTTTATAATGTTGATCGTTTTTTACAGTCAGTTTTTGTGTTACCGAATGCCCAAATAGTATACAGAGCGATCTTATAATGAGTAAAATGTTATATAAAAGTACAATGACTCAAAGGGTACAAATGTGAAAGTACGTTGATTTTTTAAGGAAAAATACCCGTATTTCTGCTTATTTAGATTAGTAAAATGTATCGTTTTCGGATGCAGTTGTACCATTCCTCACAAAGAATCTTTACTTCAATGTTGTGATGAGGTTGATCCAGTTGCAAAGGTAAGTTTCATTTTCATAGAAACCAAAACCTTAAGCAAGCTGATGATAATTATTAAATTACGGCTTTTATGTATTGTGTTATTGATTGCATGTTACAAGCCAATAGAGCGGTCAATTGTGCCATCAGGAGACCAAATGATGGGACGTCATATGGTTGTAATACAGACTATGAGGCGCTATTTCCGCTATTGAGGATAGTCTACGAGGTTTCATTTTGTACTTTCATATCATATTTCACGTATGACTTTCAACCCGTTCGACCCATTTGACCCGTTTGAGATTTACAAGTTCAGGCGTTCAAAACGGTATATATAAATTTTATATTTATATAAATAAAGTTGACATTTTTGATTAAAAGTAATCATGTTGACTGTCGGGTAACTTGACTGAATGCCCAATCGGCATACAAAGCCATCTTTTATTGACTCAAATGTTATATAAAATTACTGTGACTCAGGGCACACATGTGGAAGTGCGTTGATATTTTAAGGAAAAAAACCCTTATTTCTTCCTATTCAAATTAGTAAAATGTATCATTATTGTTTGCAGTTGTACCATTCCTAACAAAAGAATATTTACTTGTAATGTTGTGATGAGGTTGATCTGGTTGCAAAGGTAATTTTCATTGTCATAAAAAGCTTTACCATCAAACAATATGCAGACAATGATAAAAGTATGGCGTTTAATGTATTGTGTTATTGATTGTATGTTACAGTCAATAGGAGAGGTCAATTGTGCCATCAGGAGACTAAATGATGGGACATTATATGGGTGTAATACAGACTATGTAGGCGCTATTTCTGCTATCGAGGAAAGTCTGAGGTTTCTTTCTATACTTCCTAAAAAAAGTGATAATATGGGCGGTTGGGTCAAAACAGTGCCTTTTGTTCACTTATAAACGTTTCATATGATTTCACATGTTACTTTCTGCCCTGCTCGACCCATTTGACCCATTTGAGATTCACTTAAAGCACAAATTGTTGCAACTTGTGTCCTGCAGCTCAGTGTTCAAAATGGTGCAACAGGATCACCCTTGGCTGGTAGACTATTTGTGGTTATTGGTGCTGGTGGTGCTGGAAAGCTAGCTCTTCCTTATGGAGCAAAAGCGAAGGGTGCAAGAATTGTGATAGCCAATAGGACTTACGGTTAGATTCAACTATCGTTCACATTACCATTCCTAGTGCTCATACTTGATTGCAAATAAAACATTATACTAGTTTTATTGCATTATTTTCAAATCGTTATTCAAGATAGGTTAGAGTCAAGTATATGGTTCTCATCATATTTAGAGGGTGTTTGAATGTGAGTGGTTTATCAAAACATCAAAAATTGATTATAGCGACTTCAAGTCAGAGTAACCATATGATCAGTTGCAAAAATAAAAAATTGATTATAGTTCACATTACCTCTCACATGCATAGCTAATACATCAACCAAAGTTTTCTCTTACTGTTACAACACAGATCGTGCTAGAGAACTTCGACGTAATTGGTGGAGAGGCTATATCTCTTCGATTTGAGTACTTATAGTCCGTAAGGTGTACGATACTTGCAAACACTACATCAATTGGTATGCAACCAAATATAGACGTTACTCCTATTTCTAAGGTACGGCTATCTACCTTTTTCTGGTCATATGTTTTAGTAATAATGGTATGCACTTAGATCAGTTTTTCTATTTTTTATGGCAGGAAGCTTTAAAGTCGTATGCATTGGTATTTGATGTTGTGTCCACACCAAAAATTACGAGATTACTTAGGGAAGCTGGAGAGTGTGGAGCCATAATTGTTTCAGGGGTGGAGATGTTTATAGGACATGCGTATAATGCTACTTTTTATGCCTGTCCAGCATGCCTAATATCTTACCATCTCCCTTCTCTTATGAGTTTATCCTACTTTTTCATTTGCAGCACCTAAGGATTTATTTAGGGATATTATGGAAAAATATTAATTGTCACGGGAGCTGCCGTAGGTATGTATATTTTTCTATCCCATCTTCCTTTATTTTGAATTTTGAGTTTATGGGTACTGTGGAACAGTTACCAAGGCAAAATAGTTGGAAATGTTATGGCCATCGATACCTTGTCTAATCGTATGAAGTTATGTAAAAACGAAAAGATTTGATTGTCACATACTCGTATTCTAATGCTTATCTCTGTCACTACGTTAATCTTCATCGGAATACCTTAAATTACTCCATGTTTATTTGGCATGATCAAATTGACCACTTGTGTTCTGTAACTCGTTTAAATTTGAGGAATTTGATATGATTACCACTTTTGCTCGAGTATGGAGTTAAAAATATTATATTTCAGTTATTCGGAAAATAGATATAATGCTTCTAGAGTATCTGTCCGAGATAGGTGTGGGTTAAGTAATGAGTCAACCTTCCTCTGTTGTGGAACTTTTTGATTTTTTTTCCTTTTGAATCATTGGTTCTCTTCTCACACAAAAACTCGCTTTTATCTGATCATTAGCCTTAACATAATAATTTAATTATTGCTAAACAAAATGATTTAGGATTTTGAAACACTTTGGATGACTTGCATCTAATCAAACTATTATTAAACATTGCCCATTTGACCCATTGGAGATATGATATTACCCAAATCAGCCCAACTTCTAAGTAAATGGGTCAAAGTTTCTACTGCCGCAGACTTTGACTTTGGATCAAAATTTACATAAAATTGCGTAAAGCTGAAGTTTTTGTTACTTTGTAAATACAGAAGCCGGAGGCTCGAGAGTAACATGTGTTGTGCAAAATGGTACACACAGGAAGCACGGAGGAGTTGATTATAGTTCTTGTTTCTCCGTCATTTGTTATTGTATCATTAGTATTTTTGTTCAGACATAATAAGGAATTTTTTATTTGACAGCCATTGTATTCTCATTTTTGTGATACTAAACTCTTGTGAGTATATGTATATGTATGCTGATGTTGTGAGAAATTGGATAGATTTGATAATTTTGATGGACTATAGTAAAATGTCATAATAGTAGATGCACGTCTTACCATAATTCTTTCCGAAAGCAGTCTTTTCTACAATGTTTTACCTCGCACATAAGTGCCCTTTGTTAGGTGGTCTTCACCATCAAAGCAACACAAAATTCTCTTCAACGTGCGCGATGGTAGACACCCGTTATGGGAAACCACGCGTGGAAGTGCCTATCGCGAGTGGTGATGACTCCATTATGCATGGTCTAAGAAATGTGACTTTTTAAAACCATCACCATAAAAGTTTTAAAAATGCATGGTTTTAAATGCAAAGTTATGATATTTCTTATGAGTTTTTGTCATAATTTCCAATTGCAGCACCTAAAGAATTATTTAGGGAGATTATGGAAAATCTTAATTGTCTCGGAGCTCGAGGTATGTATCTTTTCTATCCTATCTATTTTAAGGATAAGCAAGTATAATATTTTTTTAACTCCTATGCTCGAGCAAAAGTGGTCGATCACATCAAATTCCTCAAAATTTAAACGAAGTTCAGAACACAAGTGGTCAATTTGATCATGCCAAATAAACAATGGAGTATAAGGTATTCCAAGGAAGATTAATGATGTGTGAGACAAGTATAACATAAGAATACGAGTATGTACTATCAAATCTTTTCATTTTTCATAACTTCATATGATTGGAAAACGATGATCGATGGCCATAACATTTCCAACTATTTTGCTTAGTTTATTGTTCCACGGTGCCCACAAAACTCAAAATTCAAGATAAAGGAAGATATAATGCTTCTAGAGTGTCTGTCCAAGATAGGCATGGGTTAAGTAATGGGTAAACCTTTCTCATTGTGGAAATTTGTATTTATTTATTTATTTATTATTTTTTTTGGAATCATTGGTCCTCTTCTCACAGAAAAACCGCTTTATCGATCATTAGTCTTAACATAAAAATCTAATTATTGCTAAACAAAGTGATTTAGGATTTTGACGCACTTTGGGTGACTTGCATCCCATCAAATTATTAAACTTTACCCATTTGACCCATTGGAGATAGGATATTACCCAAATCAGCCCAACTTCTAAGTAAATGGGTCAAAATTTCTACTGGTGCAGACTTTGACTTTGGAAGTGTTATGGCCATCGATACCTTGTCCAATCGTATGAAGTTATGAAAAAATGAAAAGATTTATCTCATCACATACTCGCATTCTTATGCTTATCTCTGTCACATCGTTAATCTTCATCGGAATACCATAGATTACCCCATCTTAATTGACCACTTTTGCTCGAGTATACTTCAGCTATCCTGAAAATAGATATAATGCTTCTAGAGTGTCTGTCCGAGATACGCGTGGGTTAAGTAATGAGTCAACCTTCCTCTGTTATGGAACTTTTCGATATTATTTTATTTATTTATTTTTATTTTTTTTGTGAATCATTGGTTCTCTTCTCACAAAAAACCCGCTTTTATATGATCATTAGCCTTAACATAATAATTTAATTATTGCTAAGCAAAATGATTTAAGATTTTGACACACTTTGGGTGACTTGCATCTAATTAAACTATAATTAAAATTTACCCATTTGACCCATTGGAGATATGATATTACCCAAATCATTAACTTCTAAGTAAATGGGTCAAAATTTCTACTGCTGCAGACTTTGACTTTGGTCCAAATTTCTATAAAATTACGTAAAGCTGAAGTTTTTCTTACTTTGTAAATACAGAAGCAGGAGGCTCGAGAGTAACACGTGTTGTGCTAAATGATACACACAGGAAGCACGGAGGAGTTGATTATAATTCTTGTTTCTCCGTCATGTGTTATTGTATCATTAGTATTTTTCACTACTACAAAAAAAGACTTTTAGACCTTCTTATAAAGACCTAACAAAATCACGGGTCTAAATAAGTTTTTTTGCACACTCAAATGCATATAGACCCGTTCATTTGATAAAAACACGTCTTTAAGATAAAAATTGCATCTAGACCGGGTGGTATTGCATCCACCGGCCTATATATGAGGATAGTGAATATGAGGCTGTCTCACATCTAAGCTTACATGCAAACCATAAAAATTACTGCGTTTTAACAAGAAAAACATCAAATCTAGCTCATTTGTATCATGTCCTTCACAATATTAACGTTTTCTATTGATTTCATCACAACATCACTTAAGTTGAGTTTATGTTGATACATGCATTTTCTACATCATTTTGTTAGGTAATTTCATTAACTAACAAATTAGTTATAGATTCAACAATGGTTTAATTTAATTCACCACTAAAATGTGTTTCACTATGCATATATTAGTTCCACTACTCAAATTTTGAAAAAATATTAACCAAAATGACGTATTTTTTTAGAATTTTTAATGATTTCGCATGTAAGCTTAGATGTGAGAAAACATAATATTCACTTTTCCCCCCTATATATTTAACAAATAGACCGGCCCGCTACATAAAGCCGGTCCAAAAGGACAGTTTAATTTTTTCACTTATTTTGGGCGGTATCACTTTTTCAATCACACTCAAAACCTCACACCTCTCATTCCAAAATCCAAACTTCTTGAGCACAATTATAGATCCAATCCTTCAAGAATCAGGTATGTAACATTGCTTCTATTATCAACTGGATTTTTTCTTCAGTGTTAGATCTCAAAACTTGATTACTACAAAGATCTTTATTAGGGTTCATCACAACCCAAACCCTAACCTTTGATTTTGGTCAAATTGGTTCTTATATCATGTGGGTATATGTTTATTTATGCTTTTTAGTTGCTTAATTTTTCATATCAGAAATCAATTTAAGTTGAAAAAATAGCTTTGTTAGGGTAGGTCATAAGAATTGGGGTTTTTTAGTTTAGTGTTTTGTTATGAACTTACCACTAACTTGGTTGTGATGATTTGTTATGTACATACGGAGATGGTGAGCCAACAGATTGCAAGGTCACTACTTATTTAATGTTTGTAACTTGTAACGTATGGATTATATTAGTCTGCAAAATATTTTTATTAACAATTTCATAAGCAATCCTTTTGGAGTTTGTTGGTGTTGTTTCTATTCGCGTCGAGAATTCACTAATCTAAACACCCTATCATTATTTTTACTTTTTTGGTACTTTATGTTATAGGCATGGACTTAGAATGATGCAGAGCCGATGGTCCAGAGTTCGTGACTCAATGTCCAATCAGACCAGGCGACTTGTACACATAAGTTCATCATACAAGACCAGAAAGGCACGTTGTGGTGGCATGCACATAGCCGATGGTTAAGAGCCACTGTCTATGGTGCATTTGTTATCCGTCCCAAGTTGAGTGTTTCATACCCTTTTCCTAAGCCAAAACTAGAACTCACAATCGCTTTAGGTACGATAAATTATACATCGAAATAATTAGTATCCTGCAACAAGAAGGTCAGTGTATGTATCATTCAACTTTCATATAGTACGTACTAATCGCTGGATGACCCTTGTGTCAATGCGGTTGTCGGGTCAGGTTAGAGACTTATCGGGTCGGGTCTATCGGGTTTTGAAAAAATAAAAACTAACCCACAACCGTCCAGTGGTGAAGAAGGAAGCTGATGCAAATTCAAATGATGGAGATTTTTGCGTTCTGTTGTTCCGCTCACTCATTAGTGCCGACAAACCAGTTATCCCTCCATCCGTTTAGCTTTATAATTTCTTTACTTTTTTGACACATATGCTTTCATATGTGTGTGAAATTGTTCAAGATTGTAACTGAACCTCAAATCGAAGCCCAATAGATAAAAATACTTTTGAAGTCTTTAGAATTAATCATTTTAGAAGTCGTATAAAAGTTGTTGTTTGTAGTTGTTCCTTTTTTAATATTTTAAAAAAATACTGCCATTAATCCCTGATATCAATATTAAAACCATTTTTAAATCTGCATTTACGCATCTGGGATCTCCTAACGGTATCCAAATGTTTTGAAAAACTTATGTAGGAAATGGAGTTCATAAAACAAGGGAGCTTTACTGCTGAGGAGCTTGATGCTTTAGTGTCCGTGCTAAAATTAGCAGGAAGTGGACAGAGTAGGATTGCGGATAGGAGAGGGGAAACCGCTCCTACACCGTCCATGGATAAGTCAATCACCAGTCTAGAGGGGATGGGGGTAAAGATCTATGGACTCAAGGAGCCTAAAATAGAGGACTCAAAATCTGAGATACTATGGGAAGACATTGCTGGGTATACTCAGCAGAAAAGGTACGAAACTTTAATAAGTTCATATATTTACCTATTACAGTTATCAAATGGACAAGCCATCAATAGAAGATAAGGGTATGTTTTTTGACCGTCTGATTGAAGCTGTTTTGTCAATACCATCAGAGGGAGCTGCAAAGAAGTCCCAAAAGTCAGTTGCTGTTTCTGAACTCAGCAAGGCGCCAAAGGTAGACACCGGCTCCTTGAGAATGTGCCTAAAAGCTAAAGCTGAGGCCGAGGGCCATGCCCTCCGCAGATTGAGAATGTGCCTACGTGATGTTTGCAACCGGTAAGCTTTTCCTCGCTGTTTTGAATCTTTTCTACTGTGACTAGATGATAACGATTTCCCTGACACAATTTATCATCATCATCAATATAATGACATGCAAAATATTCAGAAGTAAGCACATGCATGATTTAATGAGATTACCATGCTGTATTCTAAAAATAACAACCCATAACAATCAGAATTTTAGCATCACATTTAATTTGAAACATGTTATTGGGAATATAGAATTAAGTATGTTCTAGATACATTTATGCCATTCTGAATTGGAGTCTGATTCTTCTATGGCATTCTGAGTGGTGTCAAAAGTATTTTGGGGCTATCTTCTTGAGACAGGGAAAATGATGTCCAAGGCAGGAACCTAATTCACATATGGAGGCAGGAACCTAATCCACGTTCAGATGACATATTTAGTTCACGAAGTGCTCTTTTGTTTCATTATGGTACTAATGTTAACGGAGGCATGCTCAAGCTCAATCCAAAAGAAATGGATATTGCAGCTTCCTGTGATACCATTTGCATACACACATCCCACTCTGCATTGACTTTTTTCTATTTCAGACGTCATTTTACTCTCATGTAGCATGTAGCCTGTCAATTGTAGCTATCAACGTTGTCCATTCAGGAAATATCATAATGCTACTTATTCACTAGAATTGTTTTTTCTGGTGCAGGGTTTTATATGACAAGCGCTTTAGTGCCTTTCACTATCCTGTGTTGGAAGAAGATGCCCCAGACTATCATGCAGTTATAGCCAATCAAGCGGTAAATTGTTTGTCTCAAATGAACTCTAGTTCATCATTATTAAAGGCATGTTGCAGTATGTCGTTGCAATGTCCATGTTTCTTTGTATTGGTTTGTAATTCTTAAAAAAAATTTCTTTGTTTGGTTTATAATTCTTGAACGGGTATGTATGTTTCTTTGCATTTGCCTATTCCCGAGCGTAAATATAGATATATTCAATAAGCAATCCGGAACAACCTTTTATGTGGTATTAATAAGCAATCCAAACAACCCTTTTTATAAGCATTTTCAATTAAAAAATTGCTTGTCTTGAGAAATTTGAATAAAATTGCTTATTGAATGCATATAATAAGTATTAGGGATTGGATTTTAATAAAATTCACATTTAGACGGTTATAATGATAACAACCGGTCCTAATAGTACTTTTAGACCGTGCACCAACGGTCTATATGACTACCAACCGGTCGTAATAAAACTCTTTTAAGCGGGTGCTTCAACCCAGGTCTAAATGGCTTTTATCTTTTGGACCTCCCGCTTTTAGACGGTTGGGTAACGGTCTAAAAAAGCGTTTACAACAGGTCTAAAAGCCCTTTTGTAGTAGTAATTTGTTCAGGGACATAATAAGAATTTTTTATTTGTGGACCATTGTATTCTCATTTTGTGATACTAAATTAAATTTATTATTATAAATGAAGTACTCATAAATCCTTGAAAACGAATAGTGTCATATTTATCTGGATAAATTGTGAGTTTGTAGGTTTTGCTGTCATGATAGTAAACTCTTGTGAGTATATGTATGCTGATGTTGTGAGAAATTGGATAGATTTGAGAATTTTGATGGACTATGGTAAAATGTCATAATAGTAAATGCACGTCTTATCTTCGTTGCTAGTGTTTGTTTGTGCGTTGCTTGCTTGAGGTGAGTTTCATAGCCCCACTTTTATCTTGTTTTAACTAATTAGGGTGAGAAATCATGCTACTCTTTTGGACCTTTTAAACTTTTGATTTGCTTATGTGATTGACTGTTTAGATAGATATATGGTAGCTGTTGCTTTAGTCTAGGGTAGCAATCATAATTGCTATAACACTTGCCTAGCTAAGTATAGACTTCTACCTCGACATAGTCCAGGGTAGCATCTGTTCTAGACTTTGCTATGACTGCGCTGGCTAGTGTTGCCTATGGCCCTACTATGACGTCGGATATGTTATTGATGGTGTTGTAGATTGTGATATTGGTATGTGATTGGTGTGATATTGTGTATCTATCTTGGGTCTGCATAGCAAATAAACTCTGGTCCACTCTTGAATTTGAATTTAAGCCTATGAACTCATGATCATTAGTGACTTTTTAGCATGTTTTTCAGTATCTAAGTGATGTTTGGAATGCTTGTTTTGTGGAAGCTTGGCAATGAGGCATGGTTGAAGGATCATATTTAAACTCGATAATATTATCTTGAGAATTATTTTATAAATCATGTTGGGCCTTACATTTAACTATTTTGGGATGATTGTATTGGATAATTAAATATGGGATTGGTTTTTGAGTTATAATATGACTATCTTGTTTGCTATACTTGTGTGATGTACCAATCCATGTAACGCTCCGAAAACTTGTTTAAGTCTTCCGCTATACCGAAATTTGGGGGTGTTACATCTACATCTACACGTATATCAAATTTGTAGAATAAAGTTTTGAAGATGTTTATTTTATCTTGTGGTAGTTTTTGACTATTGTATTCATATAAGTAAGTTTGAGG
>OU343217.1:15005884-15130064 GCA_910596185.1 Chrysanthemum makinoi
AATTATAAATATGCAACTTAGAACATGATTTTTGTTACCATGCATTCATGATGTCCCTTTATACAACTTAAACAAAGGAATGTAGACTGAACCAAGGAATAATTTCAAAAATACTTTGTCAATTGCTCGAAATTCAATGCCTTCAACATAAACTGCAACATCTCCACAATAGTATGATGAAAAACTCTCTAGTAGAAACTCAAAAACGACATGTTCGTTCTGATTTGAGAAACGGTGCAACTCAACCATCATCCACTGCTCATCTCTCCATGTTGCAAAATATGCATGCAGACTTTCGTGCCCCTTTCTATACTTTAGGTTAACATACATAGGTTTACTTGAACAGTTTCTTGAATCACATAATTTGAAGACTAAATAGACCCCATAGATAACATCTGAAGATAAAAATTGAGCTCTTGTCTTGACTTCGAAGTTCAAGTCGGAAATATCTAACATCTCCACCACTGTCCCAAACCACGCGAGATATTATTAACATCCAAGTCTAAATCAGCCATAGCCTTTATATTCACATACACTTCTACTTCTGACTTTCGTAATTTTTGGAACAAGAGTTTATATTCTATATTAGAATTTATTGTACCAGACAAATCTCTATTTAAATTAAGGTAAGTAAAACATTATAAAAAACATTATCAAGATGCTAAGGAAAATTTATAATTCCCAACCATATTCGAAGGTTTATAACATTATAGTTCCCAATCATATATTGAGTATTGAAATCTATTTTGTCATGTACAACATCAGTTCTCATTGTTGATATGTATGTATGCAGGACTAATCTTGTTATTAACCTGATACTTTAACATTAAAAAGAGCTAATGATGAAGCACTACTCCTTTGTTGATTAACGCAGAGGATTAGTAGTTCTAGCAGAATATAGTCAAAGGGGTTCTTAAGTTTGATCCTATTTGATCATAATTATAATTATATGATAAATAATCATATTATACAACCGAAAACAACTTGTCATGCATTAAACGGTGAAGAGAATAACCTTATACTTTAACATTAAAAAGCATAACATAATTCTTCCAATAATGCATATGTTTGCTTATCATTAAAAACTAACAAAGTGGAGAGGTAGAGAGAATAACCTTGATTCTGAAAGTGATTTCAACTCATGTGGACAACTGTTTATGTAGGAAAACATTGTGGCTGAAACCATTTCACTTCTTTCTCCATTACCAACGAATGACAACAACTGTTATACAACCGAAATGCAAATCAGACTCAATGTGTATGATGTATAAATGCATGTGTGATTTTGTATTATCTCTCAATAAGGAGAAGATACGTAGACACCAAATAAAGGAGATATGAGAATGAACTGGTTACCACTTTGTCCTGTTGAAGGAGGATTCCCTTACAAAAAATGTTGTAAAGTTCCTCTTTCTTTTTGCTAGAATAGATTTCTGGGCACTTTGACATCTGGATTATTTCTTTATAGTCATTAGGCAATTTCGGCTCCCATAGCTCATGATCCTCCTGTATATACATTAATCAATTAATAAACTCATGTTTCATACAATTACTTTCTTACAGTTTATAAAACAGTTAAAGGCCATAGTTTAGATATATATGAATCAAAAGTTAGCCAATTTTGTCAAAATATAAAAACTTACCTGAAATTCCAATGCTTTCTTGAGTTGTTTGACCACTTCATGAGCTGTTGGTCCTTTTCTATTGTGATGTATGCATTGAAGGGCAATCCTTGTAAAGGTAATATATGACTCTTGCACAATTTGTTTTTTGATACCCTCGAACACCAATTTATCAAGTTTTTCTACATAATAGTGGTGTTTAGCCAAAAAGGGTAAATAATGATACTCATCATCTAGCTTTTCGGATGATAGTTTCCCACACAATATGTCAAATAAAACCGCACCCAATGAGAATATATCAGACTCTTTGGTTAAGAAGCCAGTTTTTGAGTACAGTGGGTCACGATAGCCAATTGTGCCTGTAACATTGTCGATGACATAGTCTACATCCTGATTTATTGGACATATTAAGGAAAGCCCGAAATCACTAATTTTTGCTTTCCAATCAGCAAGCAATAGAATGTTGCTGCTGCTGATGTCCCTATGTATTACCATTTCTGGACTTGAAACAGTTCCATGAAGAAACTCCAACCCGACTGCAATATCGATGCATATTTTAAGCCGCATCACCCACGTAAGACTATCATCGCTCAAGTACTTATCAAGACTTCCTCTTGATGCATACTCATAAACAATAATTTTCTCATCCTCTTCATCACAGTAGCCTACAAGACCAATTACATTTTCATGTTTATAGTCCATAAGGATTTCAAGCTCTGTTACAAATTCAGCTTCTCCTTCAGCAGATTTCCTACCCAACCGCTTTGCAGCAATGAAGTTATGCCCATGAGTGTGACCCTTGTACACACTCCCAAAATCTCCATGTCCAATGAGATTTTCTTGATTGAAAGTTTTTGTGGCCAACTTTATGTCTTGAAGTGACAGTTTGAGGTTGTCCTTGTGGTTCTCCTGCGAATCATCGGACAATCAGTCGATTTGATAAGTAAAATATAACTGAACAATTTGGCATCTGAAACTCCTTTTTAAAGTATAATGAAGAATAAATGAGGAAATTATAAAGTTATATTTTAAACCCATTGCTTACCTGAAAGTTTAATGCTTTTTCGAAGTTGTTGATGACAACATCTATTGATGGACGTTCAGCTTGAGTTTCAAGTAGACATCGAAAAGTTTATTTTTGAAAATATGTCCAAAGACTTTATTGGGTCCTTTACTTAGGAAAAGACGTGTTCAATGGTTTCTTCCTTGATTTTGTGATCAACAATTTCCATTAGTGTTCCCTTCTCAAAATGACCTCTTGCAATGGGTGCAATCCCCTCTCATTGACGCCAGTGAAAATACGATCATGGCCAACCTCCCGTCAAGATCTCAAGTAACACTACTCCAAAAGAGTAAATGTCTGATTTTTTATTTAATCTTCCCGACTTTTGATATTCTGGATCCAAATACATATCTGTACCTTTTGGCCTCTTGATCTGCTGGGTGGATTTTGGAGAGCCCAAAATCAGCAATCCTCGCCTCCCAACTTTCGCCCAATAGAATATTTGCGCTCTTGATGTCACGGTGTATTATCTTTTGTTTGTCTTGATCTGTGTTGGTGTGAATGTAATTCAAGCCATGTGCAATACCAAGACATATTTTCAAGCGTTGCATCCAAGTAAGATTAGTCATTTTTTCACTGTTTCCCATATAATCCTCAAGACTCCCGTTAGAAGCAAGCTCATAGACAAGGATCATATGATCACGATCTTCGTCACAAAAACCAAGAAGAGAGATTATATTCTCATGTTTACAGCTAGTAAGAATCTCAATTTCTGCCATGAACCCTTGTTCTCCTTCTCGATTGTGAATCCGTTTTATGGCTACCGTGCTATGTTTCTTGGGAAGATCACATTTATTCACCCCGTCTATTGACGAAGATATACTGCTATCAAAATGTTTGAGTTGTGCCTTGTATACCATACCATATATATCCACCTGACCCAATGCAATATTTGTCGGCAAACTTCTCTGTTGCCATCTCGATATCATTAAGTTCAATCTTCAAGTGTTCCAAGTTCTTCAACTGCAACATTGTGGACATTCAACATACAACAACGTACTTAAATAAATAATTGAATGAAAAAAGATTCACAATCTGTACAAATTTTGATGTTAATAGAAAAAAGTGATACAACACTTTATTCTCAGCCAATGGATTCCGTTAGCTTCGATATCAGTTACTATTTTACGCCCAAAAATGATTTGTGATTTGTTACTAGTGTGCAGGTCCATGGTAGTTGGTGCAGATGGTGTTTTGATTTCTGGTTTTTGGGTGTTGATCATGTGGTGTGGAGGTAGTCATCTCAATAAATTTATAGATGTTGTTTTGATTTCTGTCCCCATATCAAATAAATTTGTTAACGGTTGTTTATCATTTTAGACTGTCAGGAATCAAATGTAAAAAGCCCCTAACCACATAGACCATTCATGTAATTTACTTTTTTGTTTACTAATTAGGATGACCAGCTTCGAACTAAAACTATAAAGAAGTAAATTACCCTCAGGTGATTGGATGATGTAGTGTCAACTGCATTCCTTGGAAGTTCCTAAAATAATATTTGCAAAAGAATAGGAGATTAGTAGATAAATATAACTGTTATTATCACATAAAGTTGATAAGCAAGTTTATTTTCTTACCGGATTTTCATACAGTGATTGAAGTTTCAACGCTTTCTCAAGTCCTTTGACAACCTGAACTATATGTGGACGATCTGCTCTTTTCTCTTTTATGCAGCAATATGCTGTTTCTGAGAAGATTTTTAATGCTTCTTCGCCCATCTGATTTCTCAAATGCATGATCATTTCATCCAAATGAGATTTAGCCACTTGACTTAAAAACCCCTCTCCATCTTTGTCCGCACTCCTTCCGCACAAGACTTCTAATAATACAACACCGAATGAAAACACATCTGACTTGTTGGTCACCCCGCCAGTCTTTTCATATTTTGGGTCCGTATACATTCTAACAATATCACGAGTAAGAAGAAGACGGTGCCTCCGAGCTACTGTATTTTTCAATGAAAGTTCAAAACCAGATAACTTGGGTTCCCATTCCATCAGTAAAATATTCGAGCTCATGATGTTGCAGTGTATGACACTAAAATCTCGTCCAGGATCATAATGGATGTAACCCAATGCCTTCGCAACAGCAACACATATCTTCAACCTTTGCATCCATGTGAAGCTCGGGTCACTTAGATATGTTTCGAGACTTCGGTTGGCCTCCTTCTTATATATGATAATCTTACTCTGCTCGGACTCATAAAACCCAATAAGAGACACTAGATTCTTATGTTTGAGACTAGAAAGCATCAAAATCTCCGTCCACATCTTTTTGTTCTGATCTTTTACATGATCTGAAAGAAACCACTTAACAATAATATCAATGAATTGTTCAGAACGTAAGAGACGTCCTTTGTAAATCGCTCCAAACTTAAATCTTTTGATTAAAACAGAAAAATTGTAGGTTGCAGATGCTATATCTTCAAAGCTGAGTTTTAAGTGAGAAAGATCTTTGAGGAAAGACTTTGTCTCTTTGCTGACATGGGACTCAACACGTGTAGATATGGAGGTCAATGATCCCTATATGTACCAAACAAGACAATATTACCAAGTGTTTTAAAAATGACACGTGTATACATGGAGGTCACTTTTACAAAATTCCAGTGGCTTACAACAATAGTAATAAGTAAATAATTACCTTGTCATGATTGGATGATGTATCATCTTCAACTTCGGCCGCAACTATGGTGTGTTCCTTTAATATCATAATAACAGTAATAAGTAAACAATTTTACTCGTGTTAATATTATCAATAAATATAGATTATTTTTCAAAGAAAGATGAAAGGAAAAAAAAAAGTCATACAACATTTTGACGTTCCATCTGAAGTTTTAACGCGTTCTCAAGTCTTGTGACAACCTCACTTATATCCGGGCGTTGAGATCTTTCTTCATTCAGGCAGTCACATGCTGTCTTCGCGAAAACGTTGAATGATTGCGGATCCATTTGGTTCCATAGAACTGGATCAATTATATGATCGAGTATTTTCTTTTTATAATGGAAAATGGCCATTGGACCCAAATACTTATTATCTTGGCCGTCAATAACTGATCTCCTACCACAGAGTAGTTCAAACAAAACTATCCCAAAGGAGTACATATCTGACTTGTGGTTCACACTTTTAGTCTCAATATATGTTGGGTCTCCATACCCTTTCACATACTGAAGTTTATTAGTATGAAATGAATGGTGCCTTTTAGAAGCTTTAATCTTCATGGAACATCGAAAATCACATAACTTGGGTTCCCATTCATCATTTAATAAAACTGTGTCATTGGTAATGAGCCGGTGTATTACGCTGAAATCGCGTGACTCGTCATAATGAATGTAGCTCAATGCATGCGCAACACCGACAGATATCTCCAATCTTCGCACCCATGTCAACAATATCGGGTCACTTAGATAGTTATCCAGACTTCCCCTGGACGGACGCTTGTAAATGATGATCTTCTCATCATTCTCATCACAAAACCCAACAAGAGAAACCACATTTTTATGCTTGAGACTAGAAAGCATGAAAATCTCCATCCAAAACATTTGTTCTACTCCATACCATTCTTTATTTAACCTTCGAGCAAAGATATCAGTCAACTCACCGGACCACAAGAGCTGTCCCGTGTAAGAATTTCCAAATTCACTTCTGCCGATGACATTTTCTTCATCAAAGTTGTTGGTGGCGGAAATAATACTTTCAAGGGGGACTCTGAGGTGAGCAAATTCTTTCATTATCTGTAAAATAGTCAAGTTAAAATGTGAGTTAGAAAAAGTGAGTATAATAATGCGTACAAAGTGTTTGATAAAATTCCTGAACCATGTCTAAGACATGTTAGGTATAATTCTGCATAAATCCTGTTGTTTATAGCAGTTATTACGTTTGTGGATAGTAATTAATATAACATTCTTTAGAAGTTTAGGAAGTGAATGGTCTTATTAAGTTTTATTGTTTTGGTGAGTGACTTCATTTTGATATCTGGTCTTGGTTAATGTAGTCAATATTTGCTCCTAAGGTGTTTTTTAAAGCATTTGGTCCTGAATCAGAAGGTGTAAGTATGGACTACATGGGTGATACTTTGTCTAAATGATGCAGTTTTGATGGGAATTGTCTTGTTTGGTTCCCTCATTGCATTCAAAGATGTGTTTTTGTCTTGTGGTTAACTACATAAGATAAGTTCATTAAGTGGTATTTAGAAAACTATGGTTTTTTCCTTTGCCATCTTATCTTGTAGCGAAATATCGAAATCTGTTTAGTTTGAGTAATCTTTCTGTAGACTTTTTGAAATCAAATGATTATGCTATTGCTGCATTCATTCCAAAGCGTATGAGAAAGGGACCAATTGAAGGACTATATATGGAAAGCCTTGAAAAGTGGCAAGGCAATGTTTCAAAGCAGATCAATAATTCCAGAAAGTCAACTGATAACTTCTTATATAATACAGTAAAAGAATAAACGCTGAAATTAGAAGGTTGTTACCCATTTGACCCGTAGCATTGTTTCAACTTTTAAAGTAGATCAGCAATCCCAAAAGGTTGTTACCCATTGCTTGCATACAATATTGATAGGAGTTCGGGTGCGTGTTGAGTTTAGATGTCAAAAGTTATTTCATTGAGTATTCTTTTTTGAAACTAATACTTGTCTTATATTTTCCGTTTATGCCTCTGTTAGGCGGAATAAAGAGGCCAAGGGATCATATTAAGTATACTGTCAAAACTGAAGGCTAAGATAACCAAGGTCAAAAGAATTATTATGGGTGATATTGAGAAGGTATTTATTTTGTTTTCATGGTGTTTTGTTTATTGGCCATCATTTAGCTACCTTTTTCGTCTTTTTAACATGTCGGTTTATATTGGCTGAGGTTACTAGGTATGTTTTGTTTAATCTCTTACATTAACTTAAGTGTGTGTCAGGCTGGCTTAGATAACGGGTCAAAAGAAACCGGTTTTTAAGAATTCAAAACCCGGTGTGACCCACCAAACCCGTCTCTATAATTCTGGCTGGGTTTGTCATCAAATCTTTTATATGTGTTCCAAATTTCTTTTTACAAGTTTTTAAAGGCTTTAAAAGCTGTTTAGACAGGTTTTTATGGTGTTTTAAACACTTTCTATATGCTATTTGTACAGCAGAAAGATGGGCTGTTTGGACAGGCTTATATGCTGTTTTAACAGCTTTTATATGTTGTTTGGACATAGCCTTTACATGGCTGTTTGGAAACAAGTTTTTGCAGCAATTACATGCTCTTCTTTTTAAAAGCAATTACAGATTTGTATGTTGTTTTTTAGCAGCAATCACAGCTTTTATATGCTGTTCTGACACAGTTTTTTACAGCAACCATGTTTTTTTTGCAGCAATTACATGTTTGTATGCTGTTTTTTTACAGCGATTGGCAATTAAATACTTTGAAAGATTTGTAAGCTGTTTTCAGAGCATAAAACCTGTCACTAACTTACATAGTATAACCATACTTATTAGCGAATTTTCAATAAAATATTTTAACCCATCGCTCATCGTCTTCGACAAAAAAAGGTTACAGGTAGCACTTTCAAAAAAAATATTTAGTCAACTAATATAGCGAGAGAGTTAATCATTTGATATATGCTAAGCTAATTAACTAGCTAGTATTAGTAGAGTCGACGACTTAGGAGAGTGAGTGACGAGTTAAGAGTCTTAAGGTTTAGTGCGGCAGGCTAATTATGTATAATCAGTTTTATAGAAAGATGTAAACTGATGAGTGAAGGTGTATACACTCAAACAAATAGATAGTAGTACTTATTATTATAGAAAGAGGCCAGAGGAAAAACCATCTTACCTCATTCTGATGCTTGAGTTGAAGTTCCAACGCTTTTTCAAGTCTTGCGACAATCTCATCAATATTTGGGCGCTGTGATCGTTCTTCATTCATGCAGTCGTATGCTATTTCCGCGAAAATGTTAAATGATTGAGAATCCATTTGATTCCACATATCCCAATCAATTATTTCATTGAGTTTCTTCTCCCTATAATGGGTAACAGCCACAAAAGCCAAGTACTTATTATCTTGTTCCTCATTGATTACTGCTTTCCTACCACACAGTAGTTCAAACATAACTATCCCAAAGGAATATATATCTGACTTGTGGTGTGCACTCTTTGTCTCTATATATGTCGGGTCTGTATACCCCTCCCTCTCCCAAACTTTATCAACATGGAATGAATGACTCCTCTGAGATGATTCAATCTTCATGGAAAGTCTAAATTCAGATAACTTGGGTTCCCAATTATCATTTAATAGAATTATCTCGCTGTCGATGTTTCTATGTATAACGCTAAAATCGCGTGGCTCGTCATGATGAATGTAGCTCAATGCATGAGCAACACCGACACATATTTCCAATCTTCGTACCCATGTCAACATCATCGGGTCACTTAGATAGTTGTTGAGACTTAATCTAGTCTCAAACTTGATAACGGTTATCAACTCATCATTCTCATCACAAAACCCAACAAGAGAAACAAGATTCTTATGCTTAAGAGCATAAAGCATAGAAATCTCCATCCAAAACTGTTGTTCTTTTTCAGCATCCCTTTCTTTATTTACCCACCTCCGAGCATGGATTTTAATCAACTCACCGGACCACAAGAGCTGTCCTACGAAATGATTTCCAAAATCAGCTTCTCCCAGGAAATTTTCTTTAGCAAAGTTATTGGTGGCTGATACTATATCTTCGAGGGGGATTTTTAAGTGAGCAAAGTCGTCATGATTGACTGAAGACATTATTATGTATCTGTTTGTTTGTCCCAAAAAAAAGGGTGTGTGGGGTTGTTACAAAAAGAAGCGAAAGAGTGTTTGGGTGATATACATACAAATGTGTTCGGTTTGTGTTTGTATATATACAAGATGTTGAGGTCTGATAGTTGCATTACTTTTGTAGTAAACTATTGACTTTTAGAAGTACTATTAAATTCACACAAATTGTCTATAGCTTATAAAAACGTCCCTTTTATTGAATAATTCAAAGTTTGAATATAATAAATACCAAAATAACAAACATCAATTATGATATGCATCTTTCCAACAACTGCTATGAACAATATGATGTTTGAATATACAATATGAAACCTGACTTTGAAAAATCATAAGTGTTCGACAGGTCATAAGGGCTAATCAAGAGTGGCTAATCAAGGAAGCAATGTAGTGATTGGCATTATGGGAAAGGTAGCGACTCAGATGAAAGATTTATGTGGTCTTAAACTTGATGAGCGTCTTGTGGCGATGTCCGTGATTGGTAGAAGTTAGCCACTTTCTATGATGTTTGATCATTTTGTGGCGTCAAGTGAATGTTAGTATTTCTTTTGTGTGACGTTTTGTGAATCTTTGTGACTTATATAATCGCGTTAGGGCGTGAGACTCTTTTGTGTGACGTTAGGGCGTGAGACTCATTAACCCAAAGATTATGGTCTGCAGCGTCAGGTAGTTTCATGTCTTATTACTCTAATGGGTTGGTACTTAGTGACATCCCATAGCCTGTTTGTTCAGGACCATCAAAGTCTGTATGCTATTATCCAACTAGTCTATGACTATTACTGTACAAATCTATGTAAGACAGTTTCACGTGAAGTTTGTCACACTTCACATTTCATAAAGGGTGGTACTATGGGTACACCCCCCTTATATATCCTTATTTTACCCCATCTACCTTCCATTTTAGCCATTGCATTGACATAACAAGATAGTTTTTTATGGTTTTTTTTTCTGTATATTTTGTCTTTTATTACTTTTGACTTGTTAACCTTTATTTTTTATGTTCCATACTTTCTTTGAACAAATATATCAACGTCAGCTGAAGATTACAGAGTACTTTTTAGCAACAAATTTGATCAGATCATACTTATGCGGGTTAAGGAGAGTGGTTGAAACCAGAAGTAATGGAATACGCGGAAGTACGTAACCAATGTAAAACACTATCATTGTAGGTAAACTTATAAATACGTTTGTATGTAAGTTATGCATGGATATGATATACTCTAAGCACAAAAAAAAAAAAAAAAAAAAAAAAAGTAAAGTAACTCCCAATGCCGTCTTCCACGGGTTATGGGTCCAAATACCGTCTTCCACGATGTATGGGGAGGTTAAGACGTAGACAGCCTTACCCCTAACTAAGGTAGATAGGCTGCTTCCGGTTCTACTAAAGGTAGAAAAGGACCTCCGGCCTTGCAAGGGGTGCGGATCAAACCCTTGCTTGACCTCTGTCTCAAGAGTCAAGAGTGTTAACCACTTGATCCAACCTTGCTCTTTATGAAATACTCTAAGCACATATACCATAAATGTATACATGAATTAAAAGCACAATTGAGCGGAACCCCATAATAATTTGGAGTAATACAAAGCATTGTAATTCATGATAATTATTAAAAAAAATTATTAATAAATAAATAACATACACACTTAAGGCTTCTGTCCTATTGAGTAGTGGAATGTGAGTGAGTTCATCAAACATGACCTTGTTGGTTGATGTCTAGTTCGATTTATTTTCGAGATATTGCAAAATATATGCGATTTAGCTATGTAAAAACTTTCCTACCAAAAAATATATTGGATTAGTTGTGATTAGAGGGATAACTAAATTGACATAGAAAGTTGGCTGAAGGAAAATTATCATGTATACGTATAAAGACAGCCTCCGCATTTTGATAGCCTAATCCCAATTGTATAATCCTCAAATTCACGTTTAATACTTACATAAACGAGCGACAAGTCTCTCCTTGTGTAAAAATGGAGATGATTATTAGGTCTTCTACACGGCTGAAAAATCAGTATACCGTGCAATTTTCATCTTAAATTTAAAAAATTATTGTTATCATCATTGTAGTTGTCAACATTTGTATATTTTGAACACGAAGGAATATGTCAATGTTATTATTACACCCTATTTCTCTACAAATATCTTTGTTTTCATATATAGCTATCAAAATAATCATTTGAATTATTCATGAGGGTGATGGTGATACTTAAATAGATTCAACCTGTGGGATTAATTAGTTGGATGTTGTCAACTTGCAAAATGAGCTGGAGATGGTGATACCATGATATATAATATGCTTAGTCTGCGATGACCAATTAAAATAAGAAAGTTGTAGCCTTCAAATAAATATATAAGGACTATAAAAAATGATTAAGACTAATAAATATATCGATTCAATGTTTAGTTTGATACATTGATCGGGGTGTACCTGATGACAGGGGCGGTGCCACGTTGCAACTAGAGGGTGGAAAAGGCCCCTGTTAGAAAGTGACTTAAACTTTAGGGGCTATTTGGTAATTTGTTCGACTTGTGCTACAAGTTTGTTTGTAATTTGGTAACTAATCTATGACGGTTAGTTTTGGCTATAAATAGGGATTGTTAGTATTAGGTTTCTTTGTACCTTTTGAATAATAGTTTGGTACCTTTTGAATTAGAATTTTGTATTGGTGGTACCGTTGAATTTGGTTTTGTATTTGGTTTGGTTATTTGAATAAAGCTTCCGCTTCGTTTGTTTGATTTTGTTTGTTTGTTACTTTGTTTCGTCCTTGAATTTATCAACAAGTGGTATCAAAGCCAGGTTGTTTAGCCATGAGGCAGAAAAAGAAGAAGAAGAAAAAAAAGTTCGTTATTCGTTTGGTTGTGGATCTAATTTGTTTGACGATTTGCTTTTGCTCGTATTAATTTAGTAGATATTTTGATTGCATCAAGTTTGTGGGCCTTGGTAATGGTATATCGAGTTTGGATGGGTTTTTTCACAATTAGGCCTATATTTATATATTGGAATATTGGATATTACTTGTTTCGTAGTATTTGTTTGGTATTTGAATTTGATCAGTTTGAGGCTTCGTTTGGAATATCTACGTTGATTTATTCGTTTGGGGTTGTGTTTGAACTGGGTAATATCGTTAGTTATTTGAATATTTTTGGTTGCAACATAGAAATCGATTGGTTTCTTTTGGAGATTCATATTTGAATTTGGACCGTAATTCTTATTATATAAGTGGGTCATTAGAATTATTATCAAGTATCATATTTGGGGCGTTTGAATTTTTATAGTCCGTTTGTCAAGTTATTTATTAACTTGAATTTGTTTGATACTTGGATAATAAGTTTGAAGTTGGACCGCATACTTATCAAATAAGTGTTATTAGAATTTGAATTTGATATTTGGAATTGAAGATCGATGGTATTTGAAGACTTGGTTAAAGTCGTTTGAATTTGATCGATCGTTTGAAATTTGTTACTTTGGAAAATTTGGATCTTCGTCACGTTTTTTGAAGTTTGTTTCCTGAATTTGATCATCTTTGTTGAAGATCGCAGCCGATTGTTTGTTGGTTAACCGAGTTTGAATTTGTTGGTTAACGTTTGATTGTTCGTTTTGAAGATTATCGGCATTTGTATTTGTTCGGTTTGTTTCGGATCGTTTTTGGTAATCGATCGTTCGCTTTGAATTAGGCTAGTATCTCTAGCATTTGGAATTTGGAATTTGAAAATTTGAATTTGAAGACGGAAGATTCGTTTGGTTTGAAATTTCGAATGGAGTTGAAGTCAATGTGGAGATTGTTAGAAAGTGACTTAAACTTTAAGGGTTATTTGGTAATTTTGTGACTTGTTCTACAAGTTTGTTTGTAATTTGGTAACTAATCTATGACGGTTAGTTTTGGCTATAAATAGGGATTGTTAGCATTAGGTTTCTTTGTACCTTTTGAATAATAGTTTTGTACCTTTTGAATTAGTTTTTGTGTTGGTACCTTTGAATTTGGTTTTGTAATTTGGTTTGGTATTTTGAATAAAGCTTCCGCTTCGTTTGTTTGATTTTGATATTTGTTTCGTCTTTGAATTACCAACAGCCCCCAATAAAACTTCACCGAAATGTTTAATTAAGTTCGTAGAAAAAATGGTTAAACTAGTTGCGAAAATGGGTAGTGCCCTCGACATAGACAACAAAGTGCCCTCTTCCAAAAGAAAATATCCCTCAATTGAATCTTTAGTTTATTTTTTCTTCTCAAACTCATCGTTTGGTAGTGCCGTAGAGACCAGGTGGAGAGTGGAGACTAAATTATTAGAAAGTAGGCAATATTATTTATTATTAAATATCATTTTATATTCTACTTGATTCATACTTTATTTTAAGGCCCGTTTATTTGACGGTATTGGAATGAAAGAATGAAATCATACCACAATTTAGTTGTTTGGTTGATTGTTAGTCCCACTATTAGGTATCAAATAGTTAAATGAAACTCTTAGATTGATAGTGGGCAAGATTGAGTGGTATCTCTTAATACCACTCATATGTATTTTCTTATTTTATTTTTTGCTCTCATCATTTAATTTAAACTTATACTAAATCTAAATTCTAATTCAAATTCAAATTCGAATCCGAATCCTAAACCCACCTACAAACCAAACGGACCCTTAGTTTGTTACTATAGTTGTCATATAACTATATGAAATTATGAATGCTTTATTTTTAAGGTTTGGAATTGTAATTTCTCTTGTAGCCTTTACGAATATGTGAACCGTTTAATATTTATATCTATGTTTTTGCCGCATCGTCCCATAGCACTACTAGTTTTTAAACTGCTAACGGAGTTGTTATAAAATGAGATCAAGTTGATAATGTACTTTCATCTTAAATAAGATTAACTCGACGGTCGTATGTTATTCTCACTTATAAAATATAAACATGTAGCTTTAAAAATACAATTAGGACAAGCTAAAGAGGCTAAACTTGTGTCAAAGTAGTTAAACATTTCTAAATCGCTTATGAACGCTAGCTTATATATTATGGTATGGATGTGTTTTTATGGATGTAACTATAAAACTTTTTCCGGATAATGAAACTTAAATTTAAAAATTGAACTAATCACTCCTTTAGTTAGTGTTAATTACTTACAAGAAGCAATCGCTCGTTGCTCCCATCGATTTGTTTTCTAGCTACGCCATTGCATGATGATGCTCACGTACAATAACATTTTTAGTTTTTTTAGTGTTTAGGCTATAAAATAACGATGAACATTCTTCAAAGTCTTGTTTTGATACGTAAAATCCAAAAAATATTACTATATGTAACAAACTTTCATCAAGTGTTCCAATATGCATATTTTGATGTATTATCGGGTTAAAAATTAGTGAAACGTGTGTGTTTTTCATTAGTTTTTCTAGTATGACAACATATTCAAATGTGCATTTTTAAACAGTTTATAAAATTTTATGACATTTATTGATAAATTTTGGATTTTACGTACAAAAATGATATTTTGAATAAAATTTGTTGCAATTTTATGATCTGAATTACTTTTTAACGTAAAAGGTATGTCGTTATTACTTGTAGGCTAACATTTTCAATTTTTCTTGATCTCTTCAAGCTACTAAGTACATGTTATTGCAAGTTGACTTATTATTCTTTTGGTTATTAGGGAGCAATTTCTGATACTACATGAAACATGACCCGAAAGTTACATTGAAATAAACGGGCATGGGTTAAAGGCATGTTATCCCCTATGAGGTTCGGGTTAGCTAAGTGTTAGACATATCAACCCATCAAGACATTTAAACAAGGTTGTAAAAATCGTTAGGCGGTAGCTAGGTGACCGGGTACCGCCTAGCGATTAATCAGTTAGGCGGGGATTAATCGGATTGGATTTTTTATATATAAAATTATAAAATTTGGCAATTATATGCATGATTTGGCCGATCTAGCCAAATTTTTTCGATTTGGCCCATTTATGCCTGATTTGGCCGATTTCTATCCATAACCAAGTTGGTCGATTTATCCGATTTTTGTCCGATTTGGCCGATTTATGCCTGATTTGGCCGATTTTTATCCAATTAATCGGTATGTTGACCAATATTTGACCAAACCGATAAATAAGGCCAATTAGTGAAAATCTGGGCGGTTAATCACCGCCTAGCGATTAATCGGCCTCCTAGGCCAATAAAAGTATAAAAATACATAAATATTGAAAACTAAATATGAGTAGCCGAAGTTATAAATATATAGTTTGGTTCTACCCTAAATAATTGGATTTGTGATTCTTTTTTTAAAGTTTATACGTGGTTTATATATGTTTTAAACAATTTGAGCAACATATAATTTTAGGACATAAATTAAATATAATATTAACTATCGACCTATCAATCCGCTTAACATATATATTTAAATTAACATGTTACACCAGTTATAATATGTGTTATACATGTGTGGATTCGGATTGAGATGCTTTACACAAATAATAATTAGCCATTGTGTTTGGGTTGACATAATGATGATCCGCCAAGCTACTCACCCGAATAAATTAACTCAAACATGACTTAGTTATTGCCCTGTGTTTGGTGGATATTTTATTATAATTGTTTTAATAATATAAATTATTTAAATAAAAATTGTAAGTTGGCACGTTATTATAAAAAAAATAACCATAAATGATTGTAAGTTCACACACATTTTTAGTTGACTTTTTTATTTGTTAATCACAGTGCCTGTTTGTACAAGGGAATAGCCGAACATGCTTCATTCATAATTTTGTACAAGTTTTGTATTAATAAATTATAACTAATTTCGGATTATATTTTATTCAGTAGATAATCGAAAAATGAACAAGAATTTATTTTTGGAAAAAAAACAAAATTTGTATTAACGTAAATTGATATGGTTGTAAACCTTTAATTTCCATACTTTACTTGATTTGCTCTTAATAACAGAAGAACACAGGCCAAAAAGTCATCTTTTCATTCAGTCAACGATCATGATGCGTTGCTTATGATTGCAAGAAAGAGAAAAAGTCAGAAACATAAGAACGTGTAAACAAATTTTATAATTAGATAGTAATAGATTTAGATATAATAAAAGTTGCCAACTCTCAATAGAATATTTTGATTAGTTAGTCATTTCATGTGTCATTATATGCTAATCTCTATTTATATCATTCGTTGACGTTGTGAATACAATTGAACATTCATCATGACTTCATGTAATATGCATAGAAACTTTTCACTGTATATGCCACCCTTAAAAAAATATATAAAAGAAATTCATAGAAATATAATTTGAAACAACCACAAAAGTTATCTATTTCTACATGATTTATTACATATTAGTAGATCTACAAATTTTGCTATGGCTATTAATTCGTTTACATTTGTTTTTATAACAATTCTATATCCATAACAACCATTGATACTAAAGTTAAACACTGATTTGTTTTAATACTTGAATGAGTTATATTACTGTCGTACATGTAATCAAGTTTTTATTAAAATTATTTGTATTTGAATTTCTCTTCATCTCATGCCTACAACACTTCAACTTCGTTAAAAGTTCCTTATTCAACCTTGTTGGTTGAATGGTCCCAAAAGCCAAATTCAAGCTACAATGAAATTTTTTAATATATGTAGTGTTAGATGATGAGGTAGATGATGTTGAAACCATCATTGTTTTACATGATATAAGTATAGCATGAAATTAAAATAAACTATTAGGACGTTTTTAGTTATTAAGACACGTTATTGCAAGTTGGCACGTTATTATACAAGAGAGATAATTCTTTAAATGAAAATTTAAGTTGGCACGTTATTATTAAAAATCACCATAAACAATTGTATGCTCTTTTTAAGAAACTTGTATGTTTACACACAAATTTAATTGGCCTTTTTTTATTTAGTAATCGCAATTATTGTCTATACAAGTGAATAACCAATTAGAATATGCTTTAAACTAAGAGTTATACAAATCTGTCATCATATAATAAATACTAATTTTTTGAATGAGTCTCTTATTCTTCATTTTATTAACGTATGGTGTGTTTGGCAAAAGTAGTAGTGAGCAGTAGCAGTGAGCTGTGAGTAGTAGCTATTAGCAATAGCCACAGCTCACCGCTCACCTCTCACAGCTTCTTAAAGAAGCATTGGAAAAATGAGGATTTCTAAAAATTAGCAAAGCTCACAGCTCATTTGCCAAACGACTACTAAAATTTAAAATGCTTATTGCTCACCGCTCATCGCTCCAAAATGCTCTTCACCACTCCGTGCCAAACATACCCATAGAAAAACCCAAGACGAAAGCAAAAGGCTTCACTAACCCTGCAAACATATATATAGAACTGAACCACTAGTATTACTTAAAAATATGGATTGTTTCGCTTGAGATGGTCACCCTAGGAGGTTAAAGCGTGATGTAAACCCAACAGGCCACTTGTATTGTTAAAGTTGTCTAGTGTAATGGTACAATTTTTATGTATTTTGCATGTTACTAATCCAAAAATGTATAATAGAGAGTATTACTAGAATTTTACAAATCATTAAGGATTCTTTTTGGCAAAACACTAAACTTGGTTAAAAACTTGAATGAAACATCAATATGAACTAAATCCCACAAGACTACGTACAAGATCTTAATGCGAGATTTGGATGTAAATCGTTCATTTCCGTGATTGTCACAAGCTGAAAAATTCAGAACATGTACACAAGGTTCTTTAATCAACTGTTAATAACTTAATTAATATTAGAATATTGGCCAACTAGCTACTACAATATTTATATAGTCATCAAATGTGTAAATAATTAGATGTGAATCTGAAATTGAGATTAGAGACGTAAAAAAGGGTAAACATTGTATATGTCATAGAATGTGATCAGATGGGCGAGTTGTGAAATGGCTTACCACGGGTTATTGCTGAAACGAGTTTCGTACAGGTCAACTTGAAAAGAAAAGAAAAAATGTCAACATTTTAATCTTTTGATTAATAGTTAGTACATTGATAATCCCAATTTTATTGATAAAATAATTTATGAAGTTTGATGTAATACAGTTTGGGAGACATTCAACCAATTGCAGTCCATTTTGTTTTAAGCAACCATTAACTTACCGGTTTGACCCATTAAAGATAAAATATAACCCTGATAATATAAATTTATATTTTTCAAGAGATTACCTAAAGCTTAAGTGACAAATAAACGAACATGAGGTGGTTGGCCAGCAATAATATCATAAAACGTAAGCCATCTTTCATTATTGCAAGCCATGCTGATTCCAAAACAAATTTATCCACGTCATCGTTGTTAATATTATATTCGAGAGGGAGATTTTGCCACACATTTTTAGCCAAATGAGTATTGGAGAAACGACTCACTATGAAGAGTAGATGCTTTACATGAATTTTTTTGACAACTCCACCTTGTAAAACTCGGACCACCACTGAAATAGAATCAACATAATATAGTATATTTAATACTATAAAGCGAATAAAAGTTCATTGAAATATAAAAGAAAATGTCTTACCCAACATAAATGCGATCTTTGGCAAGAAGTACAATATCAATCCCCCAATACTAGTTAGTACATTCTATATATTTGGAATTGTCCTAAAGTTTTCAAAAACATTTCATGGCATATTTAAAAAACAAAAAAACAAAAAAAAAAAACAAAAACACAACTCTCGATATATATAATTTCAATTTAAATGTTTTAAATCCTAAAAATATTTGAAATAAATAAGTTTTAAACCAACCCAAAAACAGGAAACAACCGGCTTTAAAATAATGACAAAATTTTAATTTTTTAAACTTCATGCTAAAACGATGCATAAGAAAAGTTGTCATCTTCTACAAACTCTTCACGCACTTGATGATCACTCGGTCTCACCATGACCCGCACTTGATGATGACCTGCACTCATCACTGCTTCCATGCGTGCTTTCCTTCTCCTTTTGACCCTCTACAAAAAATATTGTATGTGTCAGTAACCTTTATAAGTATAAGTTATAATGAAGAAAACTAATCATCTTTTATATGTATAATAAAGCCAACCTACATGTTTTAATTCCTCTCTTTTCCCTGGCTCTAATCACATAAACGAGCAACTTTGCTGTCATGCATGAAAAATGGTGATTTTAGATCTTTTATGCGGAAGCCAACTCTTTCTAAGGTCTTACATTCCAAATTTTAAACTATCATTGTTATCAACATTAGAATTGTCATGATTGTATATGTTAAGCACACAACATTATATCAATCTTATTACTACACCGTATTTTCTCTAAAAATATTTTTGTTTCCACAAACTATATACCAGAAGAATCACTTAATAAAACCATGGGGTTGAATCGTTGATGGTGATACTTTATAAAAAAAAATCAAGATGTGGGTTTTGTTACATCTTGTCAAATTGCAAAATGAGATGGAGGTTATGACATTAACTACAACTTGATCAACCATGATGCATTTATGATAATCATGTTCTACGGTTACATTTAAAAGTAGAAATACTATAAGACACGATCAACTTTCAACCCTAATAAATTAAGGCATCCAATGAAAACTATTACATGTTAGCTTATTCTATTAGTCTTTATAATACTAGCTATCTTTACCGTTTTACTTGTTTTTACATCAATCTTTTCATTCTAAAGTAAATCTTGTATACAATCCATGTCAAAAAGTATAAGATTAAGGATATGCCCCCATATATTTACATTGATGCTTTAGAGTTTTCATTTTATATTATCAAAATACATCGTTGTGGTTATTGATTTTGTGCAACTAGGGTGCAATAATTAATCCACCTACAAAACATAAATAAGCAACACAATAAATATGTATCGTTACTGTAGAAAAACATGATATACAGAAACCAAACCACTTTGTATAGCTTAAACAACTCAGAGTTCAACAGCAGAAGCTAACAACCATAAAAGATCACCACAATACTGTATGATCCTATTATCTAACTTGATAATAGTTTTACAAGATCAACAACAATAATAGATAGATAGGATCTTGAGTTAAGGTCTCAAGATCCGTACAAATGAGAGAGATATTTAGTAGCGGCACAAAGAACCAATATCCTCATCTGCCCTAGAATGAAAGATGATGCAACCCTTATATACAAGGGGCTTCAAACGGTCAAAAAATAGCTCATGAGAAAGGCTTGACAATTGGGCTTGATCCATTAGAAGATGGGCCGAGATACAACTTGGGCTTGGTCCAATACCAAAGAAAAACACAAACACAGCACACAAACACGATATCGGGTTATATATTTCAACATCCCCCCTTAATCCGATATCTCAAAGAGGTCAATCATTCCAAGTTTTTTAACAAGAGTATGAGTATGAGAAATGTCTAACCCTTTGGTAAAGATATCGCAATTTGATTTAATCAACTTTGACAGTTTTAATAACACCATTCAAGATTTTTTCTCTCACAAAATGGAGATCAATCTCAAGGTGTTTAGTCCTTTCATGAAAAACAGGGTTAGCAGCTATTTTGATAGCTGAATTACTGTCCAGTGCAGATCACAGTGCAAAAGATTTATGCATTCCAAGTCCTTAAGGATTTTCAAAATCCAAATGATCTCACTGGTCAGAGATGCAAGGGCTCTATACTCAGCCTCAGCAGAGGATTTGGAGAGAGTATGTTGTTTCTTACTTTTCCAAGAGATGAGATTCTCATTCAAGAAAACACAATAGCCAGAATGGACTTCCTAGTAACAATGCATTTGGCCCAATCAGCATCTGAGTATCCTTTAAGAGACACACCATTGTCTTTAGTAATATGAATGCCAAGACCAGGTGATCCCTTAAGGTATCTCTGATTTTAAAAGCAATCTTGAGGTGAGATGTTAAAGGAGAATGCATGAATTGACTAAGACAGTGCACATCATAGGATATATCGTGTCTGTATTGGTTAAATATATAAGCTTTCCCATCAGCTTTTGATAATCAAATATATTCACAAGAGCGTGATCAAGAGTGGCAATATTAGAAAGCAGTACTTTAGCCATCAATGGAGTCTTAGAGGTTCTTTGCAGCAAGCATACCATATTCAGATAACAAATCAAGCACATATTTCCTTTGATTCAGGCAAATTCCATTGTCAGAGTCAACCACCTCTATACCAAGGAAGTATTTAAGCTTTCCCAAATCCTTTATCTTGAATTTACTTTTCAAAACATTTTAAACTTATCAATTTCATCAAGATTATTTCCAGTACAATTATCATCAACATAAACAAGGAGAGCAAGAAACACACCATTATCAGATTTAGTGTACAAAGAGTAATCAGATTTACTTTGACTAAATCCATTTTCAATAAGAACAGAGGTGAGTTTGGCATTCCATTGCCTAGGCCTTTAAGCCCATAGATAGATTTTTTAAGTTTGCAAACAAGGTTCTTGTCACCAACATACAAACCTTGAGGTGGTCTCATGTAAACAGATTCATCAAGCTCACCATATAAAAAAGCATTATTGACATCAAGTTGAAAAATGGGCCAGAATTCCAATAGCAATATTAAGCACACATCTCACAGTAACCATTTTAACAACAGGAGAGAAAGTTTCCTCATAATCTACCCCTTCCCTTTGAGCACAACCCATGGCAACAAGTCTAGCCTTGTACCTCTCAATTTCACCATTGGCTTTATATTTAAGTTTCCACAACCATTTGGAGTTCAAGGCAGTTCTACCTATGGGTAATTCAACAACATCCCAAGTATCATTTTCAAGTAAGGCAAGAATTGTTCATAGCATCAACCTATAAGGGGTTTTGAGATGCTTCAAAGAAGGACTTGGGTTCACAGTTCTTATTCAATTGAGTGACAAAACACAAGTTTTCACCATTTAAGTTAGAGTACCCAACATATTTTTCAATCCCATATTTCACATTGGTTTTAACAACAAAGTCATTATAGTTTTTGGAAAAACGAAGTTCTAGAAGATCTTCTTAAGGTTTGAGTACCCTAAGTATTTATGTTGGGATCAACATTTCCTTCAGTAGTAGAGTTTTCATCAAGTGTGGCTGCCTCAACATCATGCAATCTGGCATCAATGTTATCAACGGATGATCCAATTGGAGGATCACCAGTGTTCACATTGTCGCCAAGAGTTGCGAGGCTACCTCACTCAGTGACTCAAGGTCACTATTATGTCTAGATACATCTCTCTCATCATCATTAGAAGCTCGGTTATCTAGATCAAAAAATTCAACAGTTATTTTGATGAAAGACATCAGATTCAATATGATTATTCTTAATACCATTAGATATAGATTCCTTAAAAGGAAATATGGACTCAAAGAATTTAACATCTCTAGACACAAGGAATTGACATCTATCAAGACTATAGAGCCTGTATCCTTTTTGAGAACTAGAATAACCCATCATAACACATTTTTCAGATCTATTGGTAAGCTTATCATGATTATTAAGAACAAGAGCAAAGCAAAGACAACCAAACATTCGATAAGAGAGAGATTAGGACCTAATTATAAATCATATGATAAGGGGATTTTCCATTTAGCACAGAAGATGGCAATCTGTTAATAAGATAAGTAGCGCTTAGCACACACTCATTCCAGAATCTTAAGGGTATTCCCCCTTGAAACATAAGACATCTAGCCACATTTAAGAGATGTCCTGTTTCAACCACCCCATTTTGTCAGTGGGGTGTAAGCAACAGAAGTTTGATGTGTAATCCCCATGTTTTCACAAAACTTGTTAAAAGTTTGATTCTGAAATTCATCCATTGTCACTTCAACACTTTGACAGTCTTTTTGAACTGATTTTTAATCAAATTGTAAAGATTTTAATAGACCAAAAACTTCATCCTTGATTTAATAAGATACACCCACAAGCTCTAGTATAATCATCAACTATGGTGAAAGTATCTATGGCCAGAGTGACTCACCACCTTATATGGACCCCACAGATCAAGATGAACAATATCACCAAGCATTTTAGATTTATGATCACTTAAAGGGAAAGGTTCTACTGTTTAGCTCTTTGACATATTTCACAAACCTCATATTTATCATTTTTTCCAATTTTCAAATAATTTTTTAGAACATCAAGTATGGGTCACCGGTGGCCAAGTCTACAATGTCAGTCATAGAGAGACAAGGAACACTTGTACTCAATATCAATATTATCACTTTTAGTACCTTTAGTATCTAAATAGTATAAACCACCACATTGTTTACCAATCCCCAGAATGTTTTTCAGATTCAAATCCTGATTCACAAAGAAACATTTACTTTCATCAAACACAACTAAGGTCTTATTATCTTTAGCAAGTTTATGAACAGAGATTAAGGTCACACAATAATCAGGAATGACAAGCACATCAACCAAAAACAAGACCATTACCAAGTCTAAGGTTTCCAATTTTAGAAATAATGGCATTAGTGCCATTTGGGTGAGACACCTTGATATTAAGATGAGATATATCATATACATTTTCCAACTCTTTCTCACTATTGGTCATGTGCTGATTAGCACCAGAGTCTACAACTTTACCAACATAATTCATTTTTGTCATAGAACTAGAACTGAAACAAAAAAATTTATCAAAATTGTCGTTGAATAGTTTGCTAGAATTGAAGTAAGTACCTGCCATGTTGGCTTGGACATTTTTCTCAGACATTTTGTTTTCCTTGATGAGGGAGACCAAAGTGGCAAGTTGCTCATCAGTGAACCCTGTGGATCCGAAGGACTATCGGACTCGAGGACCCAAAGAGTTGTATGCAACATTTTTACTTTACCACCTTGTCCCTTTCTTTTCCAAAATCGCAGGATACCCAATGATTTTAAAGCATCTGTCTATAGTGTGACCAACATAACCACAGTGCTCACACACAACTTCTCGAGTTAACATTCACATTAGGTCTTGTCATATGAGTACCACCAGGTTTGTACCCAGTGATGGAATTGGGTCTGAATGTAGTAGAGTTATGTCTAGCATTAGTGTAAGAGTTCTGGTTTTTTTGAAAATTGTTTCTAGCGGACCACGGCTAAGAAGGCAGAGGTCAATTTTGAGAGGCACCTGAATTAGTTCCAGATGCCACTCTGTGAGATTCCTCACTAGAGATAATGGCATAAGCCCCTTTAACATCGGTAAGGTCTCTAGACAAAATAGAACTTCTAATACTCATGTAAGACTCATCAAGACCCATCAAAATTGCATACGTTTCAAAGAAATTGATTATGTTTTAAATTCATCAGATGCAGTCACAACAATTAGGCAACTCAACCATGGCATCATACTGTTTCCACAAAGCATTCAACTTGTGATAATAGTCGCACAAATTAGAACCATTTTGTTTCAAAGAATGATTTTATGATGCGGGTTGAATATCAGAACCATCAACTTTATAATATGTTTCCTTTAACTCATTCCAAACATGTTTAGCCTTTTTTGAGAAAATTTGCCCAAGGAATAACTCCTCAGATATAGAATTCAAAATCCATCCTAAAACAAACGCGCTTAACTCTATCCCATTGCTTAGCTAGAACCTCATCAAGAATGGACTTTTACAAGAGCCATCAATAAAACCAATTTTATTCTTACCCTCTAGGGCAAGAAGCATAGCATTAGCCCAAATTTGATAGTTTTCAGTCCCTCTAAGTTTGACAGAGATAACAAGTAAGTACCAGAATCATTAGGATGCAAATGAAGAGGATTACTAACATCAAGTTTACCAATGAGAGTGACAGAGTCACTGACACCCTCATTGTCGAATCAGCATGTTCGAGATATACCACCAAGTATAAAAACAGCCAAACAAGCAACCAAAAACAATGAAACTAAAAGCAGCAACACCTTATATCTCCACAAACAACAATCAATCCAACAACCAATCAAACTTCTCTATTATCCCTCAACCTATCCTTCAGATTCTAAAAGACAAATAAAATACATAAATAAAAGGAGAGAGACAAGAGGTGTTACAGTGCTTTATACAGCAGCACGATCGAACTGTTTCTCCTAGATTCACTTAGTCTAGGAGGCAACAGAACCGCCAAGCCACGCGAAACAATAGAGAAACCACCGTGACCAAGATCCCCTTTCTTTAAACCAACCTGCCTGATACCATGTAGAAAAACATGATATAAACCAAACCACGTATAGCTTAAACAACTCGAGTTCAACGAAGCTACACAACCATAAAAGATCACCACGCTACTCGGTATGATCCTATTATCTAACTTGATATAACAAGATCAACAACAAGAATAAAAGATAGATAGGATCTTGAGTTAAGGTCTCAAGATCCGTACAAATGAGAGAGATATTTAGTAGCGGCACAAAGAACCAATATCCTCATCCGCCTAGAATGAAAGATGATGCAACCCTTATATACAAGGGGCTTCAAACGGTCAAAAACGTCATGAGAAAGGCTTGACAATTGGGCTTGATCCATTAGAAGATGGGCCGAGATACAACTTGGGCTTGGTCCAATACCTGAAACAGAAAACACAAACACAGGCACACAAACACAGATATCGGGTTATATATTTCAACAGTTACATACATAAATGAGGCAAATGATGCTCAAACCATCATTGTTTTTTGAAAGTTGACTATTATTCACACAAGCACACCCCCGCCAAAAAACGGGGAGGCAACAACAAACGAGATGATTAATGTCTAATATAGAAAATAAAATTAATTATTAAGACACGTTATCGCAAGGTGACGTACTGTTCACTTTTAATACTCCTTTTGTCCATACTATGTGCATGTTCTCAATTGGGATTAACCCAAATTAATTGTGTACTAATAAAACTATACTCTGGTTGGAAGAAGAAGTCATGATTGAAGTTATTAATTGATTAATTATGGATAAAAACTGTTATTAAACATTTAAACCGTGATAATCAATTTTTTTTTAACTATTTGGTTTTTGTCTGTCAAGAATTACCTTGAGATGGAGAGAATAAGATTTTTATGCAGATTGGACTCAAATAGTAACTATTTAGATCCAAGTCAGGAAAATCGGCACGTTATTATAAAAAATACCCACATAAAATTCTAAGTTCACACACAATTACAATAGACTTTGTTTTTTATTTGGTTATCATAGCATTTGTCTATACTAGTTTATAGCCAATGAGAATATGCCTCAAAGCTCGATTCATACCTATTTCTTATCATTTAATAAATTTTTTTGAAAGAGTTTCTAATACCTATTTCATATTAATTATTTAATCAGAAAACCCGGGGCTTCAGAAAACCGAGCAACTCTATAGAACTAAACCACTAGTACTGTGTTACGATAGATTGTTTTGCTTCATATCGTAGTCTCGGAAGGTTGAACTAAACCACTAGTACTGTGTACAGTCTTTGTAATAACAAATCCAAACTATCTCCATCCTGTAATAAGTGTTCACACACAATTAAAAAAAAGTTGAATTTCACTTTTATCCAATAAAATCTCACATTTACTTTTTTGAAGTTCATGGATTGGTTGAAATTTGGTATTAGACGCTTATCATGAGATACACCAAAATAGTAAGATGAACGCTTATTATGAAACCAAAGGAGTTTTACATTTACCAACTTGAGAAATGGTCACTGATTTCTTTTTGGGAAATAACAAGAATTTTCTTTCTATTTTTTTTGGGAAATAACAAGAATTTTCTTGAATTGAGGTATCAACATAAACTAGATACCACAAAAGTACAAGCTCGTGAAGTCAGATTTTGTCTTAGATATTTCATTTTCAAAAACTTACTAGAGCTGCACTCAATTACAAGAGCACATTGGCTAAAAAGGCTCTATTACATTTAGTCAAAGACAAAAACATGTGAGAAAGGGAAAGAGTAAGAGGCAATACAAAAACATGTGAACAGATTTTCCTAATATGTTGTTAATTACTTAATTAATTAAAATAGAGCATGGATCTAGTGAGAAGAATTATTTAAATGAGAAGAATAAGAAAAAATTGTAGCCACATATTTTAAACAAGAAAAAAGAAATAATAGGGAGATGCATCAATTTTATAGATGCATATAATATTTGGGGTTGTGGTTTCTTCTCATTCTTCTTATTTTAATTATATTTCTCATTTGATCCTACCTCAATTAAAATATTCGTCAGCTAGCAATGGAATATTTTTAATTAGTCATCGCGCAAGTGTCATTAGTTAGATGCTAATTTGTTTTTTAAGAGCTACCACTTTTTTATGATTCATGATAGAATATGAAATGAGTATCTAGACACTTGATATCTTACAAAGTCATTTATTTGAAAGTTTCAATTGTGTCTACCTTTATAATATTCCCTAGACATATTAAAGTCTCAATTTTGTATCCAATTGATCGTAGACCTGCTTACTTGATTATAAAAGTATAAGCGTTTATCATGAATTCATTAAAAAGTACATCAAAACTCGTTAACACACATGTCATCCATCAATTTTTTCATTATTAAAATTCATAGATGCTTGTCATTATAAAACATGGAATTTAAAAGTTTTGGTTCAATTATGTTGAGTCCTTCATGATTTATTTTTTGTTCCCAAAGTCTAGAGAATCAGTAACATTTATTTCAGGTCATTTTGTATGAAAGTCGTTGAGTTTACTAACTTCTCCTTGCGTACTCAAAAAAAGATCTATCGCAACATGAAGCTCGTCTCTTTACACTCACTTTGACGAGAAACATTATATAGGCTTGATCACAGTTAGATTATTATGATTACTTAGTATATTGAATCAAATGTGACCAGAAGCATGTGCACTTCCGTTAATCTACCCTTTGATTTAACATTCCATAACCTTCATTGCTCTAGAAAAAAGTTGAGATTAGCGACGTAAAACAGGGTAAACACTGTATATGATATAGAATGTGATCGAGTGGGGAAGTTGTGTAATGGCTTAACATGGGTTATGGCTAAAACTGGTTTCCTAAAGGTCAACCTGAAAAGAATTTTTGTTGTCAACGTTTAAACCTTTTGATTGATGATTAGTACATTGATAATCCCAGTTTTATTTATAAAATAATTTATGAAGTTTGATGCAATACACTTTGGGAGACTTTCGACCAATTGTAGCCCATTCTGTTTTAAGCAACTTTTTAGATTTACAAGGTTGGCCCATTGAAGATTAAACATAACAACTGAAAGAACACGAGGTGGTTGGCCAGCAATAACATCATAACAACGACTGCAAAGTGGGGGGCAATCAAGAAAATTGCAAACTTGTGTTGAGAATTTCCAATATATTTCACATGTTGAACCTTCTACACGTGAAACACCAATCCATATTTTTTTCTCTCCTTGAATCAGTTGATCTCCAGAAAATGCTACGCTTTGCTTGGTGCATCCTCCAAAGTAGAAAGCATCTCAACCTACAATATGAATGATGGATTTACTACACAAATATCATCAACAAAATGCGTGCAATGATGTGTAATTCAGCACCATATACTAGTGTGGCAATTTGAATTATTTACTTATATATGGGGTATTCAGTTTATGTTTTATTATTAATTGGTAGAATTAAAAGATCATCTTAACAGGACAGAGATCAAACAGGTTGAAGGTTACCCAAAATGTATTTTTAATGCATAAAATGATATATATTTTTGATAATAATATTAGAGACACTAACTATTTACTAAATAATTGGACTAAAAATGTTCCGGGTCAGCCATCAGCTTTTTTTTACCAGAACCCACCCATTTTGATACCTCTGCAGTTTTGCTCATAAATCTTTTAGAGTCTTCATACATGCTCATTTACATCTTGCCTATCTACAGAATAATTATCGGGAATACCTGAGATGTTACTAATATGCGATTCATTGAGTCAGCAACAACTTTAGGTTCACACATATTACTCACTCTCACAGCAAGGTTATCCTGAAAGGAATGCAGATACACCTTCTCCTGTGACTGGAACCAATGAAATTACCAGTGTGAGCACTCTCCAAAGCTTTAATTTTTTCCGTTCTCAACTAGCAAATCCTTACAGATTAGATTTACGTGCAGTGCTGTAAAATTGTACAGCAATAAATAGTCGATGTAAAAATGGATATATCAAAGGTAGTAGCAGCAAGACATATTGTGGTTTACCTTGAGTATTTATTCCCCCAAAATCAGTCTCTTCCTCACGATAGGCAAGCTATCTTTCATTTACTGCAGGCCATTTTGATTAAAAATATAGCTGCTTCAGTTACCACAGCTATGTCCACAAGTTACATTCATCATACACAGTGCTTGAAGACCTACAACAAGATGTAGCAGAGGATGCAACAAGTACAATAGCCTACGGTTGGATGTGTTAGCTTAATACAATAGTTTTATATGTAGTATCAAGTCTGTAATATAGCTTAAAGATGTAGTGATAGCTTAGTTGATGTAATAGTAGCTTAGTTTGTAGTTTAGCTATCTTGGTCAAAACGGGTCAAAGTGTGGTTGATTGAATAACCAACTTTGCCGCCAAAATACTTTGTATAAAGTTGTGTAAATGGTCATTTGATCACAAGTTTCCCACTTCAATAATAACTCATTTCACTTTCTCTCAATTTCAATAAAAAAACAAATTTAATGACACCAGCATTGTCAAAATTATATTCCAAAGTGAGATTTTACCACACATTATCAGCTATATGAGGCATTATTGGAGCAATGACTCTCACTATGGAGAGTAGATGCTCTGAATGAACTGTTTGACAACTCCACCTTGTAAAACTCGAACCACTGAGAAATAAAATCAAACTTCATATAAAAATAGTCTACTTAATACTTACGTCCTTACAAAGCGTATAAAACGTCATTGAAACATAAAAGAAAATGTCTTACCCAACATAAAGGTGATCTTTGGCAACATCATCTATCCCCCAATTCTGATTCAACTTGTCTTACTCTAACCATCGATCCCCAATTCTAGTTAGTACATTCTATTTCGTCTCCCTGTACAAGTAATTTTCCGCAAAATAACACTCCAACCATCTATCCCCCAATTCTGATTCAACTTATCTTAATCTAAGTACTATAGCTAAACCACTCCACTAATGGTGCACGGTTCTTCATAATTATGAAAGACAAGTCCAAAACACAATCACATTTAAAAGTGTCATAATCTTACCACCAGGTCTACTTAAAATAAACGCACTCAGAATACCAGATAATAACCATAGAGTTGGCATGTCTATGAGCATTCAAAAACTACCATCTCCTTGATAAATTACTAATGTTAATTAAACTCATTGAGAGATTAGATTAAATATCTAATAAGTTTTCATGATATCATATCAAACATGCATACAAAGATATTAAGAGGACAAGATAATGGTGTATGAGTCCTTCTCAAGAGCAGATAACAAGGTCAACTAAAAATATGTGAAAACACTATTACATTTATGAGTATGATCAGAATCCTACTACGACTACCGTATTACAGGCTTGTTCAAGTGCAATTACAATCAAACTATCCTAGTAACAGTATAAACCACATCTCTCATAAGTCAATAAACACATGACCTTTAAGCACTATCAGCAAACAAAATATATCAACTTATTCATTACCAATATAGCGTCATCCATAAACTGAGCAACAAAAAGAATTCCCATTATAATTACATTTAATAGCTACAATAAACACATATGAACTTTAAGCTCTATCAAACAATCATAATAAAAGTATAAACCTCATCTCTCATAAGTCAATAAACACATATGAAATTTAAGCTTTATCAGACAATATAACGTCTTAAACCATAAACTGAGCAACAAAAAGAATTCCCATTATAAAACACCATTACTTATCCGATTTCGCTTCATAAAAACTGAATCCTCCAACAAAACAAAGTCAATTAAACAGCAAAACAATGTGATTATCAGCAACAAGTCACATGGGCATACGTAACATGACCAACTTATATCACTATTCAAGTAGAAATTTCATCAAACACTTGCTATACCATCTTCTTTGTTACTACTATAAAAACTATAAAAAACAAACAGGTTTCAGGGTTGCCACTAGTTTATCCGATATCGCTCAACCAAAACCAAATCTCCACTAAATAAAAGGCCATTTTCGTAAAGGCGATTTAAGTACACAACATAATTCTAACCAGCAATATACAACACTATTAAAACAAACATTATATCAAACAGTTGGTGCGCAACTCAATTTTGTTTGTTGCGTACTTTGCTATTATCGTTGTTATTAGTCCATAAAAAACAATTTTTCGTACATAAATTATAATCCCAAAATACAATCTTTATAAACATATACCAAGATTCATCACTCATACCTCTTTAACAATTAGATATTTCTACTAATTCAATACTTGTTTTTGCTAATTCCAAGTCTCTGTTTCTACCATTTTTTAAAATGGATGCAGTTAGAGGATGTTTGACTGTTGGTGTTGTCAAGGGTTTTATATCAACTACTCAAGAATTAATCGAATATCACTTGAGCTCCATTAGAAAAAGCAAAGAAAGAATATTAGCCCAGCTTTCAAGTAAATGGGTCAAAATTTCTACTCCTGCAGTCTTTGACTTTGGATCATAATTTCTATAAATTTATGTAGGGTTAATTGCATGTAATAGCAACGTACTTTCTTATTTGTGTCATTATCAGATACGAACCCAAAAAAATACCACAATACCCATTCAACTTTCAAATTTTGTTTCATTATCAGATACGTACTTTCTCATTTGTTCAAATATAAGATACAAACTTTTAAAAAAATACCACAATACCCATCCAACTTTCAAAATTTTTTTCATTGTCATACGCAAAGAGATGAGTCTTAAACGTTGATAATGAAACAAAATTTGAAAGTTGGATGGGTATTGTTGAATTATTTTGGGTTCGTATATGATAATGGCACAAATGAAAAAGTACGTTGCTATTACATGCCATTAAACCATTTATGTAAAGCTGAAGTTTTTGTTACTTTGTGTACAGAAGCAGGAGGCTCGAGAGTAACATCTGTTGTGCAAAATGGTACATACAGGAAGCACAGAGGAGGTGATTATAGTTCTTGTTTCTCCATCATTTGTTGTATTGTATCATTAGTACTTTTGTTGGAACATAATAAGGAATTTTATACTATTTGACAGCCATTGTATTCTGTTTTTTTTTTTTTGCTAAAGTTAAATTTATTTTTATAAAATACTACGGGCATAGTACTCATGACTCTCAGAAAATGAATGGACACATTATTTATTTGGATGAATTTTGACTTGCAAGTTATTCTGCTAATAGTAAATTCTTGTGACATGTAAGCTCATGCTGTCAACAATTTTTCATAGATTTGAGAATATAGATCTTTCAATTGTAAGTACATGTGTTTATATATGCAAAATCTTTGTAGAACATCAAACATTAAGAACATCAACCTTCACTCTTACATGATTTTATAACTATCCAGGTTTCACTCATCATTTTTCGATACTCATAGTAAAACACTAATGTTAATGAGAACACGAAAAATTCTTTTACACGGGTCGAAACTCGAGGCCACATACAATGAGGCCAGACATAGTTCCTTCATGGCTTGTAAATTTCATATTCATAGAAAGAGAGTCATCCTTGAATTCATGAGCTGAGTTAAACTTCCACACTTGAATCTCCATCCATCCGTCTTCTCTTTGTTTCGGAACGCGAGTAATACCATTTATGTTCAATGCACTTGGGGCTGTAAAATAAACAAATTCAGCCTCATTGTTTTTTGGGAGTAGGTCTCGTACTTTTACTGGACAATGCAGCCCCTGGCAGTTTTCTGAAAGCTTGAACACAAGGTAACACACATATTCTGTATCGTGTGACAACATTTGACTTTTGATCGTGCAATTTAGATGAAATATGTTTTGTGGTAAAAGCTCAATCACCTCTTGAAATCTGCAATTAAGAACGGAGTTATTTACAAAGACAGAAAACTACATCCAAGAAGTGAAACTTTTGTCAACCATTTAATCAAAAAAATTAATTGTCGACTACAAATAAAAAAACATTGGGTTAGAAAATCTACTTTTTCGTGTGACATTTACATATTTGGATGTACCTGAAGACAGTAATCTCGCCATTGCTTCAACCTCGAAGGACCAAACTTGCTCATCTCAAAGTATCTAACCGATTAGCAGTTAGAGTTAGTTTTATAACCGAAAAGCGGTTATGATAGGTAGTTATAGAAGCAGTTATTTAACCGCCAAATGCAGTTAATTAACCGCCATAAGCAGTTACATTTGTTTAGTATAAATACGTTGTAAAATGTTTCATTTATAAATGTTAGACGATTTAGTTATTCAAAGATCCATATTGTTATTGTTTGCATATTTCATAATCGACTCAACCATTACAGCGTAGGGACCAACATTTGGCATCAAGAGCCTGCCTACATCTCGTTACACCATCATTCTCAATCACCAGATTCTTGTTTTAACGAGGCAACACTTACCAGCCCTTGTTTAGCGAGACAGAATCAAAACCTAGAAACCGGTAACGAGATACATTCCGAGAAAAACCCAACGTTGAAGAGAAGAACCAAGACGAAATCAAAGCACTGGTCATTTGGTTCAGGAAGAAGAAAACAGAAACATTGTTTCTGGAAAGAAGAAGTACTCGCTGGAATTTTGTTTCAGGAGAAGGAAAGACGTTTCAAACTAGGAGACGTTGTTACTTGAATAACTAGGGCATAAGACAAGTCGTATACAACTCGTCTTTGTGTCGAAATTGCAAACGGAGAGGACACCATTCCAGTGTGGTGTCGTTCTTTTCTGTTGTAAAGCACTAATACGCAGCAACAAGAGAAAAAGAAGGAGTTACGTAACCAGAAGAAAAAGAAAGAAGCGCTTGAATACCTTGTATAGTAGACGGCATATACAAGAAGAGAAAAAGACATACCTTGTATAGTAGACGGCATATACAAGAAGAGAAGAAAAAGACGTTGCTTGGAATTAGAAGAAAACACAACCGGTTCAGAAACAATCAAGTATTGTTTTTGAGAGAAGAGACGCTAGCGACATAAGAATATTAACAAAGGACACAACTTGATCACTTGTGGGTTTTGTTGAAAATACCGAAAGGTATTTTTGGGGTGAAGCACATTCGGTGTGGAACAAAGGTAAAGAGAAAGGTTGTGAGACGCGGCAAGCAAACGTAGAAGATTACCATTTGTTGGTAAAGAAGAAAGAACAAGTAAATTAACTTGTTTTGTTGAAAAACGAAAGGTATTTTGGAAGAATTGTGTTCGGAAAATAGCCAAGACCAAGAGTTCGAAGGCAAATCATTATTACATCGATACACAAGAAAGGAGAAAAGACAACGTGGGGAAAGAAAGAACGTAGTTGGTATCATACTCAAGTACCGACAAGAGTGGGAATACGCCGTGTTTAATACACAACAACAAGGTCACAAATTCAAACTTTGGATTTCTCTTATACTTTAAATAGTATAGATCGTTATTTACATTACTAGGAAATCCAGAGAACTATATTGATCCCGTATTATTAGATTCCCGGAAACTATTTCTGTTCCCGTAGTATTAAGTATATCATACTTAGTTAGAAGTCCCATAGAAAGTGAAGATCATAAACACCATCAATATGCCTGGTGAAGATGCAAGTGGTGGTAACACTGCACCAAAACCCGTAACCCCTATGACACAGTATCAATGCCCAAAACTCAAAGCCACAAACTACACAGTTTGGACTATACAAACTAAGGTGATACTAGAAGCACAAGGTTTATGGGAAGCAATAGAACCTAAGGTGATATACAAGTAGATGCTAAAAAGGATAAGGCAACAACTGCCTTCCTATATCAAGCATTGACCGAAGATGTGATCTTACAAGTAGCAAGTTGCTTAAACAAAGAAAGGAATTATGGGATTCCTTAAGAAAGAGACACGTTGGAGAAGAGAAAGTGCAACAAGCACGGTTACAATCATTGATGATTGGATTTCACACCCTTCAAATGAAGGAGGATGAAACGGTGGATGCATTTACAAACAACCGAACGGCTATGCCACAAAAGCAAAAGAATTAGGAAAACCTTTGGATGAATCACTTTTAGTTCGAAAACTATTAGATTCCACACCTGATAGATTCATTCAAATAGTAGCATCCATAGAACAGACGAATGATCTCGATGACATAACGTTAGATGAGATCGCAGGAAAGCTTAAGGCATTCGAGGAGAGAATAAAACTCGAAAGGGAGGTAGTAAAGCCAAGATAACCTATTATTCGCACAAGGCGAAAACTCTAGAAACAAGAAACGATTTACCAAATAGGGGTAGATCAAACAACCACGAGGTAATTGGCGAATAAGGAAAAAGAGATAACTCGAATGGAGGAAACTCACCTCACAATAAGAATAAAGGTGAGTGGGATAGAAAGAATTTGAAATGTTACAATTGTGGAAACCCGACATTTCATGAGAAATTGTAAAATCCACCAACAACTCAGGAACAATCAAACCTTATCTTAGAAGACGATGAACCATCATTATTAATGGCGATACAAGAAACCGAAGAAGTCTTGTTAAATGAAGAACAAGTACACCCGAAAATATGCCAAATGAGATGCTAGCATATGGTACTTAGATAATGGTGCAAGTAATCATATGACAGGCACCAAAGGCCATTTTAAAGATATTGACGAGCATCACCGACGCCGTTCGTTTTGGAGATGGATCATATGTGGAGATAAAGGGTAGAGGTTCAATATTATTAGGATGTAGAAACTTACAGCAGAAGATGATTTCGGATGTTTACTACATACCAAACCTCAAGAGCAACATACTTAGTCTAGGACAACTTACTGAAATAGGTTGCAAGATCATCATGGATGGAAATTACACTGACTTTGTATGATAAGAACAAGAAGCTGTTGATGAAAGTAGAACGATCTAAGAATCGACTTTACAGTATTAGATTGCATATAGTAGCACCTATATGTCTCTTAGCAAACGTAGACGACCAAGCATGGTTATGGCATGCTAGATTAGGTCACCTGAACTTTGATACGATAGACAAAATGACGAGAAAAGGTCTAGTAAACGGAATACCTAGAATAAACCATGCAGACAAATCTGATGCATGTTTATTAGAAAACACATCGTAACACCTTTTCCAAACCAAGCTAAATTCGGATCAAACAACCCATTGGACTTAGTATATGGGAGATGTGGTCCCATAAGTCCAACAACAACACACTCGGAAAGAAGCTCATCTTCTTATTAGTAGATGACTGCATAACGCTTTATGGGCTTACTTTCTAAATTCGAAAGATCAAGCATTCAACACATTCAAGGAATTTAGGCAGCAGATTGAATCAAAGTTGAAGTTGAAAATTAAGATGCTAAGAACGGATAGGTGAATTTACATCACAAGATTTCACCAAATACTGTAAGGAGAATGGAATAGAAAGACAATTGACAGCACCATACTCACCGCAGTAGAATGGTGTAGTAGAGAGGAGAAATAGAACAGTGTTATCAACCACTAGGAGTATGATGAAAGCGATGAAGTTACCCTTAACTTATTGTGGAAAGGCCAGCACGCCATTTACATACTCACCGTGGTACCTACGAAAGCCCTGATAGATAAAACACCATATGAAGCCCTCTACATTAGAAAACCAAACTTAGAATACCTAAGAATATTCGGATGCACAGCTTATGCTAAGGTAACAATACCTCACTTGAAGAAGCTGGACGATAGAAGCATTCCAATGATTTACTTAGGAGTTGAAGAAGGATCAAAAGCATGTAGACTATATGATCCAGTAGAAAAGAAAAAACATGTTAGTAGGGATGTGAAGTTTATGGAAAAGAAACCGTGGAATTGGAACAATAATGAGGAGGATCTGAACCGCAGGCGATACGTTTTGGACTAGCTTTATGGTAGATGGAGTTGACTATGATAATCCTACACCAGTCAACTTAGAAAATAATGATAACACGTATCAAGAACAAGAACCTATACCAGATCCACCTTCACCAATCACACCACCATCATACACTTACAACCCTAACTCAGAAGATGAAGAAAGAGCTACTATAAGTTCATTCGAAAGCTCGGATCCTAGATTTGATCATAGACCTATACAAGGTTTAAAGGATATTACGGATATTTACCAAACTGCACGTGAAGTAGAAGCACCTAGCTTATTTTTCACGTAAGAAGAACCCCAATTACAAGGAAGCATCAAAAGATGAGAAGTGGATTGAGGCCATGCAAATTGAATTAGATTCAATTAACAAGAACAACACATGGACCCTCACCACATTGCCCCAAAACAAAGGCAATAGTAATTATAAAACCAAGAGATATGCACAAGGAAGGATCATAAAGTATAAAGCAAGATTAGTAGCAAAAGGTTATGTACAAGAACAAGGAATAGACTTCGATGAAGTGTTTGCACCAGTTGCTAGGATAGAGACAGTTCGATTAATATTAGCACTAGCAGCATATCATGGATGGCAAGTACACCACTTAGATGTAAAATCAGCATTTTTACATGGAGAATTGAAGGAAGAAGTCTATGTTACACAACTCGGGTTTCATTCAACAAGGAAACCTTGGAAAAGTCTACAAGCTAACTAAAGCTTTGTATGGCTTAAGACAAGCACCTAGAGCTTGGAAGCGTGAAGCTTGACCGGACCTTGAAGTCCCACTTTAAGAAATGTACTCTCGAACAAGCAATCTACACAAAGAGAAGCAAGACTTCTACACTTATCGTTGGAGTATATGTAGATGATTTAATAATCACGGGCACTCCAAAGAAGGAAGTAGATTTGTTCAAATCCCAGATGGAAGATAAATTTGAAATGAGCAACTTAGGGTTGCTAGCATATTACCTTGGGATAGAAGTTACACGCATAGGAGGAGAAATTACGATCAAGCAAACAGGATACATTAACAAGATCTTAAAAGAGACAAGCATGATGGATAGTAATGATACGAAGACACCTATGGAACCCGGCACTAAGTTGGTCAAGGCGGAAGATGGAGAACCAATTGACGCAACTTATTACCGAAGCCCAATTGGAAGTCTCGGATATTTACTACATACAAGACCGGATCTTAGTTACCCAGTCGGACTACTCGCCAGATTTATGCAAGACCGAAGGATCATCACCAAGGCAGGAAACAAGTAATCCAATACATCAAAGGCACGAAAGACCATGGAATAATATACAAGAAAGAAGGAGGCTACAAGATTACAGGATACAGCGACAGTAGTTATGGAATCAATACAGATCAAGGAAAAGGCACTACTGGCATAGTATTTTACTTTGGAGAGTCACCCATTACTTGGTGTACTCAGAAACAACCAACAGTAGCACTCTCATCATGTGAATCAGAATTTATGGCAGCTACAAAGCAGATGTCAAGCCTTATGGTTAAAACGATTACTCAGTGAATTAACTGGATTAGAAGAAAAGAAGATAACGCTTAGAGTTGACAATATATCAGCTATACAACTCGTAAAGAACCCAGTTGTCAACAGCAACTTGTTTAAACATAACTTGAAACAAAACCCATTTAACCTGCTTATCTAACTCGGTTGGCGGTTTAGCGATTTACACAGGTTAATTGAGTTGGCAGGTTGCCCCCAGTTAACCCATATAGCAAGATAAAATTAGTATTTTCTTTCAAAGAAAACTTAAACGGGTTGTCGCCTAACCTATTTAACCCAAACCAACCCAAACACAACCCAAAATCAGTTTACGACCAACCATAACCCGTTTATGTATCGGTCTCGGGTCGGTTTCATGTAGTGCCGAGGAATTGCCTCTAGTTAAAGGAAACTGTAATAAAAATAGCTATAATGAAGCAAACCTGGACTCGGCTAATGTTTTTGAAGTAAAAAGATCCACATTAGAGAATTTGTATAAAACTGCCTTTGCCGAAAGCACAAGAAGTTTCTTTTCATGACCTCGCCAAACAGAAAAACTCGTCGTAGTTTCTGCATGTCTTAAATATTTCTTCAAAGTTAGTTGGCAATTGTTGTACCTGATCCACATTGAAGTTTGATTTCAAGACTTGTTGGACTTCCTTCAGCTTTCCGATTTCTTCATGTTTCACCTATACACAAACCATGTTAAATATGCAATACACAACATGGTTGTTAGTTTAATTTTTTGGTATGCACCTGACCTCTTTATATAATGTAAACAAAAGAGTGTAGAATGGAACCACGGGATATAATTGCAAACTTACTTTGTCAATTGCTCGAAATTCAATGCCTTCAACATAAACTGCAGTTTCTCCACAATAATATGATGAAAAGCTCTCAAGTAGAAACTCAAAAACGAGATCTTCATTCTGATTCAAGAACTGGTACAACTCAATCATCATCCAGTCCTTGTCTCTCCATGTTGCGAAATATGCATGTAGACTTTCGAGTCCCTTTCTATACTTTAGGTTAACACAGATTGGTTTAGTTGAAATTTTTCTTGAATCACTAAGTTTGAAGACTAAATAGACCCCATAAACAACATTTGGAGATAAAAGTTGAGCGTTTGTCTTTATTTCGATGTTCAATTTGGAAATATCAATCATCTCCACTGCTGTCTCAAATCTGCATATACACGAAGCTATAAAAAATGGACCAGCAACATGCTAGCAAAATCAGAGTCATTAGAACAGAGGACCCAAAATTGGGGATATGCTGTACGCCTCTACTTTGAAAAGAAAAATCCAGCTACGAAACTTCAAACATAATACCCATATACCAAATATGTGACTTTTATAATTAGTCTAGAAAACACTGAAACCTTGTTAGATATCTACCATCTTCATGTAGGAGTCTAAGCAACAAAGAATTTGATGTTGTTCCACTCGGGTTTATTTACCCGTTAATAGTATAATACATAAAGCACCGAGTTTATCAATATTGGGCATTTATAACTCTCTCTCACATCGGAAGGACTAAGAAATCCAGTTCATGAAAACAAGATAATTTGTTTTATCAAAAAAATAGTATTTGTTAAATCCTCACATTTTGACTAGCGAAAAAGTACATTTGTTGGAAATTTTTTCTATTATATAATACACAACACTGCAAGAAAAAAGAACCACAATGCAAGTTCAAAATACATAGGTAGGCTGTAAACTAATTATTATGCTCCCGTAAATAGCTTGTCATGCATAATCCAGTAAAGTAGCAACATTTTTCCAAAGAAAAAAATATCTATACATCTAACAGAAATGCATATGTATGCTTATGACTTATGCAGTGATAAATTTAGAGAGGTAAAGAGAATAACCTTGATTCTTGAAGAGATTTCCACTCACGTGGACAACTGTTTATGTAAGAAAACATTTCCGCTGATACCATTTTATTTCGTTCTCCATTACCATCGAATGACAGCAACTGTAAACACATGTGTGATCTCAAATTATCCCTCACAAAGGAAAAGATATATAGAAAACTGAAAACACCAAATAAACGAGATACAACATTAACTGATTACCACTTTGTCTTGTTGAAGAAGGATTCCCTTCGAAAAAATGGTGTAAAGATCTTCTTTCTTGATGGTAGAATATTTTTCAGGGCACTTTGACATCTGGACTATTTCTTTGTAGTCTTTAGGCAATTTGGGCTCCCATATCTCATAATCCTCCTGTATATACATTTATCAATTAATAAACTCATGTTTCATACAGTTACTTTCTTACAATTTATAAAACAGTTAAAAGCCACAGTTTTAGATATATATCAATCAAAAGTTAGCCAATTTTGTCATTATATAGAAACATATACACCTGAAATTCCAATGCTTTCTTGAGTTGTTTGACCACTTCATCAGCTGTTGGTCGTCTTTCTCTCTGGTGATGTAAGCATTGAAGGGCAATCCTTGTAAAGGTAAAATATGACTGTGGCACAATTTGTTCTTTGATACCCTCGAACACCAACTTATCAAGTTTTTCAACATAATAGAGGTGTTTAGCCAAAAAGGGTAAATAAAGATAATCGTCATCTAGCTTTTCGGATGATAGTTTCCCACACAATATGTCAAATAAGACCGCACCCAATGAGAATATATCAGACTCTTTGGTTAAGAAGCCTGTTTTTGAGTACAGTGGGTCACGATAGCCATTTGTGCCTGTAACATTGTCGATGACATAGTCTACATCCTGATTTGTTGGACATACTAAGGAAAGACCGAAATCACTAATTTTTGCTTTCCAATCATCAAGCAGTAGAATGTTGCTGCTGCTGATGTCCCTATGTATTACCATTTCTGGACTTGAAATAGTTCCATGAAGAAACTCTAACCCGATTGCAATATCGATGCATATTTTAAGCCGCATCACCCACGTAAGACTAGCATCGCTCAAGTACTTATCAAGACTTCCTCTTGATGCATACTCATAGACAATAATTTTCTCATCCTCTTCATCACAGTAGCCTACAAGACCAATTACATTTTCATGTTTATTCTGCATAAGGATTTCAAGTTCTGTCATAAATTCAGCTTCTCCTTCAGCAGATTTCCTACACAACCGCTTTGCAGCAATGAAGTTATGCCCATGAGTGTGACCCTTATATACATTCCCAAAATCTCCATGTCCAATGAGATTTTCTTGATTGAACGTTTCAGTAGCCGACTTTATGTCTTGAAGTGACAGTTTAAGGCTGTCCGTGTGGTTCTCCTGCGAATCATCAGAAAATCAGTCGATAGATAAGTAAAAAATAATTGAACCATTTTCTATCTAAAACTCCTTTAAAGTTTCTAATAAGTTCAAGGTTACGGTTGTAAATCAAGCTTAGTTGTTTCATTGTAGAATTAAAGAAGAAATATTTATACATCATGGTCAGAAGGGGGGGGGGGGGGGGTTGAAGATTAGGACTAAATGATTTAGATGGTAAGATCATTAATTCGGTAATAGTTTGAGGATTAAAAAATTAGTTACACAGTATAATGCAAGAAATGTCACGTACTACTATGAAGTATATACGAGGAGATTATAAAGTTATTTGAAAAAATTACGCACCTGACACTTTAACGCTCTCTTGAGTTCGCTAATGACAACATCTATTGATGGGCGTTCGGCTTGAGTCATTGCTAGACATCTAAAGGCGATTTTTGTAAATATGTCCAAAGACTCGTCATTGGGTCCTTTACTCAGAGAAAATACATGTTCATTTGTTTCCTCCTTTATCCTGTGATCAACAATTTTCATTATCGTTCCCTTCTGAAAATGAAGTCGTGCAATGGGTGCAATCCCACTCTCATCGATGTCGGTGAAAATACGATCATAGGCCACCTTCCCAGTCAAGATCTCAAATAACGCAACTCCAAAAGAGTAAATGTCTGATTTCTTATTTAGTTTTCCAAACTTCTGATACTCTGGATCCAGATACATTTTTGTACCTGCGACCGTACTTTCAATGAAAGTACTTGCATCTTGATCTGCTGGGATTTTGGAGAGCCCGAAGTCGGCAATTTTCGCCACCCAATTATCGCCCAATAGAATGTTCGCGCTCTTGATGTCACGGTGTATTATCTTTTGTTTTTCCTGATCTGTGTTGGTGTGAATGTAATTCAAGCCATAAGCGACATCAAGACATATTTTCAAACGTTGCATCCAAGTAAGAGTAATCAATTTATCACTGCTTCCCAAATATTCTTCAAGACTTCCTTTCGAAGCAAGCTCATAGACAAGGATCATGTGATCAGGACCTTCATCACAAAAGCCAAGAAGCGAGATTATATTTTTGTGTTTACAACTCATCAACGTTTCGATTTCTACATTGAACCCTTGTTCTCCTTTTGGACTGTTGATTCGTTTTATAGCAACGGTGCTTAGTTTTTTGGGAAAACCACATTTATTTTCCCCATCTATCGATGATGAATTGTTGCTATCAAAGTGTTCGAGTTGTGCCTTGTATACCATACCAAATGCACCTGACCCAATGAGATATTTGTCGGAAAAACTGTTGGTTGCTAACTCGATATCATTAAGTCCAATCTTCAAGTGTTCCAAGTTCTTCCACTGCAACATTAACAGCATAAATGCTAGTAAGATATGGGAGTGAAATTATACGGAAATTGATTTCATAACTGATAGAAATCTATAGAATATGTGAACATTTCGATACAACACACACTGAAAGAAATCATTGATGATAAAAGATTCAAAAATTTTACTAATTGTGATGTTAATCTATACTATTATATAAAGCATTAAGTTGTGAGTTCTACCGAAAATTAAGATAGGGAGCTCCAATCATGGAGTGACATGTGTCATTTTTCAACTAAAAAAACACTTTCATTTTCAAATTGAAATATCTTTTTATCTATTTTTTTTATGATCTAATTTAATCATATTTTCTAAAATTTTGTGCTCTTTAATTCAAAATCCATTTCGATATGTTTTTACGAGTTTTTAGCTTTTACATTTTTAGTCGGTTTATTTTATTTTTATTCAAATTTTTTACAACTTAAACCTTTATTTCAATCAGTACAAAACTTGATTCGTCAAAATTATTTACTTGTGGGGGAGTGTTTGACGGGTAAGAGATTGTGAAAGTCTTTGTATATGATGTCACGGGAATGCTACGGGAAACACAAACAAACATATGCAACGAACACATATACATTCGGAGTGTTGTAAAACGAACACATATACATTCGCCACCGATGTGCAGTGATATCCGACTAGTTATTATAACAAACTCTTAGTCCCTGATATATCCTCGGCTAATGAATTCCTTAAACTTCGGTATATACCATTAATGGCTTAATAATGATTTGTGATTTGTGAGTGTGACTATGTGTCAGGTCTAACAACAATTAATTATGCATGTTAGTTGATTTTACTATAATTTATGTGTGATGATTAAGAAAACTATTAAATATTGTCACTATGATGAAAATACTATTAATATGGATATACGAACGTAAGTACGTAACGTATAAAGTTACAATGTATGCATATACTTGACAGTTGTATGGCAATCTATTGTGGAGAATGTGGTTTTAACATATTGTTAACTTAATATATAGAGGTCTCGTTTTGTTTTAGACTACAATTTAATATCGCAAAATGAAACTTAAAACATCTTCAATTACATATAATTTGAGCAACATCCAAATTTTATCTCAGTTGACGAATTTCATGATGTTCGGGGCATAAAACAAACACCCAAAATTTCTTCGAAAAAACATCTATTGAGATAAAATGACTCATTAGTGATATTGCTACATATTGATGTACGGCGTCAATGATTGTTCCCAGATACTTTTTAAATAACATCAAACTAATTATCCATAAATTGCTTTTTATTTTTTAAGTTTTTAGTCGTTTCTAATCATGTAACTGTCTTTTAGTCATGTTAAAGTTACAACCACAACTAACTTACCAAACACTTATATAAAAATAAAAATAAGAGTTTGTAGTTGCCGCTAAGAGCTAACACCTAGTTTTACAAAACACACCCTGGTATCACTTAGCATTTTTGATAAAAATATTGTTCGGCAACATGGTTTAAAACAAGCATTAAAATTCTAACACTACCTATTTTAATGTTACTAAACAAGATTGACAATTATAACGTTGCCTTTGATACATTTCACACATTAAAATGATACAACTATTTTACCAAGAACTTTTATAAAACAAAACAACTAGTGCTAAATGATGTTGCTTACATCTACTTCTAACCGCTAGTTCTTATAGATTGCTATTTTTGTCAAACATACGCTTTAAAGTTTTAATCCAAGAAATGCTACCTAGCGGCAATGGTGATGTCAACGTGTTTTTGGTCTCATGGGGTCAATATAAGTATGTGTAGTGATTGGTTGCTAGAGAATTTTTGGTATTATGTTTCAAGTTATCATGTGTCAGTTTAGAGTATGGATTAGGATTTGTTGGGATCATATTTGGTCCTGTGTATATGTATTTTGAACTATTGGGTCTCATCCTCCACTCAATTTGCTTGATTATTTGGGATGAGATGCTTTTTCTTTGTATATTTTGGTTTTTTTTGGGTGTTTTATAACATTGTTGCTATTCCAAAAAAAAGAAAAAAAAAACAAATTTAATTCATACATTCGTATTCACCACATTAATTATAAAAAAAAATTAGTTTTATGTAATATTTATAGTCTCAATATAATATCAATGTTAAAAAAAATTATAATGTAAAATCAAAATCACATGCGTTTAAAGCCATTATTATTTGGTACTTAAAAAAACGTAAATGAAAAGTTTAAAGAGTTTAATTACCTTCAAGTGATTAGATGATGTACTGTCAACTACATTCCTCGAAATATCCTGTAATAATATTAGCAAGAGAAAAGGAAATGAGTTGATAATATAACAGTTATTCTTACATGAAGCTGATAAACAAGTTAATGTTCTTACTGGGTTTTCTTGTTTCCATTGAAGATCATACGCTTTCTCAAGTCTTTTGACAACCTGATCTATATATGGCCGATATGCTCTTTCCTCTTTTACGCAGCCATATGCTGTTTCTAAGAATATCTCTAATGATTTTGGGTCCATCTGTTTCCGTAAATATGGATCGATCATATCATCCAAATTAGATTTTCCCAATTTACTTAATATTCCCTCTCCAAACTCTTCATCTGGAAAAACGGCACTCCGTCCGCACAAGACTTCGAATAACACAACACCGAATGAATACACATCTGACTTGTGGGTCACCCCGCCAGTCTTTTCATATTTTGGGTCCATGTATACATTCTTAACAATATCACGAGTAAGAAGAAGACGGTGCCTCCGAGCTACTGTATTTTTCAAAGAAAGTTCAAAGCCAGATAACTTGGGTTCCCATTCATCATCAAGTAAAATATTCGAGCTCGTGATGTTGCAATGTATGACACTAAAATCACGTCCAACATCATAATGGATGTTACTCAAAGTCTTCGCAACACCAACGCATATCTTCAACCTTTGCATCCATGTGAGGGTCTGGTCATTTAGATATGTTTCAAGACTTTCGGTGGCCTGCTTCTTGTATATGATAATCTTACTCCTATCGGACTCATAAAACCCAACAAGGGACACTAGATTCTTATGTTTGAGACTAGAAAGCATCGAAACTTCCGTCCAAAATCTTTTGCTCTCATCTTTTATATAATCGGTATAGAACCTCTTTACAATAATATCAATGCATTGTTCAGAATGTAAGAGACGGCCTTTGTAAATTGTTCCAAGCTTAAAACTTTCGATAATATTCTCAAGAGCAAAATTGTTGGTTGCTGAGAATATATCTTGAAAGCTGAGTTTTAAGTGAGAAAGATCTTGGAGGAAAGACTTTGTCTTTTTGCTGACATGGGACTTAACACGTGTAGATATGAAGGTCAATGATCCCTATATGTACCAAACAAGATAACATTACCAAGTATTCCAAAAATAACACATGTATATATAGAGGTCACGTTTCTAAAATTCCAATGACTTACAACAATAATAATAGTTACCTTGTCATAATTGGATGATGTATCTTGAACTTTTGCCGTAACTATTGAATGTTCCTTTAATATCATAAATACAGTCATAAGTAAATAGTTTAACTTGTGTTAATATTAATATTATCAATAAATAGAGATTATTAGAAAAGAAATATGAAAGAAAAAAACCGTCTTACAACAATTTGATGTTCCATTTGAAGTTTCAACGCGTTCTCAAGTCGTGTGACAACCTCACTTATATCCGGGCGTTGAGATCTTTCTTCATTCAAGCAGTCATATGCTGTTTTCGCGAAAACGTTGAATGATTGAGGATCCATTTGTTTCAATAGAACCGGATCAATTATTTCATCCACTATTTTCTTTTTATAATGGAAAATGGCCATTGGGCCCAAATACTTATTATCTTGGCCGTCAATAACTGATTTCCTACCACATAGTAGTTCAAACAACACTATCCCAAAGGAGTAGATATCTGACTTGTGGTTCACACTTTTTGTCTCACTATATGTTGGGTCTCCATACCCTTTCACACCCACAAGTGTATTAGTATGAAATGAATTGTGCCTTTTAGATGCTTCAATCTTCATGGAACATTCAAAATCAGATAACTTGGGTTCCCAGTCATCATTTAATAGAACTCTGCCACTGCTAATGAACCGGTGGATTACGCTGAAATCGCGTGACTCGTCATAATGAATGTAGCTCAATGCCTGCGCGATACCGACACATATCTCCAATCTTCGCACCCATGTCAACGAAATCGGGTCACTCAGATAGTTATAAAGACTTCCCCTGGTCTCAAACTTGATAATGATGATCTTCTCATCACAAAACCCAACAAGAGAAACCAGATTCTTATGCTTGAGACTAGAAAGCATTAAAATCTCCATCCAAAACTCTTGTTCTTCTTCATCATCCCATACATCTTTATTAAACCTCCGAGCAATGATTTCAATCAACTCACCGGACCACAAGAGCTGTCCCTTGTAACGTTTTTCAAGCTCACCTGTGCCGATGACATTTCCGTCAGCAAAGTTGTTGGTGGCTATCAGGATATTTTCAAGGGGGATTTTTAGGTGATCAAATTCGTCAGATGAAAACATCATGTTTCTATCTTTATCAAAAAAGGACGAAATTTGGGTTACAAACTGATACGAAATGAATGAGATCTGAAAGAGGTAGCTAGTGGTGGACTGGTAGTCAATAGTCAAAAAGGAGTGAGGTTGCTGGTGATATGAATGTGTTTAGCGTGCGTTTGTACATATGTGGTTGTGGATGAGTATGGATAAGTCTTCACATAATTCAATTCTATTAATAATAAAACATTACTAACAGCAGAAATCAACATCTTGACACAAGTTTATGAAAGAGGCTTATAGTATTCTTTGTTTATACAAATTCAACTGAAAGATAAATTAGAAAGGAAGAAAAAAAACCTACAATACTCCTTTAAATATTACATATGAATAATCTTGAACACAACAAAATATATGCATAAATGAGATATTTAGTATGAACTATCAACTATGAAGGGGGACAGTGTGTTTTAGACAAAAGAGACATCAAAGCGAGTATAGTTGACCATAAAAGATGATGGTGGGTTGTCTCTTCAACTTTCAAGTAAAGAGAGTAACGGTTATGTTATACAAACCCTCCCTATATTGTCACATTAATAAGTTTTGGTCAAACCGTACAACCCGCGGTGCACACCGTACAAGCCGATGATGCATCCAATGATTGGATACTCTCCCTTTGGAAGGGTGTGGATAACTAACCCCAGAGAGTAACAGTCCATGATTATTGATTGCTTATATCTAATTTTTTGGGGCTGCAACATGAAGAAAAAAAATACATTTTACAAATAAATGTACATAAATACTTTAAAGTTCCAGAAGATAAAACTTGCGACAAAATTAGTATTGAAAATACGAAGCATTTTACATGTAGATAAACAATCCAAAGTTCCAGAAGATAATTTAAAAAAAAATATAAAATAACAAAACAACAAACATGATGGCACCTTCTCACCAAATTGTCATAGATGTTAAATTGGTCGTTAAAGGCTGCTGCTAGTGCCTAGTGGAAAAGAATTCAGTATGTGATTGGCATTATGGACAAAATAGCAACTCAGATGAAACATTACGTGGTCTTACACTGGATGAGCATCTTGTGGTGATGTCCGTGATTGGTAGCAGTGAGCCAATTTCTGTGATCAGTTGGATGACGATGGAAAAGTTCGTACGGCACAAATGGTTGCAGTTGGCCGGTGTGATAAGCTAGTCATAGTACGTAGACATGTAGTATATGTTTCATTTTGTGGCATCAAGTGAATGTTACTATTTATTTTGTGTGACGTTTTGTGAACCTTTGTGACTAATATAATTGCGTTAGGCGTGAGACTCGTTAACCCGAAGATTATGGTCTGCGCGGAGCTAGAAATTTTTTCATGGGAGGGCCGAAACAATTTTTTTTCAGGAAATACATTAAATGGGATGTCCCATAATAATTTTTTCCCCAAAAATACACATAAAATCACGAAAAAATACACTAACATGCTTAGGCCTAGGGGGGCGGGACCCTTCCCGGTCCCTTAATAGCTCCGCCCTTAATTAAATGCTGCACCCTCGGGAAGTTTAATGTTTTATTACTCTAATGTGTTGGTACTTGGTGACATCCCATAGTGTGTTTTTTCAGGACCATCAAAGTCTGTATGCTATTATCCTACTAGTCTATGACTATTACTGTACACTCCTTTATCTTCTAGTCTACTACTGAACTTTGTCCCACACTTAGCATTTCATCAACTCATTATCTGACTTGTTGACATTGGTGTCGTGAACCACTTGATAGATTTGAGATTTTAGATGGATTGGTATACCTTTTAACCAAGGTTGTCAGGATCGGGATCCTACCTAGGATCGTTTTCGGCTTTGCAAGATCGTGATCGTAGGATCGGATCGAGATCGTAAGATCCTATGAAAATGTATATATTTTTGTATAGGGCTTGTAGTTTATATTTTCTATATAATATTTCATATGATAAACGAATCTAAATGGATGATAAAAGAAAAAGTTGTATGTTTAAGTACCGTAGTAGTAGAATGTTAGATATATTGCAATGCATACTTGCACAAAGTTACTACATACGTGCACGGTCCACCTACTTCTTGTTTTAATGTTTATTTATTATAGGTTTTTCGTGATAACATTTATGCAAAAAGATAATGTTAATTTATTAGCACGTGATTCTGTAACTTTTTTGTTACAATATATAGATTAATGCAAAAAGATAAAAGGATTGTATCTGAAACGACATAATTTATAATAGAGGGCAACACGATTTTTTTTCTTGATGACAAAATAAATTAAATTAGAATATTCTGATAATATTACCGAATTTTTTTTCTTCATGACAAAATAAATTAGATTAGAATAAAATATGAACAAAATTGAACAAAATTGGGTCAAGTATGTAGATAGTTTACTTCAAAAACAAGCTTCTCACATTTTACAAAGCACAAAATCGTTTCTCATAATAAATCCAAAAAAACACATCTAAACTATTTCTAAATGTTCTATAAAAACATAATTATTTTACACTCATTAATCTCATTAATCTTGCAAGAGATAATTAATTAACAACACAAAAATAATTTTTTTTTTTAAATTGTTTAGTCATTGGGCTTTAAAACATGAGCTTGTACTTAATAAGTTAATATACCAAAAAAAATAATAAATAAATAAAAAAACTAACAATAGGCGATCCTATATGATCCGATCCGATCCTACGATCCTACGATCCTGCTGCGATCTTACCTGGATTACGATCTTGTTAAGACCCTGATCGTTTTTTGTGTATAGGATCGTAGGATCGTACTATCCTACGAGCATGATCGCGATTTTGACAACCTTGCTTTTAACATCCACTAAATAAACATATTTTAGTTAAAAGAAAACTTATAAACTCTACTAGTAATTGTCAAGTGTGGTAGTTGCATTATTATTGTAGTAGACTAATGACTTTTTGACGTAGTATTAGGGTTACACAAATTGTCTACAACATATAGGAAACTTCCTTTTATTAAATAAGTTAACGTTTGAAAATGATAAAGAACAAAAAAACAAACATCAAGTTATAATATGATTAAACAGGTCTTCAAGGGCTGCTGTCTTTATTTATTTTTTAGGTGATCCTTATAATAGTAACTTATACCATACATAATACTTTAATCTAATACTCTACATACTTTTACAATTAGAATTGTGTGCCACCAAATGACCATATTAGTAGTGAATGTTAGATCACAAATTCAACATAACTTACAAATTTCATTATTAACGAGTTGAACAAGCTGATATGGACAAACCTCAATTCCAAAATTAACATAGAATCTATCCGAGGTTTACTCATATACATAAAGTGACAGAGCAATACATTTCGTCAAGTGGTCCAAAACACGTGGTTTCCGAATTTTAGAACCATTTCACTATTTCAGTGAAACTGGCAAATTTCATCAAGCACATTACATGCATAGTTATATACATTTATTGATTATAATGAACCCTTATCAGTTACCAACACATGAATTAATTAACAAACTCAAGTCTAGTATTGATGATTATTGACCGTCAAGGATTTCTTTTTGGGAAAATAACTAGATTTAATAAAAATGAAGTGAAAACCATAAGAGCACAAAATCTTGATGTGATAATTTCTTGGTTAATCTGCAGTTACAGCAGAACATTGGCTAAACAGTATTCTATTTAGTCAAATAAGAGAACTTGTGAACAAGTATATAATCAATTTCATTGATTAGTCATTGCATATGTGCGTCATTCGCTAATCTGTTTTTGTATCTTTTGTAAAGTTCCTTGCAGCAAAAATTGGTTGACCAGCAATAAGATCATAGCAAAGTCAGAAAGTGTGGATCAAGAAAAGTGCCAACTTGAGTTGAGAAGTTCCAACATCATTCACACTTTGAACCTCCGCACATGAAACACCGATCGTAGGTAATATCTGACCAGAAGCATATATGTTCACTCCTAGGCTTAGAATATCAACTTAAATATATGGTATACTATAGAGGTGAAAATGCGTTGTGTAATGGGTTAGGGCTGAAACAGGCTTCATACGGGTCAACCCGAAACATTCTTTTGTAAAAAAATTTAGAATTATATAGATACTAGTGTGGCTACGATTAAGAAAAGTGTATTTGTACATCAATAATCCCAGTTTTACGTATAAAATGGTTTATTAAGTTTGATGTATTAAGTTTCTGACCCGCTTTCTAAGCAAACTCCTTTAATTAACCAGATTTATCCATTAGAGATACAACCTAACATGAATCGATCTATTTATAACTGGAATTGGTTGAAATATAACATCAACATAATTAAACTCAAAACCATAAGAGCGCAAGATCACGAAGTAATATTTTCTTGGCTAATTACAGTAGAACAATGGCTGAAGAGTCCTCTTTTCATATTCAAATACAAGAGCACGTGAACAAATACAACATGTAAACAAGTTTAATAATTAAGTGTTTATAAGTATTATATAAATTTGTCCAATTATATAAGGAATATATTCATTATTAGATGCTAACAACTACAACAACCTATGAACAACTTTAATAATTACTTGTTGATCAATATTATAAAATTGGCAATTATCAATTGAAATATATTCATTATGCGTCAGTAGATGCTAATGGTTTTGTATCTTGTGTAAAGGTCTTTAACAATTCTATTGTCATTTTGGAAGTGATGACAATGAAATTTCTTTTTTTATTTATAAAGATAAAGACAGCTAACAAACCCAGACTTATATAATAGGAAAATTTGAAGACATTCCTTGTTATTTTTAATGGATGGAGGTCTGTTTTTTGTAAAGACAATTAACTTTTTGTCATAGGAAACGTCCCTTTTATTGAATGATTCAAAGTTTGAATAATGCAATATGAAACCTGACCTTGAAAAATCATTAGATGTTAAACAGGTCATTAAGGGCTGCTGCTAGTGCCTAGTGGTCTTAGTTTATTGAATATACAATACTCTACATACTTATGCATCTCATGATCGAAGTGGTGGTCAATTCACTCAATTGTACTATGCATAAACATTTAATCTAATACTCTACTTACTTATGCATTTTTATCATTTTCGTAGTGACTGTTAAATAAAAAAAAAATTACATAACGTACAAATTTCATTATTTATAATCACTTGAACGAGCACAATAACAGACAAACTTCAATTCCAAAACTAACATAAAATCTATTCAAGGTTTAAACACAATAATCATTCCAAAACACAAACTCAAGAGCAGATGATACATAAAGTGATAGAGTATCATGTTTCGTCAAGCAATCCAAAACACGTGGCTTCTAATTTCTAGAACAATTTCAGTGACACGTTTCATCAAACACGTTTACATGCATCTTTATTTACATATGGTGAAGATAGTGAATCCTTATCAGTTGCCAAAACATGAATTAATTATCAAACACAAGCCATTTTTTTATGACTAGTGATGATCAAGGATTTCTTTTTGGACAAATATCTAGAATTGGATGAAATGAAATATAACATAAATTGAAAACCACAACTCCACAAGCTAGAGCACAAAATCATGATGTTTTATAATTTTTGTTAATCTGTAGTTGATTTACAATAGAACATTCCGTTTAGACGAATGCAAGAGCATGTGAAGAAGTTTTATAATAAATTGTTATTGAATTGGCCAACTAGCAATAAAACATATTCACTGACTTGTTAAATTGGCTACCTAGCAAAATAATATATTAATAATGAAATTTATACGTTATGTGAGCAAGTTCTATAATCATGTGTCGTTTGCTACCTGTTTTTGTATCTTTAATAAAGTTCCAAGCATCACGTAGTGGTTGACCAGCAATAACATCATAGCAACGTGGGCAATGTGTGGGGGTGATCAAGAAAAGAGCCAACTTGAGTTGATAAGTTACAACTATTTTCAAATTTTGAACCTTCTGCACCAATCCATATTTTTCTTTCTCACCTTAAGTTAGATACTCTCCAGTATATAAACTAGTTAATATATTGGGTTTTAGTCATACAATAGCAACGTACTTTCACCTTTATACCGTTTTGGTACGTGTCTTTTTTTTTTGTTCCACTTAATGCAACATACTTTCAGGTTTTGTGCTACCTTGGTACATCAAAGTACGGGCTACCGGAAAAAATTCTAAGTGGAATATTTTTAGCACATAAATGGTCCAATTAATGCAACGTACTTTCAGGTTTTGTGCTACCTTGGTACCTCAAAGTACGAGCTACCGGATAAAAAGTCATTTTTTGTCCGTTTTTTTACGTTTTCAACTTTTTTTACGATTTCCTCTGATTTTTTACGTTTTCGTCCGTTTTTTACGTTTTCGTCTGTTTTTTTACATTTTCCTGAGATTTTTTACGTTTTCGTATGTTTTTTACGTTTTCGTCCATTTTTATAGTTTTCTCCGTTTTTTTACGTTTTCGTCCGACTATTTACATTTTCGTCTGATTTTTTACGTTTTCATCCCTTTGTTATGTTTTCGTCCATTTTTTTACGTTTTCGTCCGTTTTATTACGTTTTCCTCTGTTTTCTTATGTTTTCCTTTGATTTTTTATGTTTTCGTCCATTTTTACGTTTTTCTCCATTTTCATCCGTTTTTCTAAGCTTTCGTATGAAAAAGTAAAAAATAGACGAAAACGTAAAAAAACGAAGGAAAACGTAAAAAATGGAGGAAAACGTAAAAAAGCGTAAAAAACCAGAGGAAACCGTAAAAAAACAAATGAAAACGTAAAAAAATGACGAAAACGTAAAAAGTTAGAAGAAAACGTAAAGAAACGGAGGAAAACATAAAAAACGTGCGAAAACGTAAAAAACGAAGGAAAACATAAAAAAAAACAGACGAAACGTAAAAAATAAGATAAAAACATAAAAAAACAGACGAAAACGTAAAAGAATATAAAAAAACATACGAAACGTAAAAAATCAGATGAAAACGTAAAAAGATAGACGAAAACGTAAAAAACAGACGAAAGCGTAAAAAATCGGAGGAAACCGTAAAAAAAACAGACGAAAACGTAATAAATCGGAGGTAAACGTAAAAAATCGTATAAAAACGTAAGAAAACTGGCAGAAATGTATAAAAGCGTATAAAAACGGACAAAAAGTAAGAAAATGAACGAAAACATATAAAAACGGACGAAAACGTATAAAAACAGACGAAAACGTATAAAAAATTTAACAAAAGTTGTTAAGGACTAAATTCGTGATACTCATCAAATCACAGCGACCATTCATATAATTAACTCAAACCATGTAGGATGCTTTATATTCATTATCCGGTAAAACAAACTTGCACGTACCAAAGTAGCACAAAACCTGAAAGTATGTTACATTAAGTGGAACAAAAAAAAAAGTACACGTACCAAAACAGAACAAAGCTGAAAGTACGTTGCTATTGTACGACTAAAACCCTAATATATTTGATTTAGTTACTTAATGATTTTTTAATTTTTTTTTTTTTTTTTTTGTTTCAACAACGGTATAGAATTATAATAAATTTTTGGTCGTTAAAGTTTTGTTCTCTATTTCATGAATATAGTTTGTTTGTGGGGGTGTTTGGTATTAACTTCGTACTATCTTTTTCAAACAGGACATTTCAAAACTTATACGTAGTAATTACCAATGTGGATCAAACATGAAAGTATGTGAAACTGTGAATGTGTGTGTGTTCCGTGTTATTTTTTATAAAGAATAAGGTCCGGTTTTGCATTATTTTAATAATAAAATTATTACGGAGTAATAGACAACTAACTTTTTGACCATTAAGATTACACAAATTATCTCTAGCGTATAGGAAACTTCCTTCTGTTGAATAATTCATAAAGTGATGAAGATGAAATTTCTTTATTTAATTTATAAATATAAAGACAAGCTAACAAACCCGTAGACTCAAAAAATATTCCTGAATTAATTGACAAGAAAACCAAGTTCTTCCATAGGCATGTTATTTTAGCTATAAAATTTTGAAAAATTCTAACCCGTTTTGTATCTTTCGTAAAGTGCCTAGCAGTTCTATTACTACCTCCGTCCCATATTAATTGTCTTGTTTTGACTTTTTAAGTCTTTCTTTCTCAACTTTGACCTTAAATATTTGTATTTGTGTTATATTATATTTAATAAAAGTTATACCAATAAAAAATACATTTAAAACTCAATATATTTATATATTTTGCATTAAGTATTATATAACACAATGAAAAATATTTAAGGTCAAAGATGAAAATCAATGTGGACGGTTAATATGGGACGGAGGGAGTATCATTTATGCAGTGATGAAGATGAAATTTCTTTTTTTGTGCTATAAAGATAAAGACAAGCGAACAAACCCATAAATTGAAATAATATTACTTAATCAATAGACAAGAAAACCAAGTTCTTCCATAGACATGTTATTTTAACTATAAATTTCTGAAAAATTCTTACTCTGTCATTATCGTTCCCTTTTTTATATGTATAATAGACTTTGTTTATTTATATCTATACTACTTATAATGGAGGGATGACCCTCTCTCTTCTAATTTTTTAAGATTTCCATATATAGATTTTAAGCAAATACAACTACTTAAGCTATATGTACAATTACTTTATGCATAAACATCTACGTATATTGACTGGTCAACATTTATAATTAATGTCATATTTAAAACACCCATTTGATAAAAAGTATAATTTATAAAACACAATGTACAAACTATTTGAAGCGCAAATACAACTAAAAAACACTATTCAACACATACAATTAATACACTATTTAATTTACCCCTTCCCTAAAATATACAACCATTTAACCACAATGTACAATCTAATCAAACTGCTAAGCCAAGCATTTAAAAATACAGCTATTAGGCTGCCCGTAGTGGTCGGTCGACTGGTTCGATCGCCGCTGCGCCGACCAAGTCGCCACCATTGCAACATGAGGGTCGAACTGGGTCGGTCGGCTCTAAAATTGACGAAGGGTGATTGTGCTGAAGGAAAGAATCAAGATTTTGTTTGTAGTAGCTTCGGTTAGCAAGAGATGAATTATTTCCACGGATATAACTAAAGTTATTGTTATTTGTAAGTTAATTGTTTAATAAAAATATGGCCTCATAACATTACATTGCCAGAAAATATAACCACAGGGTACCCGCCGCCGCATCGCGCGGGTATCCTGCTAGTAATTGACAGTAGACCATCATTTAATCCGAAACAAAGAATCAAAATTCAGTAATTCCTCCATTATTTTAATCAATAATTCACATTTTCTAGTATTTTTTTCCTCTCAAAAGTCACTCTATTGAATCGGTCTCATATTTTCCACTCAAAGACAAGATGATCAATCGCGACATGGAGCTTTAGTCTCTTCTAAACTCCCTATGGCCCGAAATATTATAGGCTTGACAATCATCAGATTATTATTAACATATGGAGTTGTATATTTAAGGAGTTTAATAAGATCTACCATGGATAGATTAAAGCTTCTAGTACTAGTGATTAATGGCGTTTTAAATAAAATGGTAATTTGTATAAGCCCGGTCATCAGTATTGCTCGATGGTAAAGATCAACTATGTAAAACTAAAAATTATGTTACCAACCCTGCATGTACATGTATGGAATTACGCACATCACTGTTCTAAACTGATAATTGAGTTCCCTTCTAACTCTAATGACATCGGATGTAGTTGCCAACAAAAAAAAGAACTGTAACATACGGATCAACTCCATCTCCAGACAGAAAAAAATGTGAGTAGAAGCACGTCACTCCTGGTAATTTCGGCCTGATTCAACCTTCCCATACCTGAGAACTAAAATTAATGTTGTAGATACATGGTAAAATATTTATATATTATAGAAAGTGAAAAAATGGGTGGGTTGTGTAACAGCTTACACGGGTTTTTACTGACCAAGTTATGTACAGGTTAACCCGCAATAATTCTTGTTGATGACCTAATTTTTTATAGATAATTAGTGCACCTGTGATTACAAAAATTGTGTTTTTACAATAATAATTCAAATTTTGTTAATAAAACGCCAGAAAACGAAAAAGAACATCAGAGAAAAAAAGTAGAAAAAATGTTAGAAGCTTTTTTTTGGGGGTAACCATGGTTTTCGACCTTTTGGCCGACTAATCCACGGGGTTTGAACCCAAAATGTTTAAAGCTTTACCGTTGGATTTAACATGAAAATGAACCAAAGAAGACTAACAAGCAGAGAAGTGGAGTCAAATGGTTAAAACTTCCCAGGGTGATTTGTTCAAACTTACTACAAAGATTTTTTGGATAATGGGCTCGGATAAGGAAATTGATTTGGGCTAAGGTAAATTTTGGTCTAATTAGTAAGATAAATAGGTCGATCATGCGTTATGGGAAACAATTACAAAGCTTTAAGGTGTTTAAACCATAGTAAAAATAGGTTCATTAAATTAAAAGGTTTATATAGTGTTGAGGTGGCATGAAAAATTAAATTTATAAAGCTTTATAAAATTTCATCATAATGAATGTGTTAGAAGTGAAAGTGACCGTCATTATTAGATATTGTATTATCATTAAGGAATATATTAGCTACAATTGCATTGTAGCCAACTCCTTACAATGTGTACTATAATTTTTGGTCCCTGAGACCTTTTATGGATCCCCGAGTCTTTTTAGTGGATCAATGAGTCCTTTCTTGTGTAATTTATGTGGAGAATTGTAGCTAATTGGCTTTAAACATTGTAGCCAAGCTATCCCCTAATGATTAATATGTTATAGTTTTTTGTATTAGTTAAGAAACCAAGCCGGCCGATGGTAAGCCAATGGCAGGCTCATCTTTGTATCTACGACTATATATATATACCTCCTACAAATATTTTCTCAAACTCGTTTGTATGTGTAATAATAGCATGATGACCAACAGAATGCTCGAAATTACTTGTTTTAACTTAGTAGGACATTAATGATTTTGACATTATTGCAGTATTCATATTTGGATTATTTATTGGAAGCAAGATGGTTGTTAGTTCAGTTCACATGTCGAAATTTCAATGTGCATGTTTGGTACGCTGGTTTAGCGTATAGGAATTTTAGTTCAAAGGGCTAAAGCCCATGCAGTCATAAACTAACCCACAAGGCTAAAAGCCCAATAAACGTCACATGTGAAACCAATTTCCCAGGCAAACATTGGCCGAATACAAAGTGGCTCATGCCTGGAAAACTAACTCCAAAGCAAGAGCAGCTGGAAACTTATCCTCAAAAGCCTTTATGTGCAAACGCCACGTGTAGCTACCTCATTTGTCAAGTGTTGCGTGTATTTCTCTAGTACATATAGATCTTGCCGAAGATCCCAATAACCACTTGAGCCAAGAATGTTACGCCACATGTCATTCGTGTACCCTCTAGGACAGTTGGAACATCTAGCTGGATCACATCCACGTGTTGCACAAATACATCCTATAAATACCGGTGCATTTGGTTAGAAGAACTAAGTTATATTCTTCATTTCACACACACTAAACCCACATCGTATGTGAGTGACACCCTAGCTCAAGATAATCATTCTTATCTCAAGGTCCTTACCGAACACAAGAAACCTAACATATGATCATCATTATCTCACACCATTCATTTACCCAAATCCTCATTTTACGCACCTACGTAAACATGGCGCCATCCGTGGGACCCGTGATGTACATAAAGCCATCGGTTTCATCTTTTCCGACACCGGAAAACTCAAAAACTTAATTATTTTCGTTACAAAAATTGAAAAAAAATCACCAAAAAACTTTCATCTTATCCTATAATCACAACAAATACTCTCTTTGAAAAACATGTCAAATCAACAACCACCACGTACCACCACCGATCCTTGTCTGATATCTCCAATCCCATCAGCTCGGTTAATATCACTCATATGGAGGAGGGTCGGGCGAATTTATTTAAAAATAATCATAACCTCACATCACAACCAAAAGCAATGGAAGTGGGCAGACCAAACACATTTTCATTTTTGGAATGCACTTAACGGTCACCATAACTGCCACAAGACAAACACCACCAATCGACAGTTTCACAACTCCACTCACTACACATTCATCGTCCAGGCTACTACAATATGAACGAACATACACCGTACAAGTTACACCTGCAATGGCGACCATCTTGGGATGATGCAGGAAAGTCATGAAAGAAATAAGGATTAAGGTGCTGCTAGGCTAAAGAATCTTGATGGAATGAATTTCGTGAAGGGTGACGGTCTGATGAAACCTTTACGTGATCCTAAGTTTGATACGGTTAAGAACGAGACTTCAATGCATTTAAAAGCTACTAGTAGTACGTTGAATTTCACTGGTAGTGATATTGGTATGAATAATGATTCATCTATGCCATATGTCAATGTTGTGACGAGTGTTGTTAAGGGGTTTACTGATTCGTCTCATGGTCCTATTCCAAACCCTAAGAACAACATGGCTAGTGATGGTATGTCTTACACTAATCCAAAGGTTACTACTAGTAGTAATGTTGTGACGAGTGTTGATACGGGTGTTACTGCTTCGTCTCTTGGCGCAACTCCAAACCCTATGATCAATGTGGAGAGTGAGGTTGCGTTTGATGTGTCAAAAGTGTATCCTAGCCCTTGGAAGGTTAATGATTTAAATTCTGGTTTTAATGTGTATGCTGGTGAGCCTAAAACCACTAACATGGGTGAGATGGGATCTACCTCTTTGCTAAAGTTTTAAGTCCGGAACGTGTCACTAGGAAGGTTAATTTTCGACCTTTGATTAATGAGAATCGTATTGAAAATCATGACACTTTGTTACCAAAGGTTGCTATGGAGAGGGTTTTGAACCGTTATGATAATACCCTCATGGGTTTTGAACCGTTATGATAATACCCTAGTGGAATTATCATCGGATTCTGAATTAAAACGTGAAGTTACTATGGCTATTCCCAAAAAGGATGATAGTGGTTTTATTATTTTGTGCATCAAGGTCGAATATGAATGGAAGCCTCCTCATTGTGAGGAGTGTAAAGTATTTGGCCATGACCTTATTAGTTGTCCTAAATGTGTTAAGGAGGCGGTTCGAAATGACATTAATATGGCAGTGAAGCTTCTACTACTATGGAAAAGACGGATGATGGTTTCAGAGAGGTACAAAATCGTATGGCTAAAAGGAAAAAGGCTAGGGTTCAAATGCCAGAACAACAACCGTTTCGTGGTATTGATGTTGGTAGAGGGGTTAATTTTAGGCCTTCTAAGCATAAGCAGATGTATGTAGTTGTGTCGAAGAAGCCGAATGCTAATAAGGAGAAAATTAATAATGAGGCAAGTACGAGTGGGACGATAGTTGCTACATCAAACCCATTTGATGCTCTTGCTATGGATGATACTGATGAGAGTGGTGTTCCTTATCCTAGTCCTATTGTTGAGAAAATTGGGAAGCTTGAAAAGCTAATTATTGATGGGAAAGCTACTCTTGTAGATGATGATGATGGTCATCCTCTAAAAAAAGGTTATTATCCGGGTAATAAAAAGGAATCTAAGGTGGATGGGTCTCAAAAGACTAGTAAGGATTCACACGAGTAGCTTGTGAATGACTTGAGAGAGAAAGAGCAGACTGCGGCTTCGAAACCTAGTTCCTCTTCTTCTCCATATGATAAGCCTAGTTCTTCTTCTTCCCCATGTATTTCTTCAACAAAGGTGGTTAACCCATTCTCTAAGGTAGGGGATGTGGTTTGTTCTGACAGTGATGAGGATGAGGTTCTTGAGCCGGATAACCCTAAGGCTAAGTATCTTGCATCTCCAGGCGACGGTTACGAGCTTGAAGATTACTTCTCTGATGATTATGCGGCTCAAGTGTACGATTTACCAGGGCACTTGGATGATTTATGTGACCAGTATGTGATTTGGTTGTTGCACTGTAGGTGCTTGTTTTTTGCCTATGTAATGGGCATAGATGAGAGATTCACTCTCATCCATTGTACTTAAACATTTTTTGGTGTAATATATTTTACCAGGGTGATCCCCTTTTACCAAAAAAAAAATAAGGATTAAGGAAGGACCACATTCACATGTCTCAAATGCAAATCTACAATCACTAGGTCAGGTACCCTAACACATGCAACTTTCGGAGTCTTGTGTACACGGGAGAACAAATAACTAATACTGAGGTCGCACACTAGCACAAATAGACATCCTATATATATGTGTGTATGTTGTAGATATAGTATTCCAATCAAGGTTTACGAAGTGACGAGCACTACTACAAGCTCATGTTTCTTATTGCTTTTTTTCCGACTTTAAGACCGGTCACATCAATCTGACAATTGAAATTTGAACTTTATGGTTGTATTGCATTATTGCTATTAGTATGGTGTTTCAGGAACTTAAACATTTTCATGAAACATTTTTCGATCTTGATCTGATCCTACGATCCCGATCTTGCAAAGATAAAAACGATCTTGGGTAGGATCAGGATCAAAATCACTGATGAAATCACGTTTATACATGTTTTTATATAAGAAATACCCGCATTTTAGCTTAATAAAATAGCAAAGTTATGAGTTTTATTGCAAATATTACGTTTATTTGTTATTTTATCTTAAAGGTACGTTTGAGAATTATTAGAGCAAAAGAAAAATACAAGTGCTGAATGTTGAAGGATTGTAGAAGAAAGAAGACTTCAAGTTGAAGTGAAGATTAATGTGAAGCCCAAAGTTTATCAAGTTAAAGCCCAATTTTTAATTGATGAAGGATTTTGCATTCATAGCCCATTATATCAAAAAAAAAATACCCACCAAGTATTTTCATATCAATGAATAAATAAAAACTAATGAAGAAAAGAAAAAGAGAGCCGGTTGCTCCTGGTGGTCCTCATTCCACAAACGGTCATCTCCAACGGACCAATCCAACGGTCAGCAATTTTCGAAGTAATATAAGTAGCAGCAGTCGAGACCCATGAGAGATCTATCATTTTTTCTCATTATTAGTCTGCAACTTTTAAATTGTTTTATGTCATATGTTTCGAACTTTCGTTAATTTTCAATCATTTAATTTTGCATCTTTAGTTTCAATTCAATAAATGGCAACTTTCCCACGGTTTTTTTTTGTCTTGAGTTTCGAACTTCGATATTTCTTTTAAATTAATTATGCATATTTTGTTTGTCAAAGTTTGTTTCGTAATATTGTCTTAAGCTTTTAAATTTCTTATTTCCTTGTCCTTATTAACAAAAGATGGTTACTTAAACTTTTTGTGTAGATTTTACTTAAGCTTTTCAATTAGCTTTTTGAGAGCTTATTTTTATATAAAGTTGCAAAATTTCTTTCAAATCTCACCTCAAATACACTTAAAGTATCAAACTTTGGACGATTTGTCAAAGATTATGGGTATTAAGGAGTATTTTGGGTAATTATAGAGCTTGGAAGTGTTTTTAGTTTAGTATTTTTATCGTCGTCGTCATGCTAAACAATATCCGGTGCTCTCTTATCCTTTTCTCTACTTTCGTTTTATTATGTTAATTGCTATGTTTGCTTAATTAGTATTGTCATGTTTAGTTTAATTATTATGCCTTTTAGCGATATTAGGATGTTTGAGTAGATTTATTGATATACTTGTTTGGTGATGGGTTGATTTGAGGTGTCGATTAATTAGTGATTTGGAGATGATTATTATTAGTTAAGTTAGGACTTTTTGATTCAAACGATAATCCCAAAAATATTGTTTAAAAAGTTATAAAATTTGTTTTAGCTAAAATTGAAAAACGGAACTATGTAAGATTTTAGAAATTGATTATCTTTTAAAGTTAAAAGCTTTTAAGTAATTAATTAACTTAAACTTTTTTTTTATCTTAAATTATTAATCATCCATTCCAAATTACCAATTAGTTGTCACTAAGAATCAACCATAATCCAAACAAGTATATTTCCTCCTTTATATATTTGTCGTTATCATTTTAGTTTATCTTGTAGTTTATGCGTGCTTCCCTTAGTTATTATTTATCTTAGAATTCCTTTTAGTTTTTTTTCTTGTAGTCTATAATTAAAATCCCCAAAATAGCGATATCTAAGTATCCAACAAAGAACCAAAACGCACGTCTCAAATCCACCATTCCTTTAGAACGACAACCCGGGAGATCAATACTTTCCGCGATACTTAGGTGTTTAGGTTTGTATCCGCATCTTTCCCTCCCCTTTACAAATAATTTTTCGTGTGCTCCAACGAAAACATCAATCACCATATTTCACTAGATAATGACAACCGGGATCTCGTGATCCCGATCTTGAATTATCCAGTATTACGCAACATTCACTAGATAATGAAGACCGTCATAATTATAAACATGATCCAAATACGATGAACTACGTAATATTCTCTAGATAATAACATGACGATCAATGATTTCTTTTTGGGAAAATAGACCAGTTGAAATGAAACACCACATAAACTTAAGACCCGAAGAGCAGAGAATCATGAACCTGAATTTTTCTTGGTTAACGATTCATTTCAACAAATTACTAAATCTGCGGTTAATTGCAGTAAAACATAGGCTAAAAAGTCCTCTTTTCACTTAGATGAATATGTTGGCTTAATCTCGTACTAAACAGAAGTTAAAGGGCCTACGTGTACAAGTAAAGAGATACAAGGGCCAAATAGATTTACATTAAACCTAATAACTGAATAGCGGTTATTATTGTGAAACGACACAAACTCAGAAACCATCACTACGTTTCTTTGAAGGCTGCAGGCACAAGGTGTCATTTCACCAAGTATAAATAGGGGTTGAATGATCTCAGTTAGGATATCAGAATTGTACAAACATAGTTGTAAAACCAAATACGTTTATTATTAATACAAGTCGTTATTAGTTATTTGTTTCGTGTTACTTAATTTGTTCGAGTATCAAAACCCCGCTGGGCAACAAATTGGCATCAGAGCTTGTTTGTTTTGTGACACAAGATCAAAAGTAGGGGTCAAAGGTTTCTGTATTCATTGGAACAAAATCACAGCAGCCTCGCTGCAGTTTTTGGTTCAAGCAGAAACAAGTAAGGAACATAAGTTCCTTGGCGAAGAGATTAAGGGCAAGAAAATACTGGTGTTGGTTTTGTTTCTGTGTTGTTGTGAAGATAGGAGAAACAAGAAAACATTAGGGTTGGTGTTGTTTTTGCTGGTTCGAAAAAGAAAAGAGAAAAGGGAAAACATATTTTGTGTTTTACTGTTTCGGGAGGAAAAAAAACAAAGGGATAGTTTTTTTTTTAGTTCTGGTTCGAAAAAAAGGGCAAAAAAGGAAGAAACATCAAGGGTGAGTGTTTGGTTGATTGTACAAGGAAGGAAGTGAACACATTGGGGTGTTCCTACCGAAAGAAAATCATATCGTGGAGGAATCGCAAAATTCGGGTTTTTCATTCTAAACTAAAATCTGAATTTTTATAGTTTTTAGTCTTATAAGATTAGAAATTTTGCTTTTGATTCCTAGTAGAATTTATAAGATTTCCTAGATTCCTAATATATAATCGAGTTAGGAATAGTTTCTAGACAAAATGACTGGAGACACAAACAAGGAAATAATAATTCACAAAGAGGTTACATCGTTTTCCCAATTTCAATGTCCCGTTTTAAAACCTACAAATTATATAGTATGGGCTCTTCGTATAAAAACCATACTAAAAGCAAATGGGCCGTGGGAATTAACAGAACCTAAGGGTAATGAAGAACTGGATACAAAGAAAGATATGACTATGATAAGGATTTAAAAGGTACCTTTTTGATGGGTCATTTAAGCCCTTAATTGATCACTTTTGTATCCGTTACTACTTAATTTCGCTCCTTTTCACTTTTTAGGTCTCTTGGGAATGACACTTATTCGGACGAAAAGGCGTGAATATATGAAGAAAATGGCCAAAGTCAAGAATCGAAACAAGTTTTGAAAGGGGACGGCGTCAGGTTTTACTTGTGACGTCATCGGAACAAGTTTTGTGATGACTCAGTAGCCAAATTGCTTATTTACAAGTGACGGCATCAAGTTTTAAAAGAGTAGGGCGTCGCAGCTCAGACGGCCTAGATTTGATCCAGACGACGTCAGATACTGAAGTAGACGGCGTCACAGTCATAAGGTGACGCCGTCACAATGATAACGTGGCCAAGACGAAAACCTAATGACGGCGACCCGACGGCATCACAATTAAAGAGTGACGCCGTCGCAGTTTGTAACACTATATTTCAGTGTGTAGTTTTGTGGAGTAAAAACCTAAACCGAACCAAGGCTGTCCTGTACAGTATTTTAGGGTTCCATACCCTATCTTACATAAAGATAACTGTTTTACTTCATTAATTCAATTATGTCTTCAATTGATTGTGTGTATGCTTGCTTGTTCTCCATGTCCGGCAAATTTACTTGTGTGTTTGCTTAGGCAATATGAAACCTAGTTATTGAATATTGATTGGTTGTCCCTTATCTTAATTGTGATTGACCTAGTATTGCGATAGGTCATTCGTTGTGCTATTAATGCTTGATTAATCTTTGTTGAACCTTAGCATATAGTTACAAGTGGAATTGTAGGCTAAACATCCAAAGAATACCTTAGTGTTAAGTTTATGAATCCTATAGATTTCGTAGTCATTAACCTTTGGTAGCTTCAAAGAGTTAGGGATAAACGTATACCCTTTGACCTTAGAAACACAACGCGTTAAGAATAAGGACGTGACAATTCAACCATCAATAGGAGTTAACTAGGGAGTAATAAAAGCTAAGTAAACGCATTTTTAATCATCGTACGAGCACACAACAATAGACATAGACTACCCCTAGCATTAGTTAATTAGATAATTAGATAATAGTAGAGTAATCGGTAGAAATACCAACCCCCAAATCCAAACCCCGAGATTCGTACCTTTCCATTTCCTAAAAAATATAAAAAAAAGATAAAAAAACAATCTTCCTCAACCCCAAACTTAGCGTAGTAACTTCTCACTAGCATTCCTATTCCCCTAGAGAACGATATCAATACCCGTGACTTACCCTAATACTACACTACAACGATTAGGATCACTGCCTAGGGTGTTGAAAAACTTGCTCGACGAAAAGGAAGTTCCTTTGACCCCGAACGCGCTGTGTAAGCGTATCAAGTTTTTGGCGCCGCTGTCGGGGAATAGAATAGCTAGTTAGGAGTCCACCTCGTTTATGTTTCCTTGCTTGATTCCTATCAAGTAAGCAATTTTTTTTCCCATTTTTAGCTTCCTCGTAGTCTATCCCCCTTCTTCGTGACCTTTGTTAGTAACCCCTTCACTTTTCATCATGGAAGGTGATAACCAACCACCACTCATCAACCCACCACCAAATGACCCACCAAGAGGCCGTACTCTTGGTGAATACTCGAGACCAAGCCACCTAGACTATAGGAACACCATTGAGCTTCCCGACCAAGCCCAAACTACGGCCCTGCGATCCGACACCATCCAGTTGGTGCAAAACGGATATGCATTCCATGGACTTCATTCCGAAGATCCTAATCAGCATCTTAAGGATTTTCTTAAAATTGTCGATTCCATCGACCTCGAAGCTACTACTCGGGAGACCACATGTCCGCGTCTCTTCCATTTCTCTCTACGGGACCAAGCTAGTAATTGGCTTGAGCGACTTCCCGCCGGCTCCATCTCAAGTTGGGATGATCTCACCTCTCATTTCCTTGCTCAATTTTTCCCACCGGGGAGAACTACTAAGCTTAGGAATGAAATCTTGATGTTCCAACAACGTCAAGGTGAATCTCTCTACTAAGCATGGACTCGATTCAAGGACTTACTCCATAGAGTCCCTCATCACGGCATTGATATTTGGCTTCAAGTCCAACTCTTCAACGATCATGTCAACTTCCCCACTAAGCGATCCATTGACCAAGCGGCCGGTTGAAAACTTAGTGATCTCACCGCGGAAGAATCATGGGGTATAATAGAGAACCTTGCTCTCTATGACAACGAAAGTTGGAATGACCCCCGTGAGCTGCCCAAAACCGTAAAGGCAATCTCCTTGCCTCCCATTGACTCACAATCTTCCGACCGTAGGATGCTTGTGCTTGAAGATCAAGTTAAATTTCTAATGAGCTCCTACGACAATCCTAAGTCTTCACGCCAAGTGAACAAAGTTTCTTCCTCGTGTGAGTCGTGTAGTGGTTCTCATAACACGCGCACTTGCACAAGATTCCCTGAACAAGCTTCCGTTGACTACGCATCCTCGCGTACTAATGGAACGGAAGGAAGATTCCCTACAACACCCAGACCTAGGACTTTCAATGACGCCCGAGAAGCATGGAAGGGCAAGCCCGACTTTTATTGGGGACAAACCAAAGAATTCACATCCAATGATTTCTCATGGCCCCCATCTCACAGCCCTAACCAACAAAACATAGAGGGGATGTTGCAACACCTAGTCGCATCCCAAGAAGCTCAAATAGCTAAGCTCTCAGAACGTTTTAACCAACAACAAGCCGAGATAGATAGGAAGATAGATAACCTTTTGAAAGCCATGACCAATAGTGATAGGAAGGTTAATGCTATCTCAACTCCCAAAACTTCCGGTGTAGAGATTAAGGACCCAAGTAAGTTAGCTAAGCACGTTCAATTCGTAAATACCATCACCTTAGTGAAACCTAATAGAACAAATGATGAAGTGAACCATGAAACGATACTTGAGGTTAATGAAACACCTAGGAATGAAACAACCGAGGAAGTAGATGAAGTAGACAATGATTATTTCAATAAGTTTCCTACGGAAGAAGAACTCTCTCGCCACCCACACTTAGTATGTGACTTCCGTCACATGTATGTTAGGAGAAGCCCTAGGATCAAGTTTGGGAACCCTTGGAATCTTAACATACCATGTTGCATAGGACACCTTTTCGTGGCAAAGGCCTACATCGATCGTATGTCCCCGATACATATCATGACTAGCACCTACTATAATTGGGTAATGATGAAGCCTATCCCAACTAGGAAAGATCCCGATAATCCTAGGGTTAGTTGCAATTTTCTTGGTAGTGTTAAGGGATTGCCTGTTTATGTAGGTAGTTTCACGTTTCTTACGGATTTCATAATAGTGGATGATATTAGTACTACCATAGATCCTAGCTTGTCCCACGTTATTCTAGGAAAACCTTTCGTAGAAAACACCGGGATGACTTATGATCCATCGTTAGGAATAGTGAGATTCAAGGATGAGACCGATGATGTAGCTTACCAAATGCCGTTTAAGATTGAGAAGTTTTCATCATTCTCCAATGATGAAAAGGAACTTAAACTATCGGTCTACTATAGGAATGAGGAGGATAAGGACAAGGGAGTATATTATGTTATGGCCAAGATTTTCGGTTTCTATAAGGATTGCTTGAACTTAGGACCGGAATATAGAACCGAGTGGGGAGAGGATGACCTCTTAGAAAGGTGCATCATACGGCACTTCTACAACATGGAATCCCCCAATAGAGACCGTCATGAGGTATAACGTGACGGTAATGAAGTCAGGTAGGGGCACGACTTCGAGTCTAGCTACAAGACTCATAAATAAAGAAAAGCGCTTCGTGGGAGGCAACCCATGCTTAATTGTTTGCTTGTTTGCGTCGTATATCTTTTATTAATTGTTTATTCTCATGTTTAAATTTGTAAAAATGCTTTATTTTGTCTTTACCCTCGTCTTAATTACATATAAAGGTATTTTACATAAGGGATAAGTGTAGGGAGGAATACATACATTTTAAAAGATATACGTGTGTGTTTGTTCGAGTCAAATGCTTGTATCGAGTGATAATGGATGTTTTGCAGGAAATTTTTCCAGATTTTAAAGCTAAAAATGTTCCAGGAAATCGCAGACCAGTTTCTGTCAGGATAACCTGACGGCGTCAGGAGGAGTAGAAACAGCTTATTACTTTTTCTCGTTTTCTGAGCTACTTATAAATTTTTGAAATTTTCCAGGTCTTAATTTTCCATAAAATCTGTAAACATCCATTCCACAAGTATTATATCCTAGTTTAGTAGAGTCGTATATATATTGTTACCGCCGATTTTACACGAAGATTTCGTTTGTTTTCTTCAAGTGTGCAGGTTTAATTTATTAAGAAGAAGATACATAAGATGAGAAGGAGCTTTTCACGCAAACATTCTTCTTGAAGAAAGATGTAACCACCACTTCACACGGATCCTACCAAGATAATCAGGGGAGTACTAGTTTCTTTCGTTTTTAATTACCTTCCATTATCATTACTTTGATACTTTCGGGGAACATTGAGGACAATGTTCAGTTTAAGTGTAGGGAGGGAAAATAAAATGGGAACTTCGAAACTATGCTTATCCTTGATTATTTGCTTTGTCCAATTTCATTTGTGTAATAAACCATGAGAAATATCGATTAGGGTAATTTTGGCACCAAATTTAAAATTTTTCATGACATATAGGAGTGGGCCATTAGTCTTAATAAAGCGTCTCATGGATAGGAAATTATATGACTAGCACAAAAACCCTTTACCACTTAAATTCCACCCAAAATGTGAGGATCGCCCTTAGATTTGTAGGAATTAAAGCATTCCACTTTAATGCTTAGAGTGTGAACCGGTAGTATAATAGATTCTAGAACTTGTTTTGTGATGGATTCCAAGATCGCTAGTAAGATTACACTTGTGTAGTTAGGAATAACTAAATGATAAGAGGCATTAGGATAACCCTTATTTGATACCCGTAATATAATTACTTCTTCCACATCGGTTGAGTAATTTCACCACACCTTTGCGTTGTACTCATCTTTAGTACACAATACCCCTAGTTAACCTCTCAGATCCTATCCTTTTTGCGGTTCTCGTGATGTTTCGGTTTTCCGGAATGTCAATGAAGAGCATTGTTTACAATCCACCCCCAAATGTACACCCAAATCGCCTTAGCCTACCTTGTATGCACTCACTTCTAGTGCATTATTGTTATCACACTAAACCCTTAGTTCAATTATCTAGTTGCTTGCATAAGTTGCTAAGTCGAGTCATATCCTTTGTACACAGTTTTGGGACGATTGGGACTCATGGGAAAAGTTAAATTTTATGAAATGACGGGAAGGGAACGTTAAATTCAAATTCCCTTTATTTGCATAATAATGTACTCCAAGTGTTTTGATCTTTTCAATTCGGGTCAAATTAGTGTTAGAGTAATAAAAACTCAAGTGTAGGGATGTGCCTATAAATCCCTATCATTTTGATGTTATCGTAGAGGATGGTAGAGTAAAAGTGTATGGAAAAAAAAACAAACAAACATACGGGCTACCATACCACATCTATCTTTAAATTTATGTTTGTTTCTTTCAGTTATCTAGAGTTTAGAGTGTCGAGTCTTGGCTTAGCAACACCATTCTTCACATGCTTGTAACATAAAGATTTTTTACTTGCCACCACTAAATCGCCTGTCCCACCAAACCCTTTGTTTCCCTACCGTAAGCCTAACATTACAACCCTTTAAAAGACCTCTTGGATAGTCTTTCCTAGGTGCTTACGCCAAAGCGATGGAGGTTTGATCTAGTCTCAAGCCTATGGTAATCTATGTACTAGGACCGGTTAATGAGTGTTTATCTTTCATTTCCAGCTTGTTATATTTCATATACACCCGAGAGATGTGAGTATCCAAACACCCCATGTGAGGTGCTAGTATGTAATTTCTGTGCTTGTTATGACTTTTGTGGGGCTTATATGTGTTGTGGATTGTTATAAACTAATGCTTCATGACCCCTAACTTATAAATTAATTGGCTAAAAGCACATTTGCTTGAGGACAAACAAATACCAAGTGTAGGGATATTTGATAAGGATTTAAAAGGTACATTTTTCAGGGGTCATTTAAGCCCTTAATTGATCATTTTTATATCTGTTACTACTTATTTTCGTTCCTTTTCACTTTTTAGGTCTCTTAAAGGCAAATTGCTGGAATGACACTTATTCGGACGAAAAGGCGCGAATATATGAAGAAAATGGCCAAAGTCAAGAATCGAGACACTCAAGCTGCTGAATTGAAAGGGGACGGCGTCAGGTTTTACTTGTGACGCCGTCGGAACAAGTTTTGTGACGACTCAGTATCCAAATTGCTTATTTACAAGTGACGGCATCAGGTTTTAAAAGAGTAGGGCGTCGCAGCTCAGACGGCCTAGATTTGATCCAGACGACGTCAGAGAATGAAGGAGACGGCGTCATAGTCATAAGGTGACGCCGTCACAATGATAACGTGGCCAAGACAAAAACCTAATAACGGCGACCCGACGGCATCACAATTAAAGAGTGACGCCGTCGCAGTTTGTAACACTATATATAGAATCCGAATTTTTTAGTTTTCAGTGTGTAGTTTTGTGGAGTAAAAACCTAAACCGAACCAAGGCTGTCTTGAACAGTATTTTAGGGTTCCATACCCTGTCTTACATCAAGATAAGTGTTTTACTTCATTAATTCAATTATGTCTTCAATTGATTGTGTGTATGCTTGCATGTTCTCCATGTCCGGCTAATTTACTTGTGTGTTTGCTTAGGTAATATGAAACCTAGTTATTGAATATTGATTAATTGTCTCTTATCTTAATTGTGATTGACCTAGTATTGCGATAGGTCATTCGTTGTGCTATTAATGCTTGATTAATATTTGTTGAACCTTAGCATATAGTTACTAGTAGAATTGTAGGCTAAACATCCAAAGAATACCTTAGTGATAAGTTTATGAATCTTAGAGATTTCGTAGTCATTAACCTTTGGTAGCTTCAATGAGTTAGGGATAAACGCATACCCTTCGATCTTAGAAAAACAACGCGTTAAGAATAAGGACGTGACAATTCAACCATCAATAGGAGATAACTAGGGAGTAATAAAACCTAAGTAAACGAATTTTTAATCATCATACGAGCACACAACAATAGACATAGACTACCCCTAGCATTAGTTAATTAGATAATTAGATAATAGTAGAGTAATCGGTAGAAATACCAACCCCCAAATCCAAACCCCGAGATTCGTACCTTTCCATTTCCTAGAAAATATAAAAAAAAAGATAAAAAAATAATCTTCCTCAACCCCAACCTTAGCGTAGTAACTTCTCACTAGCATTCATATTCCCCTAGAGAACGATATCAATACCCGTGGCTTACCCTAATACTACACTACAACGATTAGGTTCACTGCCTAGGGTGTTGAAAAACTTGCTCGACGAAAAGGAAGTTCCTTTGACCCCGAACGCGGTGTGTAAGCGTATCAGACTACAACTGCATATCTGTATCGTGAGAATTACCAGAAGATATGATTTTACAAGTAGCTAGTTGTAAGAGTGCAAAAGAAATTTGGGAAGCACTACATACTATGCATATAGGTGTAGATAGAGTGCAAAAAGCACGACTACAAACTCTCAAAACTGAATATTGATTGATTGTCTCTTATCTTAATTGTGATTGACCTAGTATTGTGATAGGTCATTCGTTGTGCTATTAATGCTTGATTAATATTTGTTGAACCTTAGCATATAGTTACTAGTGGAATTGTAGGCTAAACATCCAAAGAATACCTTAGTGATAAGTTTATGAATCCTAGAGATTTCGTAGTCATTAACCTTTGGTAGCTTCAATGAGTTAGGGATAAACGCATACCCTTCGACCTTAGAAACACAACGCGTTAAGAATAAGGACGTGACAATTCAACCATCAATAGGAGATAACTAGGAAGTAATAAAAGCTAAGTAAACGCATTTTTAATCATCATACGAGCACACAACAATAGACATAGACTACCCCTAGCATTAGTATTAGATAATTAGATAATAGTAGAGTAATCGGTAGAAATATCAACCCCCAAATCCAAACCCCGAGATTCGTACCTTTCCATTTCCTAAAAAATATAAAAAAAGATAAAAAAATAATCTTCCTCAACCCCAAACTTAGCGTAGTAACTTCTCACTAGCGTTCCTATTCCCCTAGAGAACGATATCAATACCCGTGGCTTACCCTAATACTACACTACAACGATTAGGATCACTGCCTAGGGTGTTGAAAAACTTGCTCGACGAAAAGGAAGTTCCTTTGACCCCGAACGCGCTGTGTAAGCGTATCAAGTTTTTGGCGCCGCTGTCGGGGAATAGAATAGCTAGTTAGGAGTCCACCTTGTTTATGTTTCCTTGCTTGATTCCTATCAAGTAAGCAATTTTTTTTCCCATTTTTAGCTTCCTCGTAGTCTATCCCCCTTCTTCGTGACCTTTGTTAGTAACCCCTTCACTTTTCATCATGGAAGGTGATAACCAACCACCACTCATCAACCCACCACCAAATGACCTACCAAGAGGCCGTACTCTTGGTGAATACTCGAGACCAAGCCACCTAGACTATAGGAACACCATTGAGCTTCCCGACCAAGCCCAAACTACGGCCCTGCGATCCGACACCATCCGGTTGGTGCAAAACGGATATGCATTCCATGGACTTCATTCCGAAGATCCTAATCAGCATCTTAAGGATTTTCTTAAAATTGTCGATTCCATCGACCTCGAAGCTACTACTTGGGAGACCACATGTCTGCGTCTCTTCCAATTCTCTCTACGGGACCAAGCTAGTAATTGGCTTGAGCGACTTCCCGCCGGCTCCATCTCAAGTTGGGATGATCTCACCTCTCGTTTCCTTGCTCAATTTTTCCCACCGGGGAGAACTACTAAGCTTAGGAATGAAATCTTGATGTTCCAACAACGTCAAGGTGAATCTCTCTACTAAGCATGGACTCGATTCAAGGACTTACTCCATAGAGTCCCTCATCACGGCATTGATATTTGGCTTCAAGTCCAACTCTTCAACGATCATGTCAACTTCCCCACTAAGCGATCCATTGACCAAGCGGCCGGTTGAAAACTTAGTGATCTCACCGCGGAAGAATCATGGGGTATAATAGAGAACCTTGCTCTCTATGACAACGAAAGTTGGAATGACCCCCGTGAGTTGCCCAAAACCGTGAAGGCAATCTCCTTGCCTCCCATTGACTCACAATCTTCCGACCGTAGGATGCTTGTGCTTGAAGATCAAGTTAAATTTCTAATGAGCTCCTACGACAATCCTAAGTCTTCACGCCAAGTGAACAAAGTTTCTTCCTCGTGTGAGTCGTGTAGTGGTTCTCATAACAGCGCGACTTGCACAAGATTCCCTGAACAAGCTTCCGTTGACTACGATCCTCAAGCGTACTAATGGAACGGAAGGAAGATTCCCTACAACACCCAGACCTAGGACTTTCAATGACGCCCGAGAAGCATGGAAGGGCAAGCCCGACTTTTATTGGGGACAAACCAAAGAATTCACATCCAATGATTTCTCATGGCCCCCATCTCACAGCCCTAACCAACAAAACATAGAGGGGATGTTGCAACACCTAGTCGCATCCCAAGAAGCTCAAATAGCTAAGCTCTCAGAACGTTTTAACCAACAACAAGCCGAGATAGATAGGAAGATAGATAACCTTTTGAAAGCCATAACCAATAGTGATAGGAAGGTTAATGCTATCTCAACTCCCGAAACTTCCGGTGTAGAGATTAAGGACCCAAGTAAGTTAGCTAAGCACGTTCAATTCGTAAATACCATCACCTTAGTGAAACCTAATAGAACAAATGATGAATCGAACCATGAAACGATACTTGAGGTTAATGAAACACCTAGGAATGAAACAACCGAGGAAGTAGATGAAGTAGACAATGATTATTTCAATAAGTTTCCTACGGAAGAAGAACTCTCTCGCCACCCACACTTAGTATGTGACCTCCGTCACATGTATGTTAGGAGAAGCCCTAGGATCAAGTTTGGGAACCCTTGGAATCTTAACATACCATGTTGCATAGGACACCTTTTCGTGGCAAAGGCCTACATCGATCGTATGTCCCCGATAAATATCATGACTAGCACCTACTATAATTGGGTAATGAAGAAGCCTATCCCAACTAGGAAAGATCCAGATAATCCTAGGGTTAGTTGCAATTTTCTTGGTAGAGTTAAGGGATTGCCCGTTTATGTAGGTATTTTCACGTTTCTTACGGATTTCATAATAGTGGATGATATTAGTACTACCATATATCCTAGCTTGTCCCACGTTATTCTAGGAAAACCTTTCGTAGAAAACACCGGGATGAGTTATGATCCATCTTTAGGAATACTGAGATTCAAGGATTAGACCGATGATATAGCTTACCAAATGCCGTTTAAGATTGAGAAGTTTTCATCATTCTCCAATGATGAAAAGGAACTTAAACTATTGGTCTACTATAGGAATGAGGAGGATAAGGACAAGGGAGTAGATTATGTTATGGCCAAGATTTACAGTTTCTATAAGGATTGCTTGAACTTAGGACCGGAATATAGAACCGAGTGGGGAGAGGATGACCTCTTAGAAAGGTGCATCATACGGCACTTCTACAACATGGAATCCCCCAATAGAGACCGTCATGAGGTATAAGGTGACGGTAATGAAGTCAGGTAGGGGCACGACTTCGAGTCTAGCTACAAGACTCATAAATAAAGAAAAGCGCTTCGTGGGAGGCAACCCATGCTTAATTATTTGCTTGTTTGTGTCGTATATCTTTTATTAATTGTTTATTCTCATGTTTAAATTTGTTAAAATGCTTTATTTTGTCTTTACCCTCGTCTTATTTACATATAAAGGTATTTTACATAAGGGATAAGTGTAGGGAGGATTACATACGTTTTCAAAAGAAACGTAAACATGAGAATTATAATTATTTAAAAGATATACATGTGTGTTTGTTCGAGTCAAATGCTTGTAACGAGTGATAATGGATGTTTTGCAGGAAATTTTTCCAGATTTTAAAGATAAAAATGTTCCAGGAAATCGCAGACCAGTTTCTTTCAGGATAACCTGACGGCGTCAGGATCGCAACTTGACGTCGGAGGAGTAGAAACAACTTACTACTTTTTCTCGTTTTCTGAGCTACTTATAAATTTTTGAAATTTTCCAGGTCTTAATTTTCCAGAAAATCTGTAAACATCCATTCCACAAGCATTATATTCTAGTTTAGTAGAGTCGTATATATATTGTTACCGCCGATTTTACACGAAGATTTCGTTTGTTTTCTTCAAGTGTGCAGGTTTAATTTATCAAGAAGAAGATACATAAGATGAGAAGGAGCTTTTCACGCAAACATTCTTCTTGAAGAAAGATGTAACCACCACTTCACACGGATCCTACCAAGCTAATCAGGGGAGTACTAGTTTCTTTCGTTTTTAATTACCTTCCATTATCATTACTTTGATACTTTCGGGGAACATTGGGGACAATGTTCAGTTTAAGTGTAGGGAGGGAAAATAAAACGGGAACTTCGAAACTATGCTTATCCTTGATTATTTGCTTTGTCCAATTTTATTTGTGTAATAAACCATGAGAAATATCGATTAGGGTAATTTTGGCACCAAATTTAAATTTTTTCATGACATATAGGAGTGGGCCATTAGTCTTAATAAAGCGTCTCATGGATAGGAAATTATATGACTAGCACAAAAACCCTTTACCACTTAAATTCCACCCAAAATGTGAGGATCGCCCTTAGATTTGTAGGAATTAAAGCATTCCACTTTAATGCTTAGAGTGTGAACCGGTAGTATAATAGATTCTAGAACTTGTTTTGTGATGCATTCCGAGATCGCTAGTAAGATTACACTTGTGTAGTTAGGAATAACTAAATTATAAGAGGCATTAGGATAACCCTTGTTTGATACCCGTAATATAATTACTTCTTCCACATCGGTTGAGTAATTTCCCCACACCTTTGCGTTGTACTCATCTTTAGTACATGATACCCCTAGTTAACCTCTCAGAGCCTATCCTTTTTGCGGTTCTCGTGATGTTTCGGTTTTCCGGAATGTCAATGAAGAGCATTGTTTGCAATCCACCCCCAAATGTACACCAAAATCGCCTTAGCCTACCTTGTATGCACTCACTTCTAGTGCTTTATTGTTATCACACTAAACCCTTAGTTCAATTATCTAGTTGCTTGCATAAGTTGCTAAGTCGAGTCATATCCTTTGTACACAGTTTTGGGACGATTGGGACTCATGGGAAAAGTTAAATTTTATGAAATGACGGGAAGGGAACGTTAAATTCAAATTCCCTTTATTTGCATAATAATGTACTCCAAGTGTTTTGATCTTTTCAATTCGGGGTCAAATTAGTGTTAGAGTAATAAAAACTCAAGTGTAGGGATGTGCCTATAAATCCCTATCATTTTGATGTTATCGTAGAGGATGGTAGAGTAAAAGTGTATGGAAAAAAAAAACAAAAAAAAAAAAACAAACATACGGGCTACCATACCACATCTATCTTTAAATTTATGTTTGTTTCTTTCAGTTATCTAGAGTTTAGAGTGTCGAGTCTTGGCTTAGCAACACCATTCTTCACATGCTTGTAACATAAAGATTTTTGACTTGCCACCACTAAATCGCCTATCCCACCAAACCATTTGTTTCCCTACTGTAAGCCTAACATTACAACCCTTTAAAAGACCTCTTGGATAGTCTTTCCTAGGTGCTTACGCCAAAGCGATGGAGGTTTGATCTAGTCTCAAGCCTATGGTAATCTATGTACTAGGACCGGTTAATGAGTGTTTATCTTTCATTTCCAGCTTGTTATATTTCATATACACCCGAGAGATGTGAGTATCCAAACACCCCATGTGAGGTGCTAGTATGTAATTTCTGTGCTTGTTATGACTTTTGTGGGGCTTATATGTGTTGTGGATCGTTATAAACTAATGCTTCATGACCCCTAAATTATAAATTAATTGGCTAAAAGCACATTTGCTTGAGGACAAACAAATACCAAGTGTAGGGATATTTGATAAGGATTTAAAATGTACATTTTTCAGGGGTCATTTAAGCCCTTAATTGATCATTTTTGTATCCGTTACTACTTATTTTCGTTCCTTTTCACTTTTTAGGTCTCTTAAAGGCAAATTGCTGGAATGACACTTATTCGGACAAAAAGGCGCGAATATATGAAGAAAATGGCCAAAGTCAAGAACCGAGACACTCAAGCTGCTTAATTGAAAGGGGACGGCGTCAGGTTTTACTTGTGACGCCGTCGGAACAAGTTTTGTGACGACTCAGTATCCAAATTGCTTATTTACAAGTGACGGCATCAGGTTTTAAAAGAGTAGGGCGTCGCAGCTCAGACGGCCTAGATTTGATCCAGACGACGTCAGAGACTGAAGGAGACGGCGTCATAGTCATAAGGTGACGCCGTCACAATGATAACGTGGCCAAGACGAAAACCTAATGACGGCGACCGGACGACATCAAAATTAAAGAGTGACGCCGTCGCAGTTTGTAACACTATATATAGAATCCGAATTTTTTAGTTTTCAGTGTGTAGTTTTGTGAAGTAAAAACCTAAACCGAACCAAGGCTGTCTTGAACAGTATTTTAGGGTTCCATACCCTATCTTACATCAAGATAAGTGTTTTACTTCATTAATTCAATTATGTCTTCAATTGATTGTGTGTATGCTTGCATGTTCTCCATATCTGGCTAATTTACTTGTGTGTTTGCTTAGGTAATATGAAACCTAGTTATTGAATATTGATTAATTGTCTCTTATCTTAATTGTGATTGACCTAGTATTGCGATAGGTCATTCGTTGTGCTATTAATGCTTGATTAATATTTGTTGAACCTTAGCATATAGTTACTAGTGGAATTGTAGGCTAAACATCCAAAGAATACATTAGTGATAAGTTTATGAATCTTAGAGATTTCGTAGTCATTAACCTTTGGTAGCTTCAATGAGTTAGGGATAAACGCATACCCTTCGATCTTAGAAAAACAACGCGTTAAGAATAAGGACGTGACAATTCAACCATCAATAGGAGATAACTAGGGAGTAATAAAACCTAAGTAAACGAATTTTTAATCATCATACGAGCACACAACAATAGACATAGACTACCCCTAGCATTAGTTAATTAGATAATTAGATAATAGTAGAGTAATCGGTAGAAATAGCAACCCCCAAATCCAAACCCCGAGATTCGTACCTTTCCATTTCCTAGAAAATATAAAAAAAAGATAAAAAAATAATCTTCCTCAACCCCAACCTTAGCGTAGTAACTTCTCACTAGCATTCATATTCCCCTAGAGAACGATATCAATACCCGTGGCTTACCCTAATACTACACTACAACGATTAGGTTCACTGCCTAGGGTGTTGAAAAACTTGCTCGACGAAAAGGAAGTTCCTTTGACCCCGAACGCGCTGTGTAAGCGTATCAGACTACAACTGCATATCTGTATCAGGCATTACCAGAAGATATGATTTTACAAGTAGCTAGTTGTAAGAGTGCAAAAGAAATTTGGGAAGCACTACATACTAGGCATATAGGTGTAGATAGAGTGCAAAAAGCATGACTACAAACTCTCAAAACTGAATTTGAGATGTTGAAAATGAAAGAAGATGTTAGTATTGACGTTTTCTCAGCAAAACTCAATAGTATTGTCACACGGGCTAGTGGCTTAGGATCAACTTTTGATCAACAAACCTTAGTATGAAAACTATTAAGTTCAGTACCCAGAAGGTTTATACAAACTTCATCTATAGCAAGACCATATGATCATACTCCAGTTCAAGGATACAGAAACTTATCTAACATATATGATCGCGCACGAAGAGTTCAAGTTGATGAACTAATGCTATTAGAGGAAGAACCTAGAAATTATAAGAAAGCCGTACAAGATAAGAAGTAGATTGAGGAAATGCAGATAGAAATTGACTCAATCAACAATAAGAAGACATGGAAGCTAGCCACCCTACCAGACAACCAGAAGGCTATTGGTCTAAAATGGGTATTTAAGACTAAACGAGATGCAGATGGAAGAATTATAAAACAAAAGGCTCGTTTAGTAGCTAAAGGATACGTACAAGAGCATGGAATAGACTACGACGAAGTCTTTGCCCCTGTAGCAAGAATGGAAACAATCAGGCTAATTCTTGCATTTGCAGCTTATCATGGATGGGAAGTTCACCATTTAGATGTAAAATCAGCATTTTTACATGGCGAACTTAAAGAAGAAGTGTATGTTACACAACCAGAAGGCTTCAAGAAACCAGGAAATGAAAATAAAGTGTATAAACTTGATAAGGCACTTTATGGATTGAAGCAAGCACCACGCGCTTGGAACATGAAGTTAGATCAAACCTTGAAATCACTAGGTTTCAAGAAATGAACATTAGAACAAGCAATCTACACGAGAGTCAGAAACGACTCTATGCTGCTTGTTGGAGTTTATGTGGATGATCTAATAGTTACTGGAAGTAACAAGAAATACCTTCAAGAGTTTAAGTCACAAATGGAAGAAAAATTTGAGATGAATGACTTAGGCTTATTAGCTTACTATTTGGGAATAGAGGTTATCCAAACAGAGGATGAAATCTCAATAAAGCAATCAGGATATTCAAACAAGATTCTTATAGACGCAAGAATGGAAGATTGCAATGAAACCAAGATTCCCATGGATCCAGGAACAAACCTAGTAAGAACGGAATGAGGAGAACTAGTTGATGCTACAGAATATAGAAGTCTAATTGGATGATTCAGGTACCTACTTCATACAAGGCCAGACCTCAGTTACCCAGTTGCTTATTAAGCCAGTTCATGCAAGAACCAAGGGAGCAACACATAAAGGCAATTAGACAAGTGTTACGTTATAACAAAGGCACTTCAAACTTTGGTATAACTTACCACAAGACAGGAGGATGCAAGTTACTTGGATACAGTGACAACAGTTATGGCATCAACATAGAAGAAGGCAAAGGAACAACTGGGATCGTATTTTACTTCGGAACTCACATATAAGCTGGGTTTCTCAAAAACAACCTACTGTTGCATTATCATCATGCGAGTCAGAATTTATGGCAGCAACAGCAGCAGCTTGTCAAGTAGTATGGCTACAAAGACTATTAAACGCTTTAACAGGTTGGGAAGAAGAGAAGATTACGATCAAAGTCGACAAAAAATCGGCTATAGCTGTTATGAAGAACCCCGTGTTTCATGGCAGAAGCAAACACATTGATATACGCTACCACTTTATCAGAGAATGTGTTGAAAAGAATCAGATCGAAGTTGAACACGTAAGTGGAGACTTACAAAAGGCGGACATACTTACCAAGGCATTGGCAAGGACCAAGTACGCAGAAATGAGAGAGTTGTTAGGCGTAAAAGATCTGAAAGGTTTAGGTACAAGATTAGGGGGTCAATGTTGGCTTAATCTCGTACTAAACAGAAGTTAAAGGGCCTACGTGTACAAGTAAAGAGATACAAGGGCCAAATAGATTTACATTAAACCTAATAACTGAATAGCGGTTATTATTGTGAAACGACACAAACTCAGAAACCATCACTACGTTTCTTTGAAGGCTGCAGGCACAAGGTGTCATTTCACCAAGTATAAATAGGGGTTGAATGATCTCAGTTAGGATATCAGAATTGTACAAATATAGTTGTAAACCAAATACGTTTATTATTAATACAAGTCGTTATTGGTTATTTGTTTCGTGTTACTTAATTTGTTCGAGTATTACTTAATGTGAACAAGTTTTATAATCAATTGTTATTAAATTGGTCACTAGCAATGGAATATATTCATTGATTCGTCCTCACATTGTCATTTGCTTTTGGATTTTTGTATCTATCGTATAGTTCCTAACAGCTCATTGGTCATTTTATGAAGTGGTGAAGATTATTATTATTTCTTTAAAATAGAGATAAAGACTAGCTAATTTATATATAGATTCAATTCTGGATGTACCGAATTGCAAGAAAATTAAGTTCTTCACATATATTATGATAGCTATGACTACTGAAATTTTCAAACAGTCATTTCACACCCTTTTTATTAACATAATAGACTTTAATTATAATTTATCGTTGACCATCAATTAAAAACAATTATGCATCCATTGTTGGAATTATATAACATGACATTCAAATAAATAATCACAAAACATCAAAGTATTCAAGCGGAAGCGTATAGGATGTATTAACGAATAATTAATTAACATAAAAGAATATGCGTACCTTTTCTTGATTCTAGCAGAACAAGAATCAAATCCACAAACTAGCAACGGATGAACCCTAATTTGATTTAATTAGGATTATGTGAATTACCCCTTACCTTTTTGTAATTCAATCCAAGATAATAACAATAGTGTGTTATTACTATGTTCTTGTACACATGTACTAAACCGAATTAAAGTAATGCTAGTTTTTATAAAACAAATAACTTTGTTTGTGGAAAAAATATGGATCGACACCCTAAGGTGTTTGGCCGATCGGTTTGGAGAACAAAACACACACAAAACAATTTTTAGGGTTTAGCTTATGAGCACAAGAGATGGAAAATAAAACCCCAAGCCTTGTTTATATACCCAAGCAAACTTGGTGAACAAGTTGGGTTTTTCTTTCCTTGTTTTGTGTCCCTAGGCCGATCGGTTAAGGAGTCCCCAAAGGGATTCCGGAACCTTCCCAACTTTTGCAATTTAGTCCTTTTCCATAAACATTTAACGACCGTTAGTCCATTACATTAATTACATAACGTCCGTTAGTTATTTCGTTTAATAAATAAATAAATACAACATTTATATTTAATTATTAACTTTAAATTCTCATACGTAAAGTGTGCAATCCCATAGTCTCGAGTTCGATCCTAACTCACGTCTACTAATTTATATCCATAAAACCAACAGCTCCCACTTGGATATATCTTAATAGAGTGATCACATTCGGTTAGCGTCTAGCAATACTTCGATGCCTCTAGTACAACTCGAGCAAGGCTCCTGGAAAACCTTTTAATGATTTCTCATTATTATTATCGTTTTGTTTCTAATACCATGTTAAATAAAGATATGGAATTAAGTCATTCTTTATAAAACTATTCTGTTTCTCGTTTGTAAGTGATTGACCAAGATTACCGAATCATCTAAACATATTTAGGGGAGATTTGGGTGCGGCCGCACAAACATCTTGTCAACCCTACGAGGTCCCAAAGATATTAAACTCCAAATAAATTTGAAGGAACAAATTCTATTTTGACTACAAGAATAACCCACAAACTTTGTAACATTTCTGAAAATAACCCTTATGACTACCAGTTCACGATAGCGTTAAGTTGTTCCACAGAAATGCACTACATTCATGACACGTATCTGGTATCTCAAGTCTGAGGATAACTATTCATAATTTACTTATAACAATATCCACAAAGTAAATTATGTAGTTGGGATAAGTCCTATATTCAATTCATTGAATATCATCCGAAATTAGTATGCATTCTCATCAATATACTTTCAAGTATATTCTACCACATCTCTCAGATTTGTCTTAGTTTAATGATACTCCCATATCATTAATAGACAACGGACATTTAGAATAACTTAGTTACTCATGGATTAAACATGCAAATATAGGACAACAATATTATAAATGAAAATAAACATAATCCAAACTTTATTTCATCAAAATAATAAATGTTTTACAATATCCTTTATCCAAATACTAATCACAGTTATGCATGAAACTTTTAGCTAAACGAAGTCCAATTTCATTGGCAAGTCCTACAAGCTTGTCTTTAGCTAAAGCCTTAGTGAACGAATCAGCTAAGTTATCATCTGTGTGAACTTTCAGTAGATTTATTTCACCTTCCTGGACTTGTTCCCGAACATAGTGATACTTCCGTAGAAAATGTCTGGTGCCCTTCATGACTCCAGGTTCATTGGCAAATATGATTGCAGCAGAATTGTCACAATACATATCAATAGGTGATTCAATTGAAGGCATAACACCAAGCCCAGAAATGAATTTCCTAATCCAAACAGCCTCCATTGCAGCTTCCGCGCAGCTATGTATTCGGCTTCGTCGCAGAACATATCGCAATCGCTTCTTGCTCTTCCAGTCAGCTGCTCCTCCATTGATGACAAAGACATAACCCGTCTGAGACTTTGTATCATCTTTATCACATTGCCAGGACGCATCACAGAAACCTGTAACACCAAGCTCTGTGTCTGGATTTCTACCATACACTAAAAACATATCTTTCGTATTTCTAAGATACTTTAGAATATGTTTAACAGCAATCCAGTGAAGTTCACCCGGATTCTGTTGATATCGACTGGTCATGTTTTGAGCGAACGTCACATCTGGCCTTGTGCATCTTACAGCATACATAATAGATCCTACAGCCGAAGCATAAGGAACTTTCTGCATGCGTGCCACCTCAGCAGGTGTTGAAGCACACATATCGCTACATAAGCCATGCTTTACTTCCATCGGCAAATATCCTTTTTTGGAATTTTGCATATTGAATCTCTTCAATATTTTATCAATGTAAGTGCTTTGACTTAAACCAATTAACCGCTTTAACCTATCTCGGTAGATCTTGATTCCCAGAATATATGCAGCTTCTCCTAAATCCTTCATGGAAAAACACTTCCCAAGATATGCCTTAACATTTTGCAAACTCGGAATGTCTTTTCCCATAATTAATATGTCATCGACATAAAGAATTAGGAAAATTACATTACTCCCACTAACTTTGTGATATATACATGGCTCATCAAGATTTTGAATAAATCCATACTTTTTGATTTCTTCATCAAATCTTTTATTCCATTGCATTGATGCTTGCTTCAATCCATAAATGGACCTTTGAAGTTTGCATACACGGTTTGGAAATTGTGGATTCACAAACCCCTCAGGTTGCTTCATATAGATGTCTTCATCTAACGACCATTTAAGAAGGCGGTTTTGACATCCATTTGCCATATCTCATAGTCATAGTATGCCGCTATAGCTATGAGAATTCTAATAGCTCTAATGTCCGCTACAGGAGAAAAGGTCTCCTCGTAATCAATGCCATAAGTTTGAGTAAAACCTTGCGCAACTAGACGAGCTTTATAGACTTGTACATTGCCATCTATATCAGTCTTAATCTTATAGAGCCACTTACTTCTAACCACCATGGCGTTTGGAGGTAAGTCAACCTCTACCCAGACTTCATTTTCTCTCATGGATTGCATTTCCTCATTCATTGCAACCTGCCATTTTGCCTTGTCAGGACTTGCCATGGCAGCTTTATAACTAGTAGGCTCTCCAAGATCTCCTAACATAGTTTCCTCAACCTCTACGTTAAGACATAGACGTTCAGGTGCACGCGTATTCCTTACGGATCTACGAACGGGAATCACTTCAACTTCTGGTGGAGGACCCAGACTATCAGGTTCTACCGGAATTACGTTAGTGTTTTCAGAAGGTGATGCATCTTCTTGATCATCTTCCAGATCATAAACTCTCCCACTGAATTCTTGAGATACAAGATCTCTTTCAAGAAAATCTCCATACCTTGCAACAATTACTTTATTTTCAGTTGGATAGTAAAAGTAGTAACCCATAGTTTCCTTAGGGTATCCTACAAATATACACTTTACAGATCTTTGTTGGAGTTTATCTGCTGAGTCACGTCTAACATACGCCTCGCAACCCCAGACCTTTAAATAAGACAGGTTAGGAGTTTTACCATGCCATATTTCATATGGTGTCTTATCAACCTTCTTTGTGGGAACCATATTTAGAATGCGAACAGCTGATTCCAAAGCATAATCCCAAAAGGATAAAGGTAGAGTGGTAAGATTAAACATAGATCGTGTCATGTCCAACAATGTACGATTTCTTCTCTCAGATACACCATTTTGTTGTGGAGTATATGGAGAAGTGAGATTCTGGACAATTCCATTCTCAGCTAAGTAATCTTTAAACTCTTGGCTTAGATACTCACCTCCTCTATCGGATCGAAGAGCTTTAATCTTCTTTCCCAATTGCAGTTCTACTTCAGCTTTGAAAACCTTAAATGTTTCAAACACCTCATGTTTATGCTTAAGTAAATAAACATAACCATAACGGCTGAAATCATCAATAAAGGTTAAGAAGTAGCTAGCACCTCTCTTTGACACATGTCTAAGTGGTCCACACACATCAGTATGAATAAGACCAAGTAGATCAAAAGCCCTCTCCATATTGCTATGAAAAGGTTTCTTAGTCATCTTCCCAGATATGCATGACTCACATTTATCAAATGATTCATCATTGATATTTTGCAAAAGCCCTTCTTGTTGCAGCTTATGCATGCGAGCCTTGCCTATATGAGCAAGTCTACAATGCCAAAGATAAGAAGAATTCAAGTCTAACTTCATCTTCTTGTTAATGCTAAACATTGAATTATTATTATTGTTAGATTCAATTCCAATCACATCAATTTCAAACACACCATTCACAGTAATTGCTTTAAAATAAAATACACCATTTAAAGAAACATCAATTCCATTACTTGAAATAGTATGAGTAAAACCATCATCCAACAAAACTGAAAAGGAAACAACACCTCTAATTATAGAAGGTGCGTAATGACAATTGTTCAATAACAGTACTAAGCCCGAACGCAATACTAAACTAAACGTTCCTACGGCTTCAACAGCTGCATGTGCGCCATTTCCCACGTGCAGATATTGCTCCCCATAGGCAAGCTTCCTTTCCACTCTAAATCCCTGCAGTGTATTACAAATGTGAATACCACAGCCAGTATCATATACCCAGGAATTATTATGATTTAGAGTAAATAATTCAATGACAAATAAATTACCGGAGAAGAACCGCCCAAGGACCCTTCATACTTCTTTTTATTTGCCCGCAATTCATCAAGATAGAGAACACAGTTTCTCTTCCAATGCCCAACGCTCTTACAGTGGTGGCATGCTTGATCCTTTTTAGGATTTTCCTTCCTAGGAGTAGGGTTCTTCTTGGGTTGAGGTTGATAGGCCATCACCTTTTTGCCTTTGTCAACCTTTCCCTTACCCTTCCCCTTCTTGTTGTTCGCACGCTGCGGTTTTGGCTTATTGATCCTTCCACCCGAATAGCAAGTACCGGGCGGTAGGAACCTTTTGAGGCAACCCTTTCTCATAGTCAATTAGCAATGCGTGTAGGTCAAGAATGTCTTCCCCACGCAGTGCATATTGAAATTTATGACAAAACCATTAAAATCCTTGTTAAGGGATCGATTAATCAGATTCACAGCCATGTCATCATCATAAGTTTTGCCAAGTGCTTTGAGCTGGTCCATGTAACCTTTCATTTCCAGTACATGAGCACTTACGGGTTTACCCTCACCTTGCCTACAGCTGTGTAACGCGTCGGTCAAGTCATAAATCTCGACGGCAGCTGGTTTCTCAAACATAGTCCGAAGTTCATTGAGCATATTAAATGGGAAATAATGTTCAAACTGCTTTTGAAGAGCAGATTCCATTGTTCCCAACATAAGACAAGACACATCATTATGACGCTTATACTCAAGTTGCCAAGCATCAATTTGAGCTTGAGTAGTATCAGGACCAGTTGGTTGTTCAGGGCAAGGTTCATAAAGATATTTCAACCGGTCAGCAACTCTACGCACAATTCTCAAAGAGCGGTGCCAATCATTGAAATTCATAGAGCCAGTCAACTTTTCTCGATCAAAAAAGCTTTTGAACGCAGAACTTAGTGCAGTGTTAGTGTTATCGTTATTTTGAGCCATTTCTATAGAAAAAGTTCAAGTATTAGTATTTTCGATAATACAACTTTTCAAGAAAATAAAATATACCCAACGGTAATATAAACATATAACCATATAATTTTCTCGAAAACTAGGATCCAAATTATCATAGGTTCATCACATCAGTTGATCTGCTAGCAACGAACGCATATAATAAGGTAATCTGTCGAACATTAATTGGCAAACAATTTCCAACTCCTAGATCATTATGGGATTTATATTTTCCAACGCTATTGCAAATATAAACATGTTTCATCCCATCTTATGCCTTGAGTCCAGATCTCACTTACTACTCAATTTAAGTGTCTAACTTAAAGAACTGCAAATATGTCCATGTAAGGTCTGACTTTACATAGAGATTTACCTCTCCATTACAATCTCGCCAAGTACTATCATGACGTAAATTGCAACTTCAAGTGTCCCTTTAATTAGATGGCATAAAACTTAATTTTCAAGGGTACTAGTTTTGATTTTATGTGGTCAAATCAAATATGTACAAAGATGTCATGCATTCATCTTGTAGCATAATTTTAATAAAAACTTTTAATTACCAATTCATAAAGATCAAATTATCAAAGTTTTGATTGAGGTATTGGGTTCACCAATCAAAGAATTTAGTATTAATTATCATCCATTATACCGTACTTTTGCATAAGTGTAAACACTTAGTGTTTCGGATAATTACCACCGAAGTGGCGCATGGAATTAAAACTAATTCGCCCTTAAGATGAGCTTGCACATTTTATGGCTTACTAAGTAGCTCCACTCGAACTTACAGAGGGCAGAGGACCAGGTAAGCGCAAAAGCATAACCTTAGACATCCTTTCAGTGTGACTGTGCGCACTTCTTAAATAACCCCTTTATAGTTCATTCTAATGGGTGAGCCGTTCAGACCATTTGTACCAAAGTCACCAATCAATTAAACTATGAAAACTTAACTCTTCCAAAACAAATCAAATTTCGCCATTGTTTAGTCCGTATTATTTTTCTATTCAAAATTACCCTTTGCTTAAAATGTCGCACATAATAAACAAACAAGTAATACTAATAAAAAATACACTACTAAAAAACAATGCGCACATAATAAACAATTTATACGTGTAAACAAGTAGCCACATGCAACTTATTCGATAAAACCCTATTAATAATCAATATATAGGTTAAATAATGTATATATTAATTAGGGCTTTCACTCCAGCGATAGAAAGTAAGCCACATACATCGACGAATCGATTGCGTAAATCCTTAATTAAAAATATACCAAATTGCACATAATTGATTCATTAATATATGTAATTGGAGTCTTCCCCAATTCAAGATTTATCGTAATTAAATATGTCTCAACAATTAAACAATTATCAAAGCAACTTATCCATGACTAACATGCATGTATAATCATGGATATCATAACAATTATACACATAAGTCACAAGATCGCATATAATAATTCCATGACACATAACAAATTATTCACTAATTAATCACGTAATCAATATTAATTCTAGGTTTTAATAAGGTTAGCAAACAATTTTCAAAACCCTAAAATTTATACATGTGTCGAACTAAAAAAAATTAGGGAACGCCCCAATTAATAAAAAATCGACCAAACATAAATTAAACATAAACCCTAGATAAACATAGCAAACAACATACAAGTATTTGTTTTATTACGCGTTTATGTAATTAATTACTCATTAAAACCAATGACTCGTGATGCCACTGTTGGAATTATATAACATGACATTCAAATAAATAATCACAAAACATCAAAGTATTCAAGCGGAAGCGTATAGGATGTATTAACGAATAATTAATTAACATAAAAGAATATGCGTACCTTTTCTTGATTCTAGCCGAACAAGAATCAAATCCACAAACTAGCAACGGATGAACCCTAATTTGATTTAATTAGGATTATGTGAATTACCCCTTACCTTTTTGTAATTCAATCCAAGATAATAACAATAGTGTGTTATTACTATGTTCTTGTACACACGTACTAAACCGAATTAAAGTAATGCTAGTTTTTATAAAACAAATAACTTTGTTTGTGGAAAAAATATGGATCGACACCCTAAGGTGTTTGGCCGATCGGTTTGGAGAACAAAACACACACAAAACAATTTTTAGGGTTTAGCTTATGAGCACAAGAGATGGAAAAATAAAACCCCTAGCCTTGTTTATATACCCAAGCAAACTTGGTGAACAAGTTGGGTTTTTCTTTCCTTGTTTTGTGTCCCTAGGCCGATCGGTTAAGGAGTCCCCAAAGGGATTCCGGAACCTTCCCAACTTTTGCAATTTAGTCCTTTTCCATAAACATTTAACGACCGTTAGTCCATTACATTAATTACACAACGTCCGTTAGTTATTTCGTTTAATATATAAATATATACAACATTTATATTTAATTATTAACTTTAAATTCTCATACGTAAAGTGTGCAATCCCATAGTCTCGAGTTCGATCCTAACTCACGTCTACTAATTTATATCCATAAAACCAACATCCATCATGTGTCGAAACTCGTCAGTGTATATGTCATCCATGAAAGTTTTCTAAAAAACATAATTCATATTTGCAGATGCTTAATCTAAAACAACACACCAAAATTCTCTATTGTATCTGATAAGCCACACTCCTTAATTCAGTCAATCTATTTCTTGTATTTTTTTTTTCTCTCAAAGTCCCTCCTTAGAATCAGTCACACATATTTTTGTCGACGACAAGATCTATCGCAACATGGAGCACTTGTAACTTTAATAACATATGGCATCATAAATATAATTGATGAAATGAGTAACTGAGGATATATAATTACTTACTAAGAAATGTGCATCCACCTTTCAACAATTCAAGTTATATTAGCTGTTATAAGATAATTTGTATAAATTAGATCTTTATTATCGCTCCATGGTAAAGACAAACTAGTTATATGAACGATAGTCCTATGAACCCTCTGTGTAGAAGTATTAAAGTACACCTAATATTCTAAGCTAATGGAGTCCCTTATAACTCTAACGAGATCAAATGCAATTTCATTCCAAAAAAAAAAAGAGCTGTAACATATCTTTTTATCTTTGCTGTAACATATCGAGCAACTCCATATTTAGATAGGAAAAATCTGACAAGAAGCATGTTCACTCCTAGGTTTAGAATATCGGCGTAAAAACATGGTACACTATAGACTTGAAAAAATGTGCAGGTTGTGTAATGGGTTAGGGCTGGAACAGGATTCACACGGGTCAGCCCAAAAAAAAAATTTGTCAAAATTTCTAGCTTTTTAGATAATTAGTGTGACTATGATTAAGAAAATTTCATTTGTACATCAATAATCCCAGCTTCATTAATAAAATGATTTATGAAGTTTGAAGCATTAAAGTCTGGGAAACTTTCAGCCAGTTTCTGACCCGTTTTGTTCTAAGCGAACATTTTTAATTAACGAGATTTGCCCATTAGAGATATAACCTAACCTGAAACGATCCATCCATATAACTCAATTGTCAAAATTGACAGGTATAATATGAAATTATTTTTTTTTGTCAAGTCATAGCTGTAAGAGCACGACCCGGTTGACTAGCAATTACATCATAGTAATGTCTGAAAATAGTGGGTGATCAAGAAAAGAACCAACTTGAGTTAAGAAGTTCGCATTTTGAACCTTCTGCAAGTGAAACGCCAATCCATATTTTCTTCTCTCCAGAATATGTTACATTTTCAATTCATCAATTGGTGCCTCCTCCAAGGTGGAAAGAATCTCAACCTACAGAATCATGAATGAACAAATGTAAAAGATATATTATCAAAACCTAAATGGGTATATTGTGTGCAACAATGTGTGCTTGAGTACTCTATACCAGGCCTACAAATTTCGATTCGTTTCAAGTTGTTATAAGGTAATTTGCATAAATCAGATCTTCATTATCGCTCCATGGTAAAGACAAACTAGTTATATGAACGATAGTGCTATGAACCCTGTGTGTAGAAGTACTGAAGTAAACCTGAATGGTCTAAGATAATAGAGTCCCTTATAACTCTTATGAGATCAAATGCAACTTCATACAAAAAGAGCTGTAGCATAACTTTTTATCTTTGCTGTAACATATCGAGCAACTCTATATTTGAATAGAAAAATTCTGACCAGAAGCATGTTCACTCCTAGGCTTAAAATATCGACATAAAATCATGGTACACTATAGAGGTGAAACAATGTGCAGGTTGTGTAATGGGTTAGGGCTGGAACAGGCTTCATACAGGTCAACCCAAAATATTTTTTTGTCTAGATTTCTAGGATTTTATAGATAATTAGTGTGACTATAATTAATAAAACTGAATTTGTACAACAATAATCCCATCTTTATTAATAAAATGATTTATGAAGTTTCATGCATTAAAGCTACAGCCTGGGAGACTTTCGGCCTGTTTCTGACCCGTTTTGTTCTAATCAAACATTTGTAATTAAAAAGATTTTCCCATTAGAGATATAACCTAACCTGAATCGATACATCCATAAGTCAATGGGTCAAAATTGCAATGTATAATACGAAATTATTATTTGTTTTTGTCCAGAGACTACCTGGAGCACAGGTCACAGCTGCAAGAACATGACCCGGTTGATCAGCAATAACATCATAGCAACATCTGCAAAGGGTAGGGTGATCAAGTAAAGAACCAACTTGAGTCGAGAAGTTCACATTTGGAACCTTCTGTAAGTGAAACGCCAATCCATATTTTTTTCTCTCCTTGAACCAATTTATCTCCGGAATATGGTACTTTTTCAATTCATCAGTTGGTGCATCCTCAAGGTAGAAAGAATCTAATCTACACTTTCGCCAACTAGCAATGGAATATAGTCATTGAAAATTCATTATTATGAAAGACAAGTTCAAAACACAATCACATTTCATAGTGTCATAATCTTGCCACCCGCTCAAATTAAATAAACCCACTCAAAATACCACAAAATAACCATAAAGTTGGCATCTATATGAGCATTCAAGAATTACCATCTGCTTGATTATTACTAATGTTAATTAAACTATAGCAACTATAAAAGGATGTCTGCACATCACAACTCCCTTTTATAACAAATAGGTTTCAGGGGTGTTACTAGTTTATCCAATTTTACTGAATAAAAACTGGATCTCCACTAAAAAAAAGGCCATATTCTTAAAGGCCATTTAGGTCCATAGAATATTTCTAACCAGCAACAAGTCTCAAGGATCTCATTAATATGACCACTTTACAGCACTATTAAAATATACATTTTATCAAACAGGTAGTGTGCAACTTGATTAATCGCACTACTAGCAGTATCGCGGAATACTTCAACAGACGCAAACTATTCTCCTGTACTCCTGTTTCCCTAAAAACTGGAGGCTTTTTAGTTCGCCTATCATATGGATACTTGTTTTCTAAAAGATAAAGAATAATGGCATTTAGTTCTACTATTCACATGGCATCAAAGGAACAAAAAAATAGTAGTTTATAAATAGTTCTGGATGAATGATACGACTTACCGTAAGGTTCTACCATTACAATGGATGAAAGTTCATCCATGTGATCTATTAAGCAGCATTGCCGTCACCAAACACATGAAGCCTGCTAAACATCCCAGCTTCTTCAGTGAGCTTTTCTTCATCGTCAGAACTCAATGATGCTAAAAGAAGACAATTTTGTAGATGATGAGCAGCTTATCAGTGACAGAATCTGAACACTTTTGTAGGATAAGACTAGTGAATAATATGAACACAAGTACTAATAAGAAAAAATATATAATAGATGGCTTTCAAAAACTCATTCAAAGATTAGGTTAAATATCTAATAAGTTTTCATGATTGTTATATCAAACGTGCATACAAAGATATTAAGAGGTCAAGATAATGGTGTGCGAGTTCTTTTCAAGAACAGAGAACAAGGTCAACAAAGAAATGTCAAAACACCATTACATTTAGGAGTATCAGAATCTCCACCAAAAACAAAAGCAACAAGTCTCAAAGGGTCTCACTAACATGACCAATTTACATCACTATCAAAACAAACATTATATCAAACAGTTGGTGTGCATGATATGTTGGTTGGTACACATATGAGTGGGTTTAGTTGGAACCCTGATAATCTGATTATGGAAATAGTACCTCGAATATGTTCTCACCACTTTATAAACAGTTAATGCATTAATACAGATTAACCAATATGGGGGGTGTTTGGGATTGCTTATTTGAAACTGCTTATTAGCCAGCTTCGTTGTTTAGTGTTATTTTTACTTTAAAATAAGCACATTGCATTCAGTTAAACACTTTAAACTGCTTGTGTGCCTATAAGACTAAGCAGACACGTACATTAGTTTTACCTTATGTTATGATCCATGATTATGACAAACTTTATGTATGTGCATAATATTTCCCTAGATTCATCCAAATGCTGCATACAACTACATTTTCTACTTATAGCGACAACAGATGCTATAAGTCATTATTGTGGTTGCTATAACTTTAATCACACTTGGTCTCAATAAAGTTTGTCTCCGTAGATCCGTCGCTAGAAGTTTTAGTGACCACGGATTTTACTCTACTTTTTTTACTATTGACTTTTTGACTAAACTTTCATGATAAATCTATAGCGACGGAAAGTCGTTGCTATAAGTATCATTGACTTATTGACAAAAACTACTGAGACGACTTTCATGACTTGTTACCAATTTTCATCCCATAAATTCTGGATTTCAGGTTCCCTCGAAGCATAATTTGCTCTCATACCAAAGTTTGTCTTAGCAAGGTCAGCAACATGCTTGTATGTTCCGTCATGTACGTTCTTTGTTCCTAAACAACTGGATACATCAACTAGTCAAAGGTCAGTTTGTCCAAAAAAAATATAAGACGAATATAAAAGGTTGCCCTCAGATTCTACTTCTTTTCCCTGTATAAGTAAGTTTCCGCGAAATATCACTCCAACCACCCATCCCCCAATTCTGATTCAACATCGCAATTTGACTAGTACCTAGCTTATGTCAAAATAAACACACTTTTAGAATATCTCAAAATAAGCATACAGTTATACAACCCAGCTCTCCTAACCCAATAAACGCATAGCAATCTCAAACTCCTGATGTTTATAAAAGCATAAAACTATGAAAAAAAAAAGTTTGCATTATGAGTGAGATACCGCATTATAAAATAACCATTTTATAACCAAAAAGGCTTCAGGTCTGCTACTACTTTATCATATTTCGCTAAATAAGAACCAAATCTCCCCTAAATAAAAAAGGCAATTTACATAAATGTGATTTAAGTCCACAAAACAATTCAAATCAGCCCTGTGAACATGACCAATTTACAGCACCATTGAAGCAGACATTATATCAAACAGTTGGTGTGCAACTCAATCTAGCCATTACCACCTAGCATTGAATAGCCTGCCAAAACTGCTAACTATATCTCACTAAAATGAAGTTCACCATATAAAGCTTGTGTCTTGTACAAAAATTTACATTAATAAACTAGTAAGTTTAAACAAGTTACGTTATATTCTCCAGGTGATTAAAACACAAAGTAAAAACGAGTTTTATTAAGTACACGAAGAAATCTTTTACATTGGTCGAAACTCGAGACCACATACAATGAGCCCAGACATGATTCCTTCATGACTTGTAAATTTCATATTCATACAAAGAGAGTCATCATTGAATTCATAGGTTGAGTTAAATTTCAACAGTTGAATCTCCATCCATCCATCTTCCCTTTGTTTCGGAACCCGAGTGATACCATTTGTGTTCAAAGGGCTTGGAGGTATAAAATAAACAAATTCAACCTCATTGTTTTCTTTGTGGAGTAGGTCTCGTACTTTTACTGGACAATGCAGCCCCTGACATTTTTCTGAAAGCTTGAACACAAGGTAACACACGTATTCTGTATCTCGTGACAACATTTGACTTTTGATCGTGCAATTAAGATGAAATATGTTTTGTGGTAAAAGCTCAATCACCTCTTGAAATCTGCATGTAGGATAGATAAAGAATGAAGTTATTTATAAAGACAAAAAACTACATCCAAGAAGTGAAACTTTTTTCAACCATTTAATCAAAAAAATTTAATTGTCAACTTCAAATAAAAAAACACTAGGTTAGAAAATCTTGTTTTTCGTGTGCATCTACATATCTGGATGTACAATCAAAAAAGTTTAGTGGCTAAAGGTAGGGTTGGCAATTCGTGTGGGATTCAGGTTATTCCTCAACCCAAAAATGACATGTTTAAGTAATTGGGTGAGACTTGTCAACCCTAACTTGTTTAAACATAACTTAGAACACGACCCATGTAACCCACTTATCTAACTCAGTTGGCGGTTTAGCGAGTTACGCGGTTAAATATGTTAAATGGGTTGGCAGGTTGCCCCTTTTAACCCATATAACACCTTTAAACGACCGTAAAATTAGTATTTTTTTTTCAAAAAAACTTAAATGGGTTGTCGGGTCGACCTATTTAATCCAACCCAACCCGAACACAGCTCGAAATCGGTTTACATCCAACCATAACCCATTTATTTCTGTATCGGTCTCGGGTCGTGTTTCATGTAGTGTCAGGAATTGCCGCCTCTAGTTAAAGGAAACTGTAATAAAAATAGCTATAATGAAGCAAACCTAGACTCGGCTAATGGTTTTGAAGTAAAAAGATCCACATTAGAGAATTTGTATAAAACTTCCTTTGCCGAAAGCACAAGAAGTTTCTTTTCGTTGACCTCGCCCAACCAGAAAAACTCGTCGTAGTTTCTGCATGTCTTAAATATTTCTTCAAAGTTAGTTGGCAATTGTTGCACCTGATCCATATTGAAGTTTGATTTCAAGACTTGTTGGACTTCCTTCAATTTTCCGATTTCTTCATGTTTCACCTGTATACAAACCATGTTAAATATGCAATACAGAACATGGTTTTAGTTTAATTTTTTAGCATGCACCCGACCTCTTTATATAATATAAACAAAAGAGTTTAGAATGGACCTTCGAGATATAATTGCAAACTTACTTTGTCAATTGCTCGAAATTCAATTCCTTCAACATAAACTGCAGTTTCTCCACAATAGTATGATGAAAAGCTCTCAAGTAGAAACTCAAAAACAACATCTTCGTTCTGATTCAAGAATTGGTACAACTCAATCATCATCCAGTCCTTGTCTCTCCATGTTGCAAAATATGCATGTAGACTTTCGAGTCCCTTTCTATACTTTAGGTTAACACACATCGGTTTACTTGAAAATTTTCTTGAATCACTAAGTTTGAAGACTAAGTAGACCCCATAAACAACATTTGGAGACAGAAGTTGAGTGTTTGTCTTTATTTTGATGTTCAATTTGGAAATATCTAACATCTCCGCTACCGACTCAAATCTGCACATATTATAAATATTCAAGTCCCGGTCAGTCATAACCATTATTCCCCCGTATGTACACTTCTACTTTACAATTTAGTATTTCTTTAAACCAAATAAATGAGAAAGCAATTTCTTTGGAAATTGGGAAAAAACTTAAAGTCAAAACTGAAACTTATTGTATCAATAAACACATAATCAACTATGTGTTACCCCGTATATGTAACGGGCTCAAGCCCGAGTCTAGATCTTTCTATATGTCTTTATATATTTGTACCATGTAAATCAATCATGATCAATCAATCAAAATCGTCATTCACGTTTCCACAATATTCTCTATACTTACATGGTATCAGAAGGTAACGATCCTCTAAAACCCTAAAACAACCGCCCTTCTAATTTTTACGGCCGTCGGCTTCGGCCGAAGGTCCGGAGCACTTATATCTTTATCTCCTTCATACACTTCATCTCCATAGTAACCCCTATTCACACTCTCCAAAATCTCCCATCGTAATACATGAAAAAAAAAATGGTGCCTACAATTAGGACGCACGAAAGAAAAGAAGGGTTCTTTATTCCTTTAATTATTCATAAATTTGGTCTAATTGGTTTCCTTCGCCTGAGCAACACATCGACAAAAGAAAAATAATAATTATAAATAAAGGGTTTTTGTTTTGGCGGCTGATGTAGTTTGAAGCGAAAAAAAAAAAAAAAAAAAAAAAGGTGGATGTTTATGTTTTTCTAGAGAAAAACACGCCCCGTTTGTTCGGAAGGTTCTTTGGGGGTTGAAGTTTTAGAACCAACTTTAGTTTTTTTATATTTTCTTTTGATGTTAGTGCATGTGTTTTAGTCGTATTTTTCTTTCTTTTAGTTGTAAGGGATACTTTGAGTTATCCTGTTTTAGTTGTAGGGGATACTTTGGGTTATCCCTTTTGATCAGGATACTTTGGTTTATCCTACTTGGTAAGGGATACTTTGGTTTATCTCATTTGGTCATGATAATTTGGTTTATCCTGTTTAGTACGGATACTTTGGTTTATCCGGTTTGTTGCCTGCTGCTGAAGATGTGCTTCCGCTTGCTGTCGAATGTCTTCTTCAACAATTATATATTAGTTTTACTTTATTGTTTATTAGCTTTTAATCTCCAGTCCGAGCTTTCGTGATTTCGCCGCTCGGACTACTGGGGGAGTGTTAGCCCGTATGTGTAACGGGCTCAAGCCCGAGTCTAGATCTTTCTATATGTCTTTATATATTTGTACCATGTAAATCAAACAATGATCAATCAATCAAAATCGTCATTCACGTTTACACAATATTCTCTATACTTACACATGGTACAAATATATAAAGACATATAGAAAGATTTAGACTCGGGCTTGAGCCCGTTACATATACGGGCTAACACTATGATCATCTTCTTTTAAGTTTTAACCATTAAGTTATCTTTTTTTAGAGGGATAATATATTGAAATACACAAGTAAGATGCTAGCAAGATCTATGATTCATAGCCGTGCAAACAGAGGGCGAAAACAGGGCGTACCTCTACCATGTTTTGAAAAAGTAAATAAATACAAAATCAAGCTACAGAGTAGATATCAACTACAAGCAACATGTTAATATCATATAACACCCTAGATTCCAAATCTGAGAGTATTAGAATCAGTCAAGAAGATACAAAAAATCTTATATAAGAATTCCATAAAGCATACTTTGAAGTAACTCTACCCATGTTATTCACCTTTCATTAGTGTTATATAGGAAGAATGGTCATTTTAGTTAACATAAAATACAGTTTTTTTTTTTTCAAAACCGGCACTATGTAATCCAGTTCCTATAACAAATGTAATTTTTTCTAAGATTGAATTTCCATTTCTTTTGATGAGCGAAAAAGTACACGTCATGCAACCTTAAGCTTGATCGTTCTTACCTAATTCTTATGTTTTAAACTTAAAGAGTTTTTTTTTTTTTTTGTGTATTTTCAGTAAATATCAAGGTTCAGCGTATAAATAAACTAAAGCTTGAAGAGACTTTAGAGTTGATAAGAAAAAATCTAAGAAGCTCAAGGACTGAACCTGAAAAAATCTAAGAAGCTTGAAGAGACTTTAGAGTTGAAAAGACTTTAAAGCTTGAAGCATCTACTTTTAATGTTCTCTTCGAGTCTATTAATCATTTGATAAACAAACAATTTTGTATTGTATCTCATTATGAAACTCATTTTTTTTATATTTCTTATTCTTAAAGTTGTTGATCATATTATACTGTAGATTAGAACAGAAATTTATGCATCTAACAACAATATATATGTACCAACAGAGGTAGAGAGAATAACCTTGATTCCGGAAGAGATTTCCACTGATGTGGACAGCTATTTTTGTAGGAAAACAATGTCGCTGAAACCATTACATTTCTTTCTCCAATACCATCGAACGACATCAACTGCAATACAACAAAAAAAACAAGTTAGACTCAACGTTAGGATCTATAAATGCATGTATGATTTCGATGCATCCCTAAACTGAAGGATACATAGGACACAAGATGCACAAAAATATATCTGAGATTTGAGAATGAACTGATTACCATTTTGTCCTTTTGAAGGAGGATTCGCTTCGAAAATATGTTGTAAAGATCCTCTTTCTTGATGGTAGAATAAATTTCAGGGCACTTTGACTTCTGGATTATTTCTTTATAGTCTTTAGGCAATTTGGGCTCCCATTTCTCATAATCCTCCTGTACATACATTAATCAGTTAATAAACTCATGTTTCATACATTTACTTTCTTACAGTTTATGAAATTGTTAAAGGCCATAGTTTATATATACATGTATAAAAAATTAGCAAATTTTGCTAAAATAGGGAAACTTACCTGAAATTCCAATGCTTTCTTGAGGTGTATGACCACTTCATGAGCTGTTGGTCGTCTTTCTCTCCTGTGATGTAAGCATTTAAGGGCAATCCTTGTAAAGGTAATGTATGACTGTGGCACAATTTGTTCTTTGATACCCTCAAACACTAACTTATCAAGTTTTTCAGCATAATAGTGGTGTTTAGCCAAAAAGGGTAAATAAAGATACTCATCATCTATCTTTTCGGATGATAGTTTCCCACACAATATGTCAAACAAGACTGCACCCAATGAGAATATATCAGACTCTTTGGTTAAGAAGCCTGTTTTTGAGTACAGTGGGTCACGATAGCCAATTGTGCCTGTAACATTGTCGATGACATAGTCTACATCCTGATTTGTTGGACATACTAAGGAAAGCCCGAAATCACTAATTTTTGCTTTCCAATCATCAAGCAGTAGAATGTTGCTGCTACTGATGTCCCTGTGTATTACCATTTCTGGACTTGAATAAGTTCCATGAAGAAACTCCAACCCGACTGCAATATCGATGCATATTTTAAGCCGCATCACCCACGTAACACTATCATTGCTCACATACTGATCAAGACTTCCTCTGGATGCATACTCATAGACAATAATTTTCTCATCCTCTTCATCACAGTAGCCCAAAAGACCAATTACATTTTCATGTTTATGCTGCATAAGGATTTCAAGCTCTGTCATAAATTCAGCTTCTCCTTCGGCAGATTTCTTACCCAACCTCTTTGCAGCAATGAAGTTATGCCCATGAGTGTGACCCTTGTATACATTCCCAAAATCTCCATGTCCAATGAGATTGTCTTGATTGAAAGTTTCAGTAGCCGACTTTATGTCTTGAAGTGATAGTTTAAGGCTGTCCGTGTGGTTCTCCTGCGAATCATCAAACAATCAATCGATAGATAAGTAAAAAATAATTGAACCATTTTCTATCTAAAACTCCTTTAAAGTTTCTAATAAGTTCAAGGTTACGGTTGTAAATCAAGCTTAGTTGTTTCATTTTAGAATTAAAGAAGAAATATTTATACATCATGGTCAGAAGGGGTTGAAGATTAGGACAAAATGGTAAGATCATTAATTCGGTAATAGTTTGAGGATTAAAAAAATTAGTTACACAGTATAATGCAAGAAATGTCACGTACTACTATGAAGTATATACGAGGAGATTATAAAGTTATTTGAAAAAATTACGCACCTGACACTTTAACGCTCTCTTGAGTTCGCTAATGACAACACCTATTGATGGGCGTTCGGCTTGAGTCATTGCTAGACATCGAAAGGCGATTTTTGTAAATATGTCCAAAGACTCGTCATTGGGTCCTTTACTCAGAGAAAATACATATTCATTTGTTTCTTCCTTTATCTTGTGATCAACAATTTTCTTTAGTGTTCCCTTCTGAAAATGATATCGTGCAATGGGTGCAATCCCACGCTCATCAATGTCGGTGAAAATACGATCATAGGCCACCTTCCCAGTCAAGATCTCAAACAACACAACTCCAAAAGAGTAAATGTCTGATTTCTTATTTAATCTTCCAAACTTCTGATACTCTGGATCCAGATACATATTTGTACCTGCGACCGTACTTTCAATGAATGTACTTGCATCTTGATCTGCTGGGATTTTGGAGAGCCCGAAGTCAGCAATTTTCGCCACCCAATTATTGCCTAATAGAATGCTCGCGCTCTTGATGTCACGGTGAATTATCTTTTGTTTTTCCTGATCTGTGTTGGTGTGAATGTAATTCAAGCCATGTTTACATCAAGACATATTTTCAAACGTTGCATCCAAGTAAGATTAGTCAATTTATCACTGCTTCCCAAATATTCTTCAAGACTTCCTTTCGAAGCAAGCTCATAGACAAGGATCATGTGATCAGGACCTTCATCACAAAAGCCAAGAAGCGAGATTATACTTTTGTGTTTACAACTCATCAACGTTTCGATTTCTACATTGAACCCTTGTTCTCCTTTTGGACTGTTGATTCGTTTTATTGCGACAGTGCTTAGTTTTTTGCGAAAACCACAATTATTTTCCCCATCTATCGATGATGAATTGCTGCTATCAAAGTGTTCGAGTCGTGCCTTGTATACCATACCAAATGCACCTGAGCCAATGAGATATTTGTCGGAAAAATTGTTGGTTGCCAACTCGATATCATTAAGTCCAATCTTCAAGTGTTCCAAGTTCTTCCACTGCAACATTAACAGCATAAATGCTAGTAAGATATGGGAGTGAAATTATAAGGAAATTGATTTTATAACTGATAGAAATCTATAGAATATGTGAACATTTCAATACAACACTCACTGAAAGAAATCACTGATGATAAAAGATTTAAAATTTTTACTAGTTGTGATGTTAATCTATTCTATCATATAAAGCGTTTAAGTTGTAACTTCTACCAAAAAATAAAGATAAGAAGCTCAAATTATGGAGTCATATGTGTCATTTTTCAACTAAAAAACACTTTTATTTTCAAATTAAAATATCTTTTTATCTATTTTTTTTATAATCTGATTTCACCATATTTTCTAAAATTTTATGCTCTTAATTCAAAATCCATTTCGATATGTTTTTACGAGTTTTTAATTTTTACATTTTTAGTGGGTTTATTTTATTTTTATTCAAATTTTTTACAACTTAAACCTTTATTTCAATCAATACAAAACTTGATTCGTCAAAATTATATACTTTTTGGGGGACTGTTTGACGGGTAAGAGACTATGAGGGTCTTTGTATATGCGAGAATAATGATGTCACGAGAATGCTACGGGAAACACAAACAAACATATACAACGAACACATACACATTCAGAATGTTGTTTAACGAACACATATACATTCGCCACCGATGTACACTGATATCCGACTAGTTATTACAACAAACTCTTAGTCCCCAATATATCTTCAGCTAATGGATTCCTTAAACTTCAATATATACCATTAATGGCTTAAAAATGATTTGTGATTTGTGAGTGTGTCTATGTGTCAGGTCTAACAACAATTAATTATGCATGTTAGTTGATTTTACTATAATTTATGTGTGATGATTAAGAAAAATATTAAATATTGTCACTATGATGACAATAAGGAAAATAACTTAAAAAAACATCATACTTGTTCAAAAATACATTTCTGGTATCGAACACATTTTTTTGTTTATACGGGCACAGAACTTTCAATTTCAGACTTTTTGAGGTACTAAACTTTCAATTTCGGACTTTTTGTGGTACTTTTGTGACATTTTTGCCCCTGTATTTTTAATAATTTGAGGGGCAAAAATGTCACAAAGTACCTCAAAGAGTCCGAAATTGAAAGTTCACTACCCATATAAGCAAAAAAATTTGTTCAATGCCCTGAAATGTATTTTTAGACAAGTATGATGTTTTTTTTAAGTTATTAAGTGTATTTTTTAAGTTATTATCCCATGAAAATACTATTAATATGGATATACGAACGTAAGTACGTAACTTATAAAGTTACAATGTATCCATATACTTGACAGTTGTATGGCAATCTATTGTGGACAATGTGGTTTTAACATATTGTTAACTTAATATATAGCGGTCTCATTTTGATTTAAACTACAATTAAATATTGAAAAATAAAACTTTAAACACCTTCGATTACATATGATTTGAGCAACATCCAAATTTTATATCAGTTGACAGAATTTCATGATGTTCGGGGCATATTACAAACACCCAAAACATCTATTGAGTTAAAATGATTCATTAGTGATATTGCTACATCAACATTGATGTACGACGTGAATGATTCTTACAAGAAACTTTTTTAATAACATTAAAGTACTTATCCATATAATTGCTCTTTTATATTTTAAGTTTTTTAGTCGTTTCTAATCATGCAAATGTCATTTAGTGTCATTTTACATTTTATAGTTACACCCACAACTAACTTACCAAACATTTATATAAAAATAAAAATCATAGTTTGTAGTTATCACTAAGAGCCAATAGTTGTCCGTTTATATTTACATGTTATCAACTTACAATTATCAACCTACAACTAGTTTTACCAAATATACCCTTAGTATGTCAATAAAAAAAGATTGTTCGGCAACATGGTTTAAAAAAAGCATTAAAATTCTAACCTTATTTTGTTTTAATGATACTCAACAAGATTTTGAATTATAACGTTACTTTTGATATATTGCACTCATTAAAATTATACATCTTACTACTGTAAATACTTTTATAAAACAAAACAGATGGTGTTAATTGATTTTGCTTAGAGCTACTTCTGAACGCTAGTGCTTACAAATTGCTATTTTTGTCGAACGTATACTTAATAAAACAAAATTATTTAATAGTTTCATATTCACCTCATATTATAAAAAGAACGTTAGTTTTGTGTAATATTTATAGTCTCAATATAATATCAATGTTAAAAAGATTATTATGTAAAATCAAAATCACATACGTTTAAAACCATTATTCTTTGGTACTAAAAAAAACGTAAATGAAAAGTTTAATGAGTTTAATTACCTTCAAGTGATTAGATGATGTTGATAGTAGTGATTATAAAAAGAACGTTAGTTTTGTGTAATAAAAAGATTATTATGTAAAATCAAAATCACATACGTTTAAAACCATTATTCTTTGGTACTAAAAAAAACGTAAATGAAAAGTTTAATGAGTTTAATTACCTTCAAGTGATTGGATGATGTGCGGTCAACTACATTCCTCGAAATATCCTGTAATAATATTTGCAAGAGAAAAGGAAATGAGTTGATAATATAACAGTTATTGTTACATGAAGTTGATAAACAAGTTAATGTTCTTACTGCATTTTCGTGTTTCGGTTGAAGCTCAAACGCTTTCTCAAGTCTTTTGACAGCCTGATCTATATATGGGCGATCTGCTCTTTCCTCTTTTACGCAACAATACGCTGTTTCTAAGAATCTCTCTAATGATTTTGGGTCGATCTGTTTCCATAAATGTGGATCGATCATATCATCCAAATTAGATTTGCCCAATTTTCTTAATAATCCCTCTCCCAACTCTTCATCCGGAAGAACGGCACTCCGTCCGCACAAGACTTCGAATAACACAACACCGAATGAATACACATCTGACTTGTGGGTCACACCGCCAGTCTTTTTATATTTTGGGTCCAGGTATACATTCTCGATAACATCACGAGTAAGAACAAGACGGTGCCTCCGACCTACTGTATTTTTCAACGAAAGTTCAAAACCAAATAACTTGGGTTCCCATTTGTCATCTAGTAAAATTTTCGAGCTCCTGATGTTGCAATGTATGACACTAAAATCACGTCCAACATCATAATGGATGTAACTCAATGCATTTGCAACACCAACACATATCTTTAACCTTTGCATCCATGTGAGGGTCTGGTCACCTAGATATTTTGCAAGACTTTTGTTGGTCTCTTTCTTGTATACGATAATCTTACTGATACTAGACTCATAATACCCAATAAGAGACACTAGATTCTTATGTTTGAGACAAGAAAGCATCGAAATCTCCGTCCAAATCTTTTTGCTCTCATATTGTATACATTTAGTATACCTCTTTACAATAATATCGATGAATTGTTCATAACGTAAGAGACGGCCTTTGTAAATTGTTCCAAGCTTAAATTTTTCGATAATATTCTCAACAGCCAAATTGTTGGTTGCTGATATTAAATCTTTGGCTTCGATTTTTAAGTGAGAAAGGTCTTTGAGGAAAGACTTTGTCTCTTTGCTGACATGGGACTCAACACGTGTAGATATGGAGGTCAATGATCCCTATATGTACCAAATAAGACAACATTACCAAGTGTTCTAAAAATGACACGTGTATATATGGAGGTCACGTTTCTAAAATTCCAGTGGCTTACAACAATAGTTATAAGTAAATAATTACCTTGTCATGATTGAATGATGTATCTTCAACTTTGGCCACAACTGTTGAGTGTTCCTATAAAATCATAAATACAGTAGTAAGCAAATAGAGATTATTAGAAAAGAAAGAAAAAAAAAAATCGTCTTACAACATTTTGATGTTCCATTTGAAGTTTCAACGCGTTCTCAAGTCTTGTGACAACCTCACTTATATCCGGGCGTCGAGATCTTTCTTCATTCAAGCAGTCATATGCCGTCTTCGCGAAAACGTTGAATGATTGTGGATCCATTTGTTTCCATAGAACTGGATCAATCATCTCATCTAGTATTTTCTTTTTATAATGAAAAATGGCCATTGGACCCAAATACTTATTATCTTGGCCGTCAATAACTGATTCCCTACCACAGAGGAGTTCAAACAATATTATCCCAAAGGAGTAGATATCTGACTTGTGGTTCACACTGTTCGCCTTTATATATGTTGGGTCTCCATACCCATTCACATACTTAAGTCTATTAGTATGAAAAGAATTGTGCCTTTGAGAAGCTTTAATCTTCATGGAAAATTCAAAATCAGATAACTTGGGTTCCCATTCATCATTTAATAAAACTGTGGCACTACATATGTACCGGTGTATTACACTGAAATCGCGTGGCTCGTCATAATGAATGTAGCTCAATGCATGTGCAATACCAACAGATATCTCCAATCTTCGCACCCATGTCAACGACATCGAGTGACTTAGATAATTGCTGAGACTTAATCTGGTCTCAAACTTAGAAATGATGATCTTCTCATCATTTTCATAACAGAACCCAACAAGAGAAACCAGATTTTTATGCTTGAGACTAGAAAGCATGGAAATCTCTGTCCAAAACATCTGTTCTACTTGCTTCCTTCCTTTCTTAAACCTCCGAGCACGGATATCAATCAACTCACCGGACCACAAGAGTTGCCCCTTGTATCTCTGTTCAAAGGTATCTTCTAAGGTGACATTTTCTTGAGCGAAGTTGTTGGTGGCGGAAAGGATATTTTTAAGGGGGACTCTGAGGTGAGCAAACAAAGACATTATCTGTAAAATATAGTAATCAAGTAAAAATGTGAGTTAGAAAAAGGGAGCTAATTGAAGTGCATAATAACGCCTACAAAGTGTTCTATAAAATTCCAGAACCATGTCTAAGACATTATCTGTAGTTTATAGTGTGGGAAACGGTGTACACTTTATTTATAAAATCAGATTATAATGACAATAATAAATTAACAGAAAGTAAAAACAGACAGAAAGGTGTAGAAGCAGAAGACAGACTCTATATTGGTAAATAACTGAAAGCAGTGAAAAGAGGAACGAGGCTCGTGTTAACACGATTCCCTTAAAACAGATTCGCCGTCTGTTTCCCAGGGTACAAGGTTCAAAGCTGTTGTACAGCCGGACTAAACTTACTTGCCTGAAAGATCACCGAACGACTTGCGTGTTTCTGATCAAAAAGCTGCTGGAACTCGTCTGGTAAGGAGCTGCGTTTTCTGAATATACAGAACGAATGAGACATATGGCTGTATTTATATTGAAGACTCAACTTGTCCTCCAAGAAAAATATACCAGCCATATAAACGAAAATCTGTTATATCTAAAACAGATTCGCAAATCTTTTTAATTTTCATATCTTTTAAAAACATAAACTGATTTCTGTAAACTTACGTGATAAGTTTCAATCTATTCCTAAAATAGATTTACAGAGAAAATCTGGAAAATGAAACAGAACGAATGAGACATATGGCTGTATTTATATTGAAGACTCAACTTGTCCTCCAAGAAAAATATACCAGCCATATAAACGAAAATCTGTTATATCTAAAACAGATTCGCAAATCTTTTTAATTTTCATATCTTTTAAAAACATAAACTGATTTCTGTAAACTTACGTGATAAGTTTCAATCTATTCCTAAAATAGATTTACAGAGAAAATCTGGAAAATGAAACAAAAAGATACGCACGTATGCGAGGCTTCGGAGCTGCATTCGTGTCCGCAGGTCGCGCGGGCTCGCATGAGTTCAGAAGCTCCGAACTCATTTTGACCCGGAAATCCCATTTTCTGCACCCCCCCCCCTGCGTCCGCGCATGTAGGAGTGGGAGCATAACCAAGCTAAAGGAATTTAATAGCCAAAACTATAATTTCCTTATAAACAAGCATCCATTCTTGTTTTGGGCGATGTGGGATTCTCCCATTTTTCCAAGTTTTTATGTTTCAAGTGCCTCACTTTGAGACACGATATCTCATTCATTTCAACTCCATTTTGGACATACTTTAGCTCGTTGTGAAGCTCTCGTCGAGGAGAACGCAAAGCTACCAAGAAACATAAATATATATAACATATACATATATTAAATAGTGTCCAAAATTTGCAAAAACTCATTTTGCAAAAACTCATTTTCCAACAATCCCCCACATGAATGGAAATCGGTCGAAAACACACGAAAGTTTCGGTGAAATTTCTGCGGTTAAGTCTTGCATAGGATAGGTAGGTGTAACCCTTTGAACCTTCCCTTGTGAGATGCACTTAGTCTCCTAGATCTGAGTAGACGTGATGTCCTTGAACTCATTATCCATTTACGTAGACGACATTACACTTCACACAAGACTCTCCCTGACAATGTCAAGTCCTCATAGTTGTGTTCGTTATGGTCATGAACACTAGCCTGGTTCTGCAAGAGCTCTTAGGAATTGCGCCCTCACATTTCCCTTCGAAGCGACCCCACTTCTCTCTCACATAGGTGATTTCATCTTGAATCATTAAAAACATATGTGTTGTGATTTCATCTTGAATCATTATGCTTTATGATTTCATCCTGAATCATTAAAGCCATATGTTTAACCTCTCAACAAGTTACATTTGTTATAGGAATGGACTAGGAAAGTTACAATATTTAGTAACTCCCCCACATTGATGTGACTTCCCCCACATTTCTATGATTAGGTTGTCCTATTGAACCCAGGTCTTGGGATCTCCAGTCAACTGGGTTAGGTTTTCCTTCATAGAAACTCATTCCTTCAAGGCTTTAGTCCCATTCCTCTAGACGACTTACTTACTAACTCTCTGCTTAAGCCTTTTGTAAGCGGATCCGCGATGTTATCCTTTGACTTCACATAGTCAATTGAGATAACTGCTGTTGAGAGTAGTTGTCGTATCGAATTATGTCGACGACGGTATATTGCCGACTTTCCATTATACATTATTCTATGAGCTCTGCCAATCGCCGATTGACTATCACAATGTATACTAATGGCCGTTACACGTTTAGGCCACCTTGGTATGTCCTCTACGAATTGACGTAGCCATTCCGCCTCTTGTCTGCATTTATCTAACGCGATAAATTCTGATTTCATCGTGGACTTAGCTATAACAGTTTGCTTGGAAGACTTCCAAGATATAGCTGCCCCTCCTAGTGTAAACACATATCCACTAGTCGATCTAGAATCCTTTATGTCAGATATCCAATTCGCATCACTGTATCCTTCGATAACAGCTGGATATCGATCATAATGCAGTCCATAATCGCGACTGTATCTCAAATAGTGAAGTACCCTAGTCATAGCTGCCCAATGTGCATAGCTTGGGTTACTAGTATACCTACTTAGCCTGTAACAGCATATGCTAATTCAGGTCGGGTACCAGTCATTAAGTACATTAACATGCCAATAACTCTTGAATACTCTAATTGGGCAACACCTAAGCCTCTATTTTTAGATAGATGCTTACTGGTGTCAATTGGAGTTCTAGCTAGGCCGAAATCCCCGCATTATGAGTATTAAGAATTTTGTCCACATAATGTGCTTGACTTAACACAAGTCCATTCTGAGTTCGTATGATCTTTATTCCAAGGATCACATCAGCCAAACCCATATTCTTCATGTCAAACTTTGATTTCAACATGTCTTTAGTAGATTTGATCATCTTGTCGTTACTGCCAACAATAAGCATATCATCAACATATAAACACAAGATTACATATCCACTATTTGTGTCTTTAACATAAACACATTTATCGCATTCATTAATTTTGAATCCACTCTCTAGCATGGCGTGGTCAAAATTTTGATGCCATTGTTTGGGAGCTTGCTTTAAGCCATATAATGACTTAACAAGCCTACAAACTTTGTTCTCTTGTCCAGGAGCCATGAAACCCTCAGGTTGGTTCATGTAGATTTCTTCTTCTAAATCTCCGTTAGAATGCCGTTTTCACATACATTTGGTGAACTTCCAAATTTCTTAAAGCGGCAATAGCAAGTATCATCCTAATCGAGGTTATTCGCGTAACGGGCGAATATGTATCAAAGTAATCAAGACCTTCTCGTTGTCTAAATCCTTTGATTACCAATCTTGCTTTGTACTTGTCAATAGTGCCATCGGCTTTCATCTTCTTCTTGAAGATCCATTTATAGCCTAGTGGTTTACAACCCGGAGGTAAATCCACGAGCTCCCAAGTATGGTTTTGTAAAATAGAATCTATTTCACTTTTAATGGCTTCTTTCCATTGAGGTCCTTCTGAGGAAGTAACCGCTTCTCGGTATGAAGTAGGTTCGTTTTCAACCATAAAATAAACAAAATCGGGTCCAAACGATTTCTCGGTTCTTGCCCTTTTGCTTCTTCTAGGTTCAACCTCTTCTTCCTCAGTTTGATCTTGTCTCTCATCTTGGAGATCATTATCATCTCGTTGTCTCTTATCTTGGACAACTTCTTCATCTATTCTAGATGAACTTCCAGTTTCCTTCGTTAAACAAGGAAATATAGTTTCAAAGAATGAAGCATTCCTTGATTCCATTAAAGTACCCTTTTGTATATCCGGATTTTTCGAATCATGTACGATGAAACGATATGCACTGCTATTCTTAGCATATCCGATGAATATACAATCCACAGATTTAGGTCCAATCTTTTGGGTCTTGGGAGTCGGTATAGCTACCTTTGCTAGACACCCCCACACTCGTAAGTACTGATATGATGGTTTTCTTCCTATCCATAATTCATAAGGGGTCTCCTCTTTTTCCTTACGAGGTATCTTATTTAAAAGATAAGTAGCCGTTAGAATGGCTTCCCCCCACATGTCCTGGCTTAGACCAGAACTTATCAACATGGCATTAACCATTTCTTTCAAGGTACGGTTTTCCTTTCCGAATACCGTTCTGTGAGTGAATAGGGAGCGTGAACTCGTGTCTAATTTCATGTTTCGCACATAGGTCAGCGAATGGAGACACATATTCACCTCCTCTATCACTTCGAACCACCTTGATTTTCTTACTAAGTTGATTCTCAACTTCGTTTTTGTATAGAACAAACTTGTCTATAGCTTCATCTTTACTTTTCATTAAGTAAACATAGCAATACTTTGTACAATCATCAATAAATGTGATAAAGTACTTATTGCCACCTTTTGTGGGTAGTGATTTCAAATCACATATGTCAGTGTGTATCATATCAAGTGGTTCGGTTTTTTGTTCAACCGATTTGAAAGATGCTCTTGTAAGTTTGGCTTCAACACAAGTTTCACATTTATATTTTGATTCAATATGGAAATTAGGTATGCAATTAAATTTAATCAAACGACGCATCGAATTAAAATTTACATGTACAAGACGGCTATGCCACATATTCGAAGACTCAATCAAGTAAGCAGAAGAATTCATATTATTGATATCTTTCTTAACAACCATTACATTGAGTTTAAACATACCATTCAGGGCATATCCCCTACCAACATACACTTGATTCTTAGAAATAACAAACTTATCAGACTCAAAAACAAGACGAAAACCAAACTTGTTCAACTGCCAACCAGACACAAGATTCTTTCGAATCTCTGGTACATACAAGACATTAGTCAACTTGAGCTCTTCTCGGTCATCTTCAAGATTACATCTCCTTCGACCTTGATTTCAGCAGTTGCAGAGTTGCCCATGTACAGCTTCTCTCCACTATCAACCGCTCTGAAAGAGTGAAACATACTCTTATCAGCACACATATGACGGGTAGCCCCAGTATCCACCCACCATTCCCTGTTGTTGGAACCTACCAGGTTAACTTCAGAGATCATGGCAATGACATCAGACACCATAGTAATCATGTCCACATCTTCATTCACCATATTAGCCTGGTGTGGAGTCACCCGCTTCGGCATCTTATAGTTAGCAGCACGGTGACCTGGCTGGTCACATTGAAACACACCCCTAAACTTCGTTTCACAATTGCAGATTTAGGAGCAAGGTAATCAGACTTCCCTTTGCCCTTCTTGTCATTCTTTCCTTTTCCTTTGCCTTTTGCTCTGACATTGGACTTTGAAGATGACGAAACATGCTCAACCATATTTGCCTTTGCAGAATCAGGCGTATACGTGTTTTTCGAGCCAGCTTTGTTGTCTGTTCTATACGAAGACGAACAACCAAGTCTTCAACACTCATCTCCTTTCGCTTATGCTTCAGTTAGTTCTTGAATTCTACCCACTTGAGGTAACTTTTCAATAATAGCAGCAACTTGAAAAGTTTCACTCAAAGTCATTCCCTCGCATGAATGTCGTGGCAAAACCTGCAGATCTTGAAGACTCATCACATTCTTTGAATCATCCATCTTGTAATCCAAAAAACGAGGTACCACGAACTTCTTTGTACCAGCATCCCAGTTTGTACTTGCATTCCAAGGACTCCCATAATTCTTTGGCAGTCTTGGTCTTGCAGTACACGTTGTACAAAGAATCAACCAAACCATTCAGAACATAATTGTGACACAAAAATCTGAATGTTTCCATGCTTCCAAGGCTTGAACAGCCTTTTTGATTAGAGGATTGCCCTTCTGCAGGAGGTTCCACGTTAGGTGGGTTTTCTTTTAAGAACCGCGCAAGGTTCAAAGTAGTCGATAGAAAAACATCTTCTGTTGCCACCTCTTGAAATTCTGCCCATTGAATTTCTCTGGTTTCTCAGCATGATTAGCAACCGTGTTGGTAACGGCGCACCATTACGTTCACAGGAGTAGTCACAGGAGGGTATTGGTGTTTGTCATCTTCCGAAAATCAAACACACAACAGTCAAACAAGTGTTGAAAATTGGTATCTACTTGTACCGATCGATTCAACAAAACTCTATCTTGGTTTCGATGGATCAAGTAAATCGCTTATTTAGAAACGCAATCATGGTTTCGTTATAAACTGATAAGATAACTGCTTTAAAAAAAACGTTATAGATCTGAACACCAAATCTGTATGTATAAAACTGTTTAATAGAAACTGATTTCCAAAGAAACTCAACAAGGTTTCGACAGAAACAGTTATAAAATTCTGTTAATAATTAATCCGATTTTTAACAAAGTGTTATAAATTCGGTTAAACCGAATCTGTTTTAAGACTGTGGGAAACGGTGTACACTTTATTTATAAAATCAGATTATAATGACAATAAATAAATTAACAGAAAGTAAAAACAGGCAGAAAGGTGTAGAAGCAGAAGACAGACTCTATATTGGTAAATAACTAAAAGCAGTGAAAAGAGGAACGAGGCTCGTGTTAACACGATTCCCTTAAAACAGATTCGCCGTCTGTTTCCCAGGGTACAACGTTCAAAGCTGTTGTACAGCTGCATTCGTGTCCGCAGGTCGCGCGGGCTCGCATGAGTTCAGAAGCTCCGAACTCATTTTGACCCGGAAATCCCATTTTCACGCCCCCCCCTGCGCGCGCGCACATAGGAGTGGGAGCATAACCAACCTAAAGGAATTTGATAGCCAAAACTATAATTTCCTTATAAACAAGCATCCACTTCTTGTTTTGGGCGATGTGGGATTCTCCCATTTTTCCAAGTTTTTATGTTTCAAGTGCCTCACTTTGAGACACGATATCACATTCATTTCAACTCCATTTTGGACATACTTTAGCTCGTTGTGAAGCTCTCGTCGAGGATAACGCAAAGCTACCAAGAAACATAAATATATATAACATATACATATATTAAATAGTGTCCAAAATTTGCAAAAACTCATTTTGCAAAAACTCATTTTCCAACATATAGTAGTTATTACATTTGTGGATAGTAATGAAAATAACACATCCTTTAGAAGTTTTAGATTTGTTCATAGAATCATAGTGCATGATGTAACAGGCGATATACTTTTGATGATAAGCAATTATAATTTTATTCCAGGTTGATGATGTTCATCTCATACCTTGAGATTTTTTCATCCCATTTAAATGTATATACTTAAGTTATGTTCATCTCATAAAGTCATAGGAACTTGAATATAAAACTGTTGAGGAAGATCAAGAGCTTGTATAAGTTTGATCTCTGTGGAACTCATTTCGATTTTTTCATTTACCATTAGCGAAATATGGAAATCTGTTGAGTTTGAGTAATATTTCTTTAGACTTTATGAAATCCAATGATTATGCTATTACTGCATTCATTCTAGTTCTTATATACTACTCATTCTTGTTTCAGGCACAAAATGATTTTTCCAAAGCGTATGAGAAGGGGACCCAAAATACAAGGACCAATTGAAGGACTATATATGGAAAGCCTTGAAAAGTGGCAAGTAATGTTTCAAAGCGGATCAATAATCCCAAAAGTCAACTGATAACTGCTTTATATACCGTAAAGAATAAACACTGAAATTAGAAGGTTGTTACCCATTTGACCCGTAGCATTGTTTCAACTTTCAAAGCCGATCAGCAATCCTAAAAGGTTGTTACCCATTGCTTGCATACAATATTGATTAGGAGTTCGGTTGCGTGTTGAGTGTAGATGTCATACGTTATTTATTTGGGTATTCTTTTCTGAAACTATACGTGTCTTATATTTTCCGTTTATGCCTTGTTAGGCGGATATAAGAGGCCAAGGGAAAATATTAAATGAGTATACTTGTCAAACTGAAGGCTAGGAAAACCAAGGTCAAAAGGATTATTATGGGTAGTATTGAGAAAGTAGTTATTTCGTTTACGTGATTTTTGTTTCTTGGCCATCATTTAACTACCTTTTTCGTCTTTTTAACATGTCGGTTTTTGGTGTTTCATGGTGCTTATGAGATATTAATGTTGCTTATATTGGCTGAGGTTACTAGGTATGTTGTGTTTAATCTCTTACATTAACTTAAGTGTGTGTCAGGCTGGGTTGACATGAAAAAATATTTTGTCCAAGAAAAACTGATAGTCAAATTTTCTTTTATACCCATATTATTAAAAGAGTAAACTCCAAAATACATCCCTGTAGTTTACCCTGTTTCGCACCATACATCCCTCTCGCAAAAGTTTCAACAGATACATTACTCCGTTAATAAAACTTAACCTATATACATCCCTCAGTTAAAATAAGGACTAACGGTGCAAATTATTTCTCCGTTATCTCCTAACGAGATACAAAATATTTACACCGTTAGTCCTCTAGGTTAACGGTATTTGCACCATTAGTCCATTTTAATGTTTTGGTCATTTTTTTTACGTTTTTGTCCATTTTTTTACGTTTTCGTCTATTTTACATTTTCGTCCGTTTTTTATACGTTTTCGCTCGTTAATTAACGTTTTTGCCCCTTTTTTTACGTTTTCGTCTGTATTTTACGTTTTCATCCGTTTTTTTACGTTTTCGTCCGTTTTTTACGTTTTCGCACATTTTTTTACATTTTCGTCTATCTTATCACGGTTTTCATTCGTTTTTTTTATGTTTTCGTCTGTTTTTTTATGTTTTCGTCTTTTTTTCACTTTTTTATATGTTTTCTTACACTTTTATTCGGTTTCGTCGATTATTCTTATGTTTTTATCCGTTATTATCCATTTCATACATATAATATGTATGAAAACGTATAAAAATGTATGAAAATGAATAAAAACGTATGAAAACGGATAAACATGTTTCTTTATGGATTTTAAATCACGATTTTGACCCCTTTTCGTACAGAAATCGTGATTTAAAATTGATAAAGAAACATTTTTATCCATTTTCATACGTTTTTATCCATTTTCATACGTTTTTATCCATTTTCATACATTTTTATCCATTTTCATACATATTATACGCATGAAATGGATAAAAACGAAAAAAACAGATAAAAAAGTGAAAAAAACAAACGAAAACGTAAAAAAATAGACGAAAACGTAAAAAAACAGACGAAAACATAAAAAAACCAGACGAAAAACATAAAAAGATAGACGAAAATGTAAAAAATGGACGCACGTAAAAAAACGCGAACTAAAAAAAAAAACGGGACGTAAAACAAAAAAAACGGATGAAAACGTAAAAAATGGACGAAGACATAAAAAAAGGGAAAAATGTAAATAAATGGACGGAAACGTTGAAAAAACGGACGAAAATGTAAAAAAACAGACGAAAACGTAAAAAAAAAGGGACAAAAACAGAAGAAAACGTAAAAAAACGGATGAAAACGTAAAAAACGGTCAAAACGTAAAAAAACGGACAAAAGCATTAAAAAGGACTAACGGTGCAAATACCGGTAACCCAGAGGACTAACGGTGTAAATATTTTATATCTCGTTAAGAGATAACGGAGAAATAATTTGCACCGTTAGTCCTTATTTTAACTGAGGGATGTATATAGGTTAACTTTTACTAACGGAGTGATGTATCTGTTGAAACTTTTGCGAGAGGGATGTATGGTGCGAAACAAGGTAAACCACAGGGATGTATTTTGGAGTTTACTCTTATTAAAATAATGATAGAATTTTTTTATATATATAAAGGATTTAGAAAGTTTTATTCACTAAAAATACACTGTGGGTGACTATCAAGTCTTAACCAGTGACCTAATTGGCTTTTTTTCGTATGAGTTATTCGTTTTTTAATCGCCACATAGAGACAAACCATAACATGGACACACAAATTTATTAATGTGTATAAACCCTAATCGTGCGATTAGGGTTTTCTTTCTCTAATTGTTGGTGCTGCATGCTGCCTTTCTTTTGGTGTTATTTGCTATTGGGTTTCGTTTTTTTTGTGGGTTTCGAGAGATGGATAAGGATAAGGGTTCGAAGTCTGATGTTAGGAATCAACCACCTAATCAACCATGTTCAGCTACTACTTCATTTGCGGATATGTTTAAGGATATGCCTAAGAAGATTGTAAAGATTTCAGAGATGAAGAATGAGCAATGTGTGGCAGGTGCTAATGTTGCTATTCCTTTGGAAGTAGTCGATGAGGTAAGGTCTAGATTCGCTAATACTTTTTATGGTTATTTCATTGGTAAGAGACTCGCTTTCCCGATTGTTGAAAATTGTGTGAGAAATACATGGGCAAAGTTTGGTTTACAAAGGGTTATGCTCAATAATGGTTTTTTATGTTCCAATTTGAAACAAAAGATGGTATGGAAAGGGTGTTGGAAGAAGGTCCATGGTTGATACGATTGGTGCCTATCTTTTTGAATATTTGGACTCCGAACACTAAACTTACAATACATGATATAACTTTAGCTCCAGTTTGGGTTAAACTCCATAATATTTCGGTTGTTGCGTATTCTGATGTTGGTCTTAGTTTGATAACAACGCAAATTGGTCGTCCTATCATGCTTGATTCCTACACGAGTACGATGTGCCTTAAGTCGTGGGGTCGTAATTCTTATGCTAGGGCCCTTGTGGAAGTGTCGTCAAAGGAAGCCTTACTTGACTCTCTTGTGGTTGCTATTCCCTACCCTAATGGGTCCGGTCATTCATTGGAAAAAATTGATATTGAATATGAGTGGAAGCCGCCAAGATGTGAGACTTGTAAAGTATTTGTTCACAATGATGATGGATGTCCTAAAAGAGTGAAACCGGTTGTGAAAGATAAATCGTTGGTTGATGAAGAGGGTTTCGTTGAAGCTTATAAGAAGAAAGGAAAAGATAAGCTTCTATCCCCTGGTTTCTAATTTTAATCGTCTACTAGGGACACACACCCCCAGTTTCATATAAAGGTTTGCAGGACGTTCTATCAAAAACTCGGTTGAGTGGTCATAGTTCACAAATGTTTGCACACATCAACAAGTACTTTTACTATACCACTTTTCTTTTTTTCAATATTTTGAAACCCGGTTCGACCCGGATGGTTCGACCAGTCGAACCGGTTCCGGCTTAGATAACGGGTCAAAAGAAACCGGTTTTTAAGAATTCAAAACCCAGTGTGACCCGCTGTGTTTTACCCGTTTCTATAATTCCGGCTGGGTTTGTCATTAAATCTTTTGTATGTGTCCGACATTGCTTTTTATAAGTTTTTAAAGGCTTTAAAAGCTGTTTAGACAGGTTTTTATGGTGTTTTAAACACTTTCTATATGTTATTTGGACAGCAGAAAGATGGGCTGTTTGGACTGGCTTATATACTGTTTTAACAGTTTTATATGTTGTTTGGACATAGCCTTAACATGGCTGTTTGGAAACAAGTTTTTGCAGCAATTACATGCTCTTTTTTGTAAAAGCAATTACATATTTGTATTTTGCTTTTAGTAATTACAGCTTTTATATGCTGTTACAAAACAGTTTTTTACAGCAACCATGTTGTTTTGTGCAGCAATTACATGTATGTATGCTGTTTTATTACAGCGAATGGCAATTACATACTTTTAAAGGTTTGTATGCTATTTTTCAGAGCAATTACAAGCTGTTTGGACATCAGAAAGTTGGATGTTTGGACAGGTATATATGCTTTAATCTTATAAGTGTGTTAAACAGAATATTATACTCTTTGATTCAGGATATTCTCGGCAAGTTGAATGGTCTAATTGTGAAACTGACCAGAGGCTAATAAGTTGAATGGTCTAGCTAAAGTGTAAACTGATAGAGCGAAGGCGTATACACTCAAACAAATAGATATTAGTACTTATTATTATAGAATGATTGAAGAGGAAAAACCGTCTTACCGCTTTTTGATGTCCGAGTTGAAGTTCCAACGCTCTCTCAAGTCTAGTGATAATCTCATCAATATTTGGGCGCTGCGATCGTTCTTCCTTCAAGCAATCATACGCTGTTTCCGCGAAAATGTTGAATGACTGCGAGTCTACTTGTTTCCATAGATCCCAGTCAATTATTTCATTGAGTCTTTTCTCTCTATAATGGGTAACGGCCAGCGGAGCCAAATACTTATTATGTTGGTCGTCGTTGATTACTGCTCTCCTACCACACAGTAGTTCAAACATTACTATCCCAAAGGAGTACATATCCGACTTGTGGTTCACCCTTTTTGTCTCTATATATGTTGGGTCTGTATACCCATCCGTACTCCACACTTTATCAGTATCGAAAGAATTGTGCCTTTCAGATGCTTTGATCTTCATGGAACGTATAAAATCACCTAACTTGGGTTCCCAGTCATCATTTAAATAAATCGAGCCACTGTTGATGTTATGGTGTATTACGCTAAAATCACGTGACTAGTCATAATGAATGTAGCTCAATGCTTGCGCAATACCGACAGATATCTCCAATCTTCGCACCCATGTCAGCAACATCGAGCCACTGAGATAGTTGCTGAGACTTCTTCTGGTCTCACGCTTGTAAATGATGACCTTTGCGTCATTATCATTACAAAACCCAATAAATGAAACCAGATTCTTGTGCTTGAGACTAGAAAGAATAGAAACCTCCATCCAAAATTGTTGGTCTCCATCAAACCATTCTTTATTTAACCTCCCAGCTAAGATATTAATTAATTCACCGGACCACAAGAGCTGACCCACGTAAAACTTTTCATATGCATCTTTTCCGACGATATTTTCGTCAGAAAATTTGTTGGTGGCGGATAGTATACTTTCAAGGGGGATTTTCAAGTGAGCAAAGTCGTCATGATTGACTGAAGACATAATGTATGTATGTATGTATGTGTTTGTTTATCTGAACAAAAAAGGGTGTGTGGGTTGTTACAAATAGAAGCCAACGAGTGTTTGGGTGATGTACATAAATCTGTTCGGTTTGTGTTTGTATGTGGATAAGCATGTGGTTTCCTTGTTATCTTTAATGTATGGAGGTCTGGTATTTGCAATTTTGCATTATTATTGTAGTAGACTATTGACTTTTTGTCATAGTTCACACCAATTTTGCAATTTTTGCATTATAATGTATGGAACCGTTTCTTTTAGTGAATAATTCAAAGTTTGAAAATAATAAGTAAACAAAACCACAAACATCAATATCAATATGATAAGGGTGAGCTAACTTCACAAACCCGTTCTCAGTTCGGACAAAGCTCATTTTTGACAAGTCATTAGGTTCTCAACTTGAGCTTATGTGCTCATCTAAGTCCATAAGCCCGAATTGGTGAACTCATAAAAAGTGAGATACCATCTTTCCAAATTATTAAGCCAAGAAATATAAACTAAGCACCCCCATATGTGTAGATAAAAAACGGGTAAATAGACATGTTGACGCTACCCGGAAAAAGTCGAGCCTTTTTTGGCACTGATCATGTACGCGGCCTAACGGGTATTCCCGTGGCCGGGACTTTTCGCTGGCCATCCCGTGATGTTTACTTAGCGAGATTTGAACTGTGGTCTCTTCTGAGACCTTCACGACACCTTACCATTAGGCCACCTTTACTTGTTTAATATTACTCGTAACATATTAATTTGGTGATAATCCACCCTCAGTTCGGACAAAGCTCATTTTTGACGAGTCATTAGGTTATCGATTGAGCTTATATTGCTTATATAAGTCCATAAGCCTAAATTGGTAAACTCATAAAAAGTGAGATATCAGCTTTCCATATTCGGTAAGCCAAGAAAATAAGCTAAACTAAGCACCCCAAATGTGTAGATAAAAAAACGGGTAAATAGACATGTTGAGGCTACCCGAAAAAAGTCGAGCCTTTATTGGCCTCTGATGTACGTGGCCTAACGGGTATTCCCGTGGCCGGGACTTTGCGTTGGCCATCCCGTGATGTTTACTTAGCGAGATTTGACCCCTGGTTTCTTCTGAGACCACCAAGACACCTTACCACTAGGCCACCTATATTTGCTTAATATTATTTGTAACATATATAAGTTTAGTGATGGTAAACGTTATTGTATGTTGTAGAGATGGTGGGTCTACTAGGTGGCTGAAAATCCAAAAATGTTTGGACAAAAGAGGAGGAAACATTGCTAGTTGACGCATACATGAAATTATCAGGGAGTATGTATATATTGATATAGAACCTGAGTATGTTTTGTGAAGAAATGAAAATCATGATGTCTACCATCCTTCGTCATGTTTTCAACCTAAAGATATGAATATCTCCTTAGTAACTTTGGTTAGGATTTCTTAATATTTTTTTTTAGATTGTTTGTCCATATCTTTTATGTATTAGGATGTATTATCTAAGATGTCTTATTAGGAACTTGTATTAGCTTTATTAGGATGTTTTATCTTGTGTTAAATGTTTTATTTAGGTTTCTTGTTTAGTCATGATTGTGGTTGTGTTCATTTTCTCATGTTTTGGTGTATTGCACTACTCTTGATTGTATATCCTTTGTTATGTTGTGGCGTGTTGGTATTGCACTAACTAGTTTTTTTTAGTACGTCGCTATCGTTTGATTCGTTGGTGCCCTTAACAAGAGGGAGCATATGCCAAGGGGAGCGTTTGCTACGAATATTTTTCGCTTTGCTTCAAACCTCTTTTTGCTTCTACAGAAAGGGAGAGAAAGGATTTAAACTCACCGCTAAATATTTATTTATTTAATTTTTACATAATATGAGTTTATATTTTGTCATTATCCAAAAAGGGGAGGTTGTTAATACAAATAATCGGGTAAAAGCGTTATTTCTATTTTACAATTTCTCTATGTTTTGTTGATCAAACATATAAATACGTATTACGTAAAAGTTCAAGTAAACAAGTTGTAAAGGTAATTATCCATTTGAAGTACAAAGAACATTTTATCATACATATTGCATTAAACACTTGCAAAACATTACATACTTCTCATATGCCAATAACAATTGCATATCAGTATATACAGATTCTACCCGGTAAAATTAGACATGTATACAAAGAAGCAAAGGAGTGCTTGGGTTATATACAATTGATGATCAGTGTGTTCGGTTTGTGTTTGTGTATCTTGACGATGTGGATAAGTGAGTTATCTTTAATGTATGGAGGTCTGGTAGTTGCATTATTATTATAGTAGACTATAGACTTTTTGACGTAGTTCACACCAATTGTCTATGGCGTATAGGAACCGTTCCTTTTATTGAATAATTCAATGTTTGAAAATAATAAGGAACAAAACCAGAAACATCAATATCAATATGAATATAGGATAAGGGTGAGCTAACCTAAAAAACCCATCCTCGGTTCAGACAAAGCTCATTTTTGACGAGTCAATAGGTTATCAACTTGAGCTTATGTTGCCTTATATAAGTCCATAAGCCCAAATTGTTAAACTCATAAAAAGTGAGAAACCAGCTTTTCAAATTCAGTAAGCCAAGAAAATAAGATAAACTAAGCACCCTATATGTGTAGATAAAAAACGGGTAAATAGACATGTGGAGGCTACCAGGAAGAAGTCGATCCTTTTTTGGCACTGATGTACGCGGCCAAACGGGTATTCGCGTGGTCGGGACTTTTCTGTTGCCATCCCGTGATGTTTACTTAGCGAGATTTAAACCCTGGTCTCTTATGAGACCTTCAGGACACCTTACCACTAGGCCACCTTCACTTGCTTAATATTACTCGTAACATATATGCTTAGTGATGGTAAACGTTACTGTATGTTGTAGGGATGACAGGTATACTAGGTGGAGGAAAATCCAAAAAAATGGACAAAAGAGGAGGATACATTGCTAGTTGATGTTGGAATTTTATACTCATAACAATTTATATATAAAACAAATAACATCATCAAAGCATGCAGCGGAAGACAATAGGAATAATATATGTAAATAATTAACCAAACAAGAAAGTGCGTACCTTTTAGCAATTCAAGAATCAAACGAAGATTGAACAAGAATCAAAAACCCAAAACCCTAATTTAGGGTTTATACAAATCGACCCAACCAATAAATCGACCACCAAGATTCACAAGCTCAAGTGTGTTTGTCCTTCGTTCTTGTACACACGTACTAATAGCGATTTGATGTGAAAAGCTAGTTCCTTGAATCACAAATAAAACCAAATACTTGTTTCTTTCACTTGGAAAAATCGATCCCTATGTGGAGGGGGGTGTACGACCGGCCAAGCAAAAGAGAGAGGAGAGGAGAAAAGAAATTAGGTTATTTGGTGATCCAAGATTAGGTTATGAATGAATACAATGAATTGTATTTATAGGTAACTTAACTTGGTGACCAAGTTTGTGTAGGATTGGGTTTGTAAAACCCCAACGATCGGCCTAGGTTCCCAAAAGGGATTCTAGAACCTTCCCGACTTCTAATTTCATTCTTAGTCCTTCTAGTTAATATTTAAACTACCGTTAACCAACCTCGTTATTAATTATTTAACCTAGCGTATATGGTTTTTCTCTGACTAAATACATTACTACTAATAACATTTATATTATATAAATGATATACATCAATTCTCATACGAATT